>CM029124.1:947500-1102500 GCA_016859345.1 Istiophorus platypterus
ATTTGCTAGAATTTGAGGCATTAGCCCTTTTAAGGGTGCGTGGTGATCAAAGGGGGCCGGTCCCGGGTGTCGAGGCTGGTCGGTCCTGGGGGTCGTGGCCGGCCGGTCCCGGGCGTCGTGGCTGGTCGGCACCACGTCCATGAGCTGGAGTCAAAACGGACAAACCTGCGTCTGCGATTGTGTGGCAGAGAGGCAGAGAAGCAGAGGTGGAGAGAGAGTTACAGAGGGATGTGTTGGCAGCTCAGTGTGTGTGTGTGTCTGTCTGTGTGTCTGTGTGTGTCTGTGTGTGCCCCCCCCCCCCCCCCCCAAATCATCTTCCTCCCAGGCCTTCGCTTGGTTCATCACACAAAACTGCTCGGCTGTTTGTGTGTCTGTGAAATGTAAACATCCGAACACCACATGAACGTTCACTCAGCTGCACCAGGAACACACACACACACACACAGATTTAACCAGATGCGGGAGTCGGCGTGGACACGTTCCTCCGTTATCTCTCAGCTCGCGACACCACAGAGCAGCACTGACGTCAAAGCTCACAGCTGAAAGGTCGACCTTCCTCCTCCTCCTCCTCCTTCTCCGACCTGCAGGGTGATTGGGCGATCAGGTGATCAGGTGGCTCGGTGGAGGGACTGATAACACGGCTGTCTTGTGGAGTCACGTCACACGTCTCTCCCGGCTCCTGCTTGTCGACCAACCGGCGCACGGTGGCGTCCGTGTCAGCGGCGTCCGTGTCGGCGGCGTCCGTCCGTAGGTCAGCAGATGCCACGCCGATCGGCTCCCGAGGCCCGTTCGGGCCGCAGGCCCCAGTCCGGCCTGGCTTTCCACCGAGCTCGACCGCCGGCGGTCAAGGACGCCGGTGTACCGAATCAGGACCAGATGTGTGGGGGTCTGAGTCCCCCCCCGAGCTCAACTCTAACCCGCGAGCAGAGCGTCACATGCTTCGGTTTGACCCCGTTAGACCCTCATTCCTGCTTTAGAAATAAAAGCTGGGACGTGAGTGTTTTTAAGCTGCCACCGGAGACCAGGAGGATCATTTTCTGTCTGTATTAAACCACAAATCAAACCGTGTTGACATCGTCAATGCTAAACTGCTAAAAATCCCGTTCAACTCGTTGGCGCACTTTCTGGTCCGGATCTAAAAAGATTGGCGAGTGGCCTCAGGTTCGCAGGAGCCAAAACATCTGGAGGAAAAAACGGAGCCAGCAGACTCGGGAATGACTCGGCACGTGATCCGGGGTCGAAAATCCGGTTCTGCTCCTCGAGGCCGGCGCCTCAGATTCTGGCTCATTTCTGTCACAGCTTCACGTCCACGCTCCCTGACGCTGAAGGTCGTAGAGAAGGTGATTTGCCCTCGGCTCAACAAGACTCACATTAAGTTACCTGCTAATTCACAGGATTCTGATATTAAATGTGTCCAACTTTTACCAATTTGGAGAAAATTTTTTTAACATACTTCATCAGTTCATACCAACAATGAGCAGGGCTGCAGCAGATTCTTTGTTGTGTGATGCTGATACTAGACACCATGTGGTGGTGGTGGTTGTGGAGGGGGGGTGTCATAGTGTTGTTATTGCTCAAGGCCTTTTAACACTGAATTCTGTCTCTGACTGACGTTATATTTGAGGAAAAACAGCTATGGATCAGCCAGAGGCCCCGTAAAAAAAAAAGTCTAAACTAGAAAGCATCAGAAAAATGGAACCCAACACAAGAAACAAACAAAACAAGGTCTCAAAAAACGATAGAAAATGAAAGGAAATGAAAATGATCCCACGCTGAAAAGTATCGTCGTCTCTGAACCGGTAACACAAACCAAGAGACTGTCGGTCGTCAGGAGACGAACAGCAGACAAACACAGTCACGGATGTAAATTTTTGCCTATTTTTTCAGTTTCGCGTCGACCTTGTTTCTGTCAGCACGGCGATGCGTTCAGGTCGCGCTCGGACTCGGCGCCAGCTGGCCCACGTGTGTGCGGCGCCGACTTTCGCCACGGAAACAACGCGTTTAACGGTCCTCAGCCGGCGTTACGCGCCGGGGGCTGAGCGAGACGTTCAGGGGCTGTGGGGAGGTTTGTTTCATTCGGAGCTCGATGTGGGTCACGTTTCAGCTTTGGATAGTTAATGTTGGTTAATGAGAAACTTCTGTCTCTCCTGCCTGGACTGACAAAGATTGTCTGTGAGTGAAGGCGCTTCACTGTGTTTGGCTCCTGACAGTTTGAATGTCTGGAGCTGGTTAAACTCAGAGTCCAGGATCAGGAGTTTGTACTGATACTGACACTACTACTACCACTACGACCACTACTACCGCTACTGCTACTACTGCTGATACTACCACTACCACTACCGCTACTGCTCCTGCTACTACTGCTGCTGCTGCTACTACTAACACTACTACTCCTACTACTGCTGCTGCTGCTACTAAACACTACTACTACTACCAGTACTGCTACTACTACTGCTGCCACTACTTGTTGTTCTGAGCGGTTTAAACCTTTTCTATATCTTGATGTATAACTGTCCCCAGTGGTTGACGCTTGCTACTGTAACGGTGACGTAGCCGTGTGACCGCCTGTCCCCTGGCTCCACCTTCACCTCATCACAGTTCTGACAGGTGTGTGTGGAGGTTGTTCTTCAGACTGAGCTTCAACCAGCTGATGTGTTACTGCATAGAGAAGAAGAAACTTCATTTAAACCCAGTGGTTGATCCATCTCTGCTGGTTTTGGCTTTTTCATTAGCTATAGTGTTGGGGAGGGGGGCACAGCAGCCTCCAGCCCCCCACCAGCTTAATCTGTCTGTGGCAGCGTTGGAGCAAAAAGCTGACAAAAGCCAGAAGAAGGTTTAGTCAAAGTCTCGTAAGTTTGCAGACATCAGTGTCTTAGAAACTGAGTCTGTGTGTCTGAATAGTTTCTTCTCTCGGACTGGAGACGAGGACGCTAACTGTAGCAAGTTTGACTCGTTTTAATGGATTATCAGGCTGCAGCTCCTCATTAGTCTCATGTAGGAGATGGAGCTTCATCTTTATTAATCAGAAGGTGGAACCGGGGTCAGGTGGAACCAGGACGCGGTTTATGTTGAACCTGGACCTGGACTTGAACCATGGACTGATACTGACAGAGTCTCTGCCTGGGAACATGTTACAGCTTCCTGTTATCATGGCTGATAACTGAGAAGACGGTTTTGTGTGTGTGTGTGTGTGTGTGTGGTTAGAGAAGCTGGAACCAGCGGATGTCTGCTTGACAAAAAAAAATCACAATCGATCAAAATATCTGCAGATGAATTCATCGGTCGGCTGATGGTCTGGGCCCCATTCTCAGTGTTTGTGGTTTAGGTTTTTCGCACTAGCTAAACAGCAAGAGGTGAATCCTCTGGGGACTCTGAGTGTCTGCTGTCAGAAGGTGGCGGTGGCGGAGGCGGTGCTGAACACCACAGCTGCCCTGGAGAGGGGCAGAAGGTCGAGGTTCGACTCGACATGGACGCCACCGTCTTTAGCTTTAACCAGGAAGCAGCCACGTGGATCTGTAGCGGTTCTGAAGAAGGTTCTGTCAAACCGGAAGCTTCCCGTCTGGGTCGCCCCATCTCGCTCTGTTGTTGGGTTCGAGGGACGGGTTCAAGTTGCATCAGGAAAAAGGAGCTTGGGAAAAAAAGACGAAGGAACGAAGACAGGAACCAGGCACCAAAAAGATTGAATGATAGAAGGAAATATGTGCAGCTAATATACGGTACGTCGTAACTCTCACACACACACAGACACACACACACACACACTCACGCACTGAGGCCACAATGAGTGTTTGTGTACCAAAGGTAAACTCTGGCTCATACGCCGTATGTATGAGATCATACGGGCCGGATTCACAGAGATCGATCTGCCGTTTAACCGGATCCCTGACGTCCTGCAGCTCGGACGTTTTTTCTTCTGTGGAGAAACTGAGCCGACTTTTCGGCTTAATAATTGTCGTTCTGAGGCTGTTTTTTATAACGAAGCCTCGGCAGCTCTGACATCCACCAAACTGTCCAGTTTTACGAGATTCTTCCTATTTCGTTCACAGCCTGGTTTGTAAAACACTTGATTCTTGGAACATGGTGAAAATAGATTTTTTTTTTTTTTTTATGGCTGTTGACAGTATTTTCTGATTTATGGAGAAACAAATAGAGATAATCAAAGTCCCCTCTTTGGCTCCAATAAGAATTTTGAACCTGACTTCATCCAACGTTCAAGGTTCTGTACAGCACATATTTAATTGGATAATTTCCTTATTAAAACATAACATTTCAGCTTGTAATGAAAATTTAATTTTCTTTAAAGTAAGTGATCACCTGGCAAAATGGTGAAATCTGTTCAAATTTTAACCCTGATGTCTTTAGAGAAAACTCCAACTAGCTTTATTTTATTATTGTAATTTACTTGATTATTACTTACTATTAGTTTACTTCAGTATTTCAGTTGTCTTTGCTAATCCTTCTTTTACCTATGAAGGATTTTAAATGCATCATGAGTAGCTAGGTTTTTTAGCATAGTTGTACTGGTCCTTTAACTTTATTTATTCTCCACCACTAATTATCCAACTGAATCATCTTTATTATTCGGGCTTTGTGAAGTATTTTATCAGTTTATGGGCATCAGGAACCGGAGCTCTTACATGTTTTTGTCTGACAAATTACATCCGATCCTTCTTTTTAAAAAAAAAAAATCGTTTTCCGAATTAGTTTTTTGATTGATTTTCTTCCCTCTAGGCAGAAACGAGTCTCACTTCATTTCTGTAAAAACCCCCTTGCAGAGGTTTGAACCTTCCTGCAGAACAGCAGGGAATCCACTGAAGTTTTAATTCGTTTTTTTTTTTTTTTTGTCAATGTGCAGTTGTGGAAGGAGACGGTCTCTAACCGTCCCTGATGGTGCATTTGAGAGAAAACTGACAACCCAGACTTGGAGGCTTTGGGGATTCTGAAACGCGAGCCGTCGAAGTTTCAATAGCGAAGCGGAGGCTGTTGTGTCACACGTGTACTTTGGAGACTAAAATCAGACAAGTGCCGACCCGCGAGTGTCTGAAAAACACATAATAAATGCTAAAGCGGCTGGTGTGTCCTTGTTTAGGCAGCGGCTTCGGGTCCGTTCGGACTTCGTAGCCGCTGGTTCACAGAGGACGTGGGAACGAGGCTCCTCATGCTGATAATCTTTAATAATCCCCCGTCTTGGCCTAAACCTGCATCATTCACACACCGAAGGATCCTGGCGTCATGAAATCTTGTGCAATCATAACGAAGCCCTGATCCTCTGACTCTCCCCTGGGGAGCGAAGCGGCAACATCCACACTCAAAGTTCACGGACGGGTCAGGCTCAGAAGTCCTGTTCCTGATGCAGATAACCATGAACCCGGGTTTTATCAGGTTTGATCTCCAGGCAGCAGCAGCAGCAGCAGCAGCAGCAGCATTAAAACCCACTGATGGTTACATTCAGCGTGTTTCTGTCTCCGTCCATTTATTTGATTCCAATCCAGCTGTGGTGTCCAGATGTTGCCGGGAGCTTGACATGAGAAAGCGTTTCAGTGGAAACGTTTCGGTGCGGGTTTCCTGATGTTTCAAGCCGACGGAGACAGCCGCATACAGGAAGCAGGAACAGGAAGCCGCAGGAAGTGGAAACGCACAGGGAGACGACCTCGGCACTGACTGGGCAGCAGGTGTGGGGGTGGGCGGAGACATCCAGAAGACAGGTGAGCAGGTGGATCTGGAAGAAAGTTCGAAACTCACATAAAACTAGACAATAAAAACATGAGGCAAATAAAAAACCACTAGGGACGCGTGTTAGAAGAAGAATAGTAAAAGAGAATAAAGGTGAGAAGATAAAGCACTGAGCTGTGTGAGGAGCCAGGGGACTGTGTGTGTTAGATTCAGGGGCCTGTGTCGTGGTGGGATAAATGAAAGCTGTGTTTCTGGGCAGAGGACCCGGGATCAGAGCCATTGGTTTCAGTCTGGACGTTTCAGTCCCAGTGGATCTGGCGTGACACCTGTATTTACCTGAGAATTTGGCAGATGCGGTTTAAAACTACAGGTCCCAGAATTCTGGGGGCGGCAGGGCTGGATCAGTCAGATCTATCGGAATTTATCAGACGGTTGTCTACCTCTTGGAGACGTCACTTTAAAGAGAGAGGGAGGTCTGGATGAGACGGGGCAGATTAAGCTGTAGTCTGACCCCCGCCAGGGATTTTCCTCCCGGTCTCCACAGTGTTTCCTGATTGATTCCCATTTTTCCGTACGTTTAATTCCCGATTCCCACTGGGCGGCTGAGGACTGACCCCATGGCGGCGCCGTCCTTTAGCCGCAACCTGAGGAGCAGGAAGTGACGCCTCCCTCAAGTCCACGATCACACCTCTGGTTTTATAAATGTTCAGCTGCGTTCAGTCGGATTATTGCTGTGGAGGAAAGCAGCTTGTGTGGACGGCTGATTTCTACGCCGCCATTGGTCTGGTGGCGTCTGCGTCCGTCCTGACCGAACGGTTTGACCTTGGTTTCTCCCCTTTAGCCTCGTCCGCTTGTTTCACCGCAAATAACCGACACTCGGCAGTGAACCGAGGCTTCATCTGGCACCTTTTATCATTGCTCTATCACTCTGTCTTGACTCTGTAAAATGCTGCAGGAGGGAGAGTGTGTGCGTGCGTGTGTGTGCGCGCGTGCGCGTGCGTGTGTGTGTGTGAGTGTGAGGTCACTACCATGTAAAAACCATACACACTCTGGACCCACAGACAGCTCCGTAATAATCAGGGGCCGATTTCAGATGCAGCCTCAGTCTGGTTTGGCACCGTGGTCCCTGCAGACCGGGTCCATTCGCATCCACTGTGCTGGGTCTGGATGAACATCTGTAAACCGGAACCAGCGACTGGATGGACAGAACCAGCGGAAGGAGGAGAAAACGTGTGTGTGTGTGTGTGTGTGTGTGTGTGTGTGTGTGTGTGTGTGTGTGTGTGTGTGCGGGGTTGATGGACGACCTTGACTCCACGTACAGGTCGTTCACTTTAAGGGTTTTACACACGAACATCTTCAGCTCCCCGTTTCTGTTTTTTTTCTTTTTCTTATTAAACTTCTGCAGGTCGTTTGATTCCAGCCACCGCCGCTGGAGTTATTGATCTGTGTGAGGATCAAACGCTGCCCTGGATCAGGTCTGAGAGGGGCTGTTGTGTAAGAGCCAGGGAACACACACACACACACACACACACACACACACGAGTAAACGTCGATGGTTGTCATGTGATGTAGGCTGTTCAGTCGGCTGTGGCGTGGGAAGCTTTCAAGGCTTACTGATGAAAAGAGGACACATATACTCTAACACACACACAGAGACACACCACCTCTCTCGCTTGGATTCCTCCAAAACACTCGGCTGCTGAAAACATCTAAACACGTGAACACACACTCGTAAGAGCAGCCTGTTGCTCCTGGTTACCTGAGTCACAGCTCCTCTAACGATCCTTTTCTTTTTTAATTCCCAGCAATTAACTGATTATTCTCTAATCAATTGATCCAGTTTTTGCTCCTAAAATGTCGAGGGTGTGGTTTAATAAACATGAGTTGTTTTTTTTTTTTTCAATGGTTCTCTCTCCCGTCAGTCAGAGATTTACTGAAACATTTTGTCTCTGACTCCAGTTTTTGGTCCATTTGTTAAAATACTGAAGGTTGTAAAAAAATGTTTTTATCAGTTTGGCAAAAGGACAAATATGCTTTTAGGGAGGATTGTTGAATTTATTTTTATTGGTATCCCTCTGGAGTCTGGTTTAATAGAATTACAGGTGTTTGTCGTTTCAGACTCGTACGAGCGATGAAACGTCTGAAGACACGAGCTCGGTCGAGTCTGATCCCGTCATGATGTCATGTTTGTGGGTTAAGGGCCTTTGCCCAATAATAACTGAGGTTTTTTACAGAGATATGGAGACGACAGTAACCGTCAATCGACTGTTAGTAATGGGCTTTGAATAGAGAGAAATGTTAGAACAAAATGTCAAACAGGAAGAAACAGGTCAGTGAGTAGAATTTATCAAAAATAAATCACCACAGTTAAAATAACCTTGAGTGAACCTCAGACGAGTTATTAGTGCCCACTCATTCTTTTTTTTTTTTTTACAGAGATATAATATTAATATAATATTTCATGCATGTGTAAACAGCTTCCTTTCCTTTCCTTTTTCCATGGTTGAGTTTCCATCCAAATAAAGTGAAAGTTTAAACCAAATTTCCACAAAATCGTCTATCTAAAACCCACGTTTCCGTCCCTGCGGCTGTGTGAAGAGGAGCCCAGGGCCTCCGCTGTTAAACCACCACAGAAGAGGAGGATGTGGCGAGGCGGCTAAAAGAGGATGGAGAACCAGGTGGAGAGCGTGGTGGAGATCTGACGTTTCCGTCGGTTCCATGTATTAATGTGAGGAAGGTTCTGGTCTCCCCGTCATCGTCGCTCCACACTGACCCCGATGGCTCCATGGACGTCAGAGTTTATTCACTGCATCTGTTTCTCTTTGGGAAGTCGATCAAACTGCAGAGGAACCTGAGAGGTCAGTTCTTGGTAGAATTGACCCGAACCCAGAGTCCAGTTTTACTGTTTGTACTGAAGATGACAGGAACCGGAACCTGAGCCTTCAAACGGCTCTTTGAACGATGTGAAGCTCAAACTTAACACAGGATTTAAGCCACGTCAAGCCCGTGATTTGAATTTTCTTCACAGTTTGACTTCGTCTGATCCTGTTATAATACATCAACTGTGTGTGTGTGTGTGTGTGTGTGTGTGTGTGTGTGTGTGTGTGTGTGTTTAGATGGCACACACCACCCCACCCTGTGTGTTTGGTTCAGGCATGTGTGTGTATCGGGGCTGTGCAGGTGTGTAATCGCTACATAGCAGATTGCCGCTGAGTGTGTGCTCGTCGACTTCCAGGCCTGAAGGCCTCTGGTTTCCCGGTGATAAACTGGCAGCTGTGTGTGTGTGTGTCTGTGTGTGTGTGTGTGTGTGTGTGTGTGATGTCAGGACACAAAGGGCGGATCATTATCATAACCCCACAGGTGTTGAAGTCTGATGTCAGACACAAAGGGAAGAAGAAGAAGGCAGGTGCAATAAACAACAGTAACAACCCATGACAAGGCAAGTAGAACAACCGGTAGAACAACAGGCACAGTGACGAGTAGAACAACAGGTAAATCGACGGGTAGAACAACACAGGTAGAACAACCGGTACAGTGACGGGTAGGACAACCGGTCCACCGATTGGGTGGCGAGTTACTTTGTGGCCCCGGAGGCCTATTTATAATATGTACACCTAACATGTAGTAGCAATATAGAAAATTTGCTTAAGTAGCTCAGAAATCTTAAAAGATCAGTCAGACATGAGCCACGTTTCTCCTCCCATGCTTCAGCAGCAGAAACAGACATGAACTTTTCTTTTTGATCCGCATGATGTAAATAAAGTTTCAATGCTTCAGCAGCAGAAACAGACATGAACTTTTCTTTTTGATCCGCATCGCATGTTCATAAAGGTTTATTCAGACAAAAAAAGCAAACTCCCCCCCATGTTCACTGACCCAGGATCCTGGTGTAAATTTAGGCTAAGACTGGACTTAACCACTAAACTGATAATAACGAATATAAATTTGAGCATGGGTTGAGTGGTTTTGCTGCTCAGATTCAGCTAAAACATTTTGGGGATAATGAATCAGGATGATACCAAAAAACAGAATAAACAGTCTCTCAGGGCCTAAAAGCTGAACTTCACCAAGACTGTGGACAAGCTGTTTGGAGGAGTGAAACCTGGACGAGCACGAGCCCGCAACAGAAAATGAAAATGGATAATTCTCCCGAGACGTTCGCGGATCAGACTCTGAGCGTAACGCTAAAGTCCGCCAGCGGAAAGTTCCAGCGTTCCCGCCGGAACCAGGGCAGATCACCGCTTGGGAAATGCCGGTTAACCTAAACTGTGCCGCCTGGCATCGATTATGCTTCTCTCTGCCATGGTGAGGGTTGACCCCGATCTCCGCGGGACACGGGGCAAAGCCAAGTCTATTTTTGTCAACGACGTTCGATGACACAGCTCATTTGTCACCGACTTTTTGTCGGGAAAAGTATTGCGGAGCCAGTTCAGCTCGGTCTGGCTGCTTCTCCGAGTTCATCGCCGACCCCAGATCAGCGTTATCACGAAGCTGGTTATTGACTGACCCCGGAAAACTTCGGGTTTTCCTCTGACTGTGAATTTTTGTGTGACAGAGGAAGAGGAGTGGTTGATTTATTAAAAAAAAAAAAAAGGGGGGCCACCAGGGCCATGAATGAAGAACTTAACATCAGCTGCATAGCACAGGCCCCTAAGTCTGCAGGTGATCACGCCGAGTCTGACTTTGATGAACGACCGTCACTGATCGTTTGTCCTGGTGTCAGAACATTCCTACGGCCGCATCGCTGATTTATTTCAGTTTTTACACAAATCAGACGACATAAAAACAGGTGGTGTTCAAGAAGCCAGAGACTCATCCAGCAGAGCCTCCTACAAAATGGAGAGAGAAGGAGACTGACTCCGATTCGCTTCGTTTCAGGAGCGCAAGCTGTCAAAGGGACAAACGGAAGAACGACAGAAACCTGCAGGTATCGAAAAGAGTAAGGACTCCAGCTTTTATTGGTTTAGTTTCCCTGCACCGAAGCTTTATTTGGTTATAGTCAACCCCACGGCGTTGTAAACAAAGTTACCAACACACAGGACGGAAAGTGCCTCTGTGCACCTGCTCTAAACCAGATGAAGAAAATAAATGGGAAGCATGAAATAAAGCGATCATTCTGCTGGAATGAATTTGGTTCCTGGAGTCATGTGGAGTGACACGAAAAACAGATGTGTGAATGTAAATAAAATGAACACGATGAAAGAGAAACGCCGCAGGTTGCCATTTGGTTTGTCAGTCGCCTTAGAACCCAGACCAGCGCTGCTGAGCCTGAACGCAAGGGCAGGAAGTTGAGCTGAGAGCTGGGCCGGAGTAATGATGGCGGCTCGAACCCGTGGGCTCTCTGTCCAGTCCTGGAGACGGGGAAGGCACCGACCCCACCGCGTCCGGAGTGTTCGCCCCTCGGTTCCGGTCGGCACAGTCATGTCGTTTCTCGAGGGGAATGCGTGTCGCTGCACTCGGCCGTTCGCACGAAGGGCGACGTGCTGAGTGAAGGATGAATAAGGAACAACCGGGGGGGGGGGCCGCCCAGAGGCTGGTAGAGGACCTGACAGGCACTTCGGTCGAAGCGCACCGGGACCCCACGTTTTCCTGCCCTCGCAGGATCACGCGGCCCGAGATTTACGACCACGCCGCCCGCACGTGTGTGCCAACTCATGGTCCAGGCCGTTTTCAGCACATGCTCCTGCTCTCGTGCATGCCGTGACCTCTGACCTCTGCTTCTCCTCCCCACGTCGCACTAAGGGCTGATGGGAACTGGAATTGACATGCCTGCTGCTTTTTTTTTTCTCCTTACTCTCATTCCTCATGCTGCTGACGCCTCGGTCGCTTCTGTCTCCGCTGACAGTTGTTGACCCGACGCTTCAGGAGGAGCTGCTTAAATAACCGGGGAGGGAGACAGGCAGAGGGGGAGACAGGCAGGGAGATAAACGGGGAGATATGGAGACAGGGAAGGAGGGAGGGAGCGTTTGAGGAGGAGGAAGGAGGGAAGGATGTGTTGGGGGGTCGGGGGGGGGGGGGGGCTCAGGCTAGATGGTGAGAGAGGAATCAAATGTGTGGACTGTGAGGTTCGTCAGATTTTCTGGCTTCTGTCAAATGACTGGATGTGAGTGGAGAAAGCTCAGGGGAGGAGCCGCTCCAGATTTTGCTGACAGGAGCCTCTAGCTGTTTGAGATGCAGATGTGGCCAGAACCAAAACAGCTGGTTATCAGTGGATCAGACACATCACAACATCTTCAGGTACGAACTCACCTCCAGCACCCGAGCCTCCTCACCTGAGCCCTCTTTCCTCGGCCCTCGTCTCCTCCCTGACAAGGCGAAGGGATCCAGGCGTCCTCGGTGGTGGTGAGCTCAGGTGGTGTCTGGGTGGGGCCAGAGGATGGGGGGCTGTCACTCAGTTTTCCTTGAAGCAAAGTGAAATGAGTTCAGCCTTTATTCTTCTGCTCGCTTCACCAGAACCTTCTCCAGTCACTGGACCTCAGCAGAACCGAGTTGTACCTGCGTTCGTGGGAACATGGGTGGAGGCGCAGGTTCGTCAACCCTCCACTTACGACGAGGATGAGGACGCCCGTCGTCCTCCCCCAGCTCGTCCTCATGATAAATCCTCTCCTGTCCAGACCTGGGGCCGTGAGCCTCGAGTTTGACAGCAAGGCTTCAGTCCCAGTCGGTTTCAGGGATGGGGGGGGGGGGTGACCACCATGGCAGAACGCTCTCACCGAGCAGATTGGCGACGACGATATTCATGGATGCGGACCCGACTCTGGGTGAGGACCTGTTCTCCGGATGAGGACCCGGTCTCCGGTTGAGGACCCGACTCCTTATGCGGACCCGGTCTCCGGATGTACATGTCCTGAGCAGAAATGATTCAGATGACCTTCCGTCCTTCATCCTAAAAGTCACAGCATTGAGTTTGAGGCCAGATGTAACACCCGTTGCCCGTGGTAACAGGTGTTACATCTTGGACGGTGATCATGTGATGTCGCTTTCAGTTTTCAGTTTCACAGATATGAAGGAACTAATCAAACACCGGTTCATGACAAGTGTCAGTGTCTGACACTTGAAACATCTGTTTATTTATGTTTTAATGGCTCTAATGAAATTTGTCCAGTAATCTCAATATCGCTGTGGCCGGTCCTCGAGTGTGACTCATCTCCAAACTGAAAAATGATCCCAATAATATGACTGTGACCATAGTTTACCGGTGAATACGTCTCAGACACACAAAAACACACACACACACACACGGTCCAGATTTCTGCATATAGCTGCTCATTAAATCGTCCCAGGGGACGACTGGATGGAGACGATGACCATAATGAGAAAAATGACCTTTCACTAAAGTCACAGAGATTATTTACATGTGAAACTTAACATCTCGGTTCTCATTAGCCTGTAATTAGCTCATTATACAGAGACCTGCAACCGATTACATGGAAATGATTCATTTCATAGACGAGCTTCATTTAACTCACACATGTGCGAATGAACTTTGTTTACTTGCAGGGTTGTATGTTTTGATGTATTTTGCCTATACGTATTTTGTGTAGTACATTCACGTACTGTAGCACCTGAGACAGAAACCTCAGTGTCAATGTTGATTTTTCTCTAATCTCAACAATCTAGAGTTTAAGTTCCTTCATTATTAAGTCAGTAGCCTCACGTAGAGTCAGATTTAGTTTCCGTTGATAGACCAAATACTGTGCTGTGTTTGAATGTGAGGAAAATTAAGGATTCGAACTGTTCAGGCTCTAACCTCAGTCTACGTAAACGCAACAGACTGTTTGGGGCAGTTTCCCTCAGGGCTCAGCAGGGGGCAGCATGAGAGGAAAACAACGAGACACTGCAGATGGAAGGTGGAGGACATCGAAGGTGGAGGACGTCTGCTCTGGTCTGTAGTTCAGGTTCATATAGGTTTGACTAAGTTTAGCCACGACATGTGAAATACTATTGCAGTCATATTAGAAACAAGCTGCACTACGGTTTGCGACGGATGTTTTGACATCAGCCGAGATCGAAAGCAGACGCCTGAACGAAACCTGAGCAGAAACCCAACCTGTCGGATCCCTGATCGATCAGGTGATTAATCAGGTGACATGACCTCGAGGTGAACGTCAAACGACAGCTGATCTGGTAGAAATTCAGGCTGAATCCATTTGGTGCCTGCACGGCTCAAGGAAACTTTGGAAAGTCCCCAGTGGAAGCTACACCCTCGCCATCAATGTTTCGAGTCCATCGGACCCCGTCACCCTGAGGTTGCCTGGTTGTTCACCTCATCGGCCTGTCAGAGGGTCCCTCAGGACTCGCGATGGGCTGAGGTGAGCCGCCGATGCCGGGGGGCAGCCGACGGGCGTCACCCCCTCCTTGCATTTCCCCCTGCGCCGGGACGTCTTCGAGTGAGACGGTGGCCACGTCCCTGCCGCCTGACAGGAAACATCACAGCGGGTCGGCAGGGTCGGCCTCTCTCTGGAGGAGACATCGTTTAAATGTGGAGAGAACGCCTCACAGGTCCAGACGGCGTCTCTGGCAGACGTCCACTCTGTTGTCCTTGGCAGTTGACATGAAAAGTGACGAAAATGGTTTCAGGCAGACTCAGGCCCTGGCCCTGATTCGCTCCTCTGTAAATGGTCAAATCCCATCGTGTGGCCTCTGACAGCATTTACATAAAAGCATCTGACGGAAACAGGCACTGATTTGCATTTAATTGTGGCTGAAGCATCAGAAAACCACTGAAAACTGTTGCGTTTTAATGGAACTCACACATGTTTAAAAAATAAGACGCATTTGGACACTGTAGTGTGTAAATCATGGGAGCAGGAGATGCAGCAGACACCTGGAGTATTTGCATGTGATGATACGGTTTAGCCTTAAACACGTGGAGTCCTGGGATTGATATTTCTATCACTGGAAACATCACACAGCTTATGAGGATGAAAATCAAGATATAAAGTGTTGCTGAGATTAAAGCTTGAAGACGGTTCATTTTTAAAAGGGAAAAAAAGTAAAGATAAGGTTTCCACAAATTAATATCTGGAGTTAAAGGGGATTTCTGGGACCTGACAATCACAGGTCAGATGATTTGAGAAAACTTGAACAGAGACCGGTCAGACTATTCGCTCTGTCTGATGGGTCACTCGCTGGCTGATTCCCAGCAGAGGGAGAGGACGAGAGGCTCGTGACGCCCATTAACCGGCGCCATCGTGGCGGTCGGACGCCAGGACGGGCCGTTTCCCTTGATCGTGCAGATCCTTGACGCAGAATCTGTTGTGACAGGCTGCGCTGATGTCGACGTGCCGGAGTCCATCCGCTGAGAGATTCGTGACCCTGCGGCAAAACATCAAAAAACAAAACTAGAAATCCCAAGAGAACACTCACTGCTGATGAGACGGAAAAACATTGTCATAATGAAATGTTATTGTCAAAACCGACAGGGCAACAGACTGAAGAGACGCTTCCCTTCATGTGTAGACATGAAATATATTTCTTTCTGGACATTTCCAGGACGGTGAACATTTCCAAGTGGGATTTGACCCCCGACCCTGGCACGGTTAGCGACTTGCTCATTTCCAGTCGCTTGTCGCTGGTTTCTATAATCCTCCCACGTTTTGTTTTTTTTTTTAACCTACTGCTGTCCCTAATAAAACAGAGACTGGATTAAAACGTGGTTTATTTTCTGGATGTAGAGGCAGGAGCTGAACTAATCCCGCCCCAGAGGAGACGTAGGTTTGGATGCAGGGCCCTTTTTTCCTCATTAAGTTTCGCTCCTGCTGAGTGCGTTCAGCCGTGGTTCCTCTGGTGGCCAGTAGATGGACCTCCAGGAAAAAGTGGTACTGCATTGAAGTGAATGGGAAACGGCGGGACGGCGAGGGGACGGGACTCGGACCCTGTTCCACCATCGGCTGATGAGTCTCTGCAGGCTCCTTTCACATTGTCAAATTGTTATTAGAAAAATGTTGATTTACAGCTACTTTTATGAGGGAATCAATGTCATTGAATCCAGTTATGAGTTTGTGAAGCTCATCACTTTATTCTAATATATTATTCCTGGTCCCAGTGATAGTTGAGTCCAGAGGTAGAAACGTTTGCTGAGATCTGATCCACGTTGCCTGACCTGGAGGTTTAATCACAGACATTCTCTCTGGATCTGGAAGCATGAGGTTAAATTATGGGTCAACAGGTTGAAACAACTGCAGATGAAACCTGCTGCTTTTCTCTGGCAGGAAGAAACTATTGATCATGCAGATCAAGAAAATCACACTGAATCAGAGTGATGTGAATTTTACTGTCCCGCTGATTCACACTGAGGTGGACGAGAGTCGGGTGGATGTGATTCAGGTGGACATTCGTCCTTCAGCCCGTCTGCTTCCTGCTGCATCAGCTCCACTGTCGCTGTAACAGTCCGTCCTGTCACAACATGTTTGACTCCATCGCTTTCAGCTCGCCCTTCAACACACAACCACTGGGTGTGACTCCTCGTGTCGGGGGTCGCCGCAGGAGGCGCTTTTAGCTCAGCCCCAATGACCCCAGTGACCCTGTTGACAATCTTCTAACTGAGCTGATACCAGAGTCACGTGATCTGACCCCGTTCGGGCCCTGGAGCGTCAGCGAGGTCTAGTGTTTGGGTCCCGGCATGTGTTCCAGATTGTCCCAAAGGCTCTGGATGGGGCTGGGGTCAGGGTTCTGTCCGGGAGAGTCCGGTTCTTCCATTTCTTTATGGAGCCGGTGAACTAACGGTAGCTCCAGTGCCTGGATCAATAAGGCATCTCACAATTTTGCACGTTGTGGACTGTGATTCCTTCAGCTCTTTGTTTTAAGGCGTCACAGTGAGCTGAAGATAGAACAGGATTCAGAGAAAAAAGGGAGCGAGGAAAGGGAGCTGATAAAGGAGAAACAGGACTATGTTGTTATCGTGAAACCCCGGGGGGGGGGGGTTTGCTTCACTGGGACCAAAGACAGATAAAATAGACCCCGACCACAAGTACGGGGGCAGGGGTGTCCACATACTTCTGGACATACAATTTCAGATTAAAATCCATGGATTCAAGCCTGACTAGTAGCTGCATGTTTTTCTGACGGTAACTGGCGGTTAATCAGCATCACTTTGTTACAGCTGCTATAAAATATAACAAAGTGCAAGTCACAAGAAAAATTATCTTTCTGGTGGGAAATGATTTAAAATTAGTTCATTTCAGAGGGAGAAATAACAAGTGGATCAAAATAAAGATCGTTCGCAGTATCTGTAAGTCGGGTCGTGTACGACTCCATCCTATCTTTGGTTTTATGACAAACCGGCTGCTCCTCCAGTCGCGTTTTTCTTTTCTACTTTAATATAAAAAGCTAGATTTAAAAGAGATGGTGTTTCATTACCCCATGTAATCTCGTACTGGAATCACTTCATAGATAAAATGGGAGGGAGGACGGTCACTTACCCAATCATCACCAATCTCTGTGGGGAGTTCATGTAGGTCGGGGGGGGGGGCGTTACATTGGTGTTCCATAGAACTTATATGTTTTTTAATTAAAACTCTGGTTCGGTCCCCGATCGAATTACCCAGGCTGATCCTCAGACTGACCTCCACCTCCGATTAGCCGCACCCGGCATCTCTGATGGCGGCGCGGTAATTTATGCCGTTAACGTGGCAACGGGGAGACGGGATGGAGGGATCCAGGACGTGGCGGAGAAATGGCGCACGGGCAGGTTAATTAGAAACGCAGATGCACTGGACTCGTGGGGATATTAGTCTTTAGAAAGGAATTAAAGCCGGTGGTCGCCGACGTAATGGCTCCTCGCTGTGTGGAATAATAATGTCACTGACATGAAGGACTCCTTAATCTCCCCGTTTTCTTTCATGTCTGTTCAGCGGAGCCTTAAAACAGTGATTCGTCCTTCACGGCAGCAGGTTCAAGCTTCAAAGCCAAACCGAGTTTTTACGGGAGGAGGTGCAGGTGGTGCAGAGTGGGATGTCGTCCAGATGATTCTGTCAAGAAAGCTGCATCCTGGTTCACCTTGGGCCACGCGATGACCCCCCACCGACAGGTCGAGCAAGAGTTTACCTGTAATTCTGTGTTTCGTCCTCCAGGTGGCGATGGTGCCCGAGGCCCCATACCCCTTCCCCACTGTGGACGTCCCTGACCACGCCCACTACACCATCGGGTCCGTCATCCTCGCCATCGGCATCACCGGCATGGTCGGCAACTTCCTCGTCATTTACGCCTTCAGCAGGTAGGACGGCTAACAGCTAATGGCTATTAGCTAACACCTAATTGCACACCAGCTGCTGGTTTCCATCTTAGTCCACCAGTTTTATATGGTTTCAACTTTTGATCGATATAACATTTAATGATTGTTTAACTAACTTTGAAGGTTTATCATAATTTTTAAAAAATGCTATCGGCAGAAACTGCGGGCAAATAATCAGTTTTGATAATCGATTATTCGATTGATTGTAACTGTTGCTTTTTCTCCCATGTTATTTCTACTTTTCCCTGTTTTACATGATATTTAACTGCATGTGTTTGGGTTGTGGATTTGCTTTGTGAATTATGATTTTTCACTGTTTTCCGATTCTCTCGAGACCAACAAGCGATGGATTGGGGCTCCATGATGAAATGACCATTTTGTCGCCGCCCTATTCTGCATTTGTCAGTGTTTTATTCTCACGGAACAAACACGCATTAGCTCCGTAGGCTGACCTCTCTTCCACCGAGACACGTTGGCTGAGCCTTTCTCTTAAGTCGTGGCTTTGTTCTCTGGAAACCGACCGTCTGTCTTCACCGGTGAAGGTTTTCTTTCTCCTGCTGTTGAAATAAAGACGAGGTGAGTCACAGACAGGAGAAAGAATCCTCAAAGGACAAGCGGGCGTCGTCTCAGCGGGCGTCATCTCAGGGGAGCGTCGGAGGTAGAAATGAGCGGACGGAGCCGTCGTTTCTCTGCTAGATTGTCCACCTTGGGCCGCGTGACGGACTGTTGGGCGTCTTATGAAGCCATGGATGTTTAATCGGAGCCGAGGGGGACAAGGGACCCAAGTTCCCTTCCGTGACGACCTGGCTTTTATCAACCACTGGGCTTTTATCCCCCATTGTGCCACAGATAACGTCTTCATCTGGAGCCCAGATAGAGAAGCTCCGGCATTTGGGATGAGTTTGACCCACATATTGATCGGGCGTTTAGGGGCCAGGTATTGATCTTCCACTAGAATCGGCCCCGGCCCGTGATGGAGGTCCCATCGATTGCACGCTAATTTTAGAACTGAAGCAGCGCTAAGCGATTTTTCCGCGTCGACTCTTCCCGGTCCACTGCACCAGACTCCGTGACGTGGTCCCGCGGGTCGTCCCGGCGGTGGCGGCCGTGGCCAGCGACCATGTGGTCGCTTCAGCCGGTGACCTGTGACCTGACCAGATTCCTGGGTAGGAACACGGATGAGGCCGCTGCCGTGATGTACGTCTCTTTACCGTGAAACCACCACCGTTGAATCCGCGGCTTGTTGCTTCTACGTCACAGTTCAGCTCCTCTTGATTTGAGGCAGCTGCTTTTTTAAATTCTCATTGGCATTGAGAGATCGGATCCAGTGACAACTATTGATGGGTCCGACCGAGTCAGCGTGCGGAGCACCAGCTGCTCACCTGCTGATTATTTATCAACCTTCTATTTTAATTCTTTAGTCTTTTAAATTTGAATGTAGCATGTAAATCCTCCGGCACCACGAGGAGTCTCAGGTAAAATCACAGCTTCCACGATGCGTGACCCTGTTTAAATACTACGAAGGCCACGTTTTTGGTGAAGAGTGTAATAAAATATGATTAATGATATGATTAAACCCAGCTTGGTTGAGTATGAACAGAATGAAGCTGCTGATCTGACCCCAGAATCTGAAAAGTCACAGAATTTAGTGTAACATTAGCTTTTATAGAAAATGAAACGACCATCTTCATCAGTTCGCAGGTGGAAAAAACAACCTTTGTTTATGTGTAAGTTATTTGTGTGTGTGTGTGTGTGTGTGTGTGTGTGTGTGTGTGTGTGTGTGTGTTGCAGGAGTCGCAGCTTGCGGACGCCGGCCAACATGTTCATCATCAACCTTGCGATCACCGACCTGCTGATGTGCGTCACCCAGACTCCAATCTTCTTCACCACCAGCATGAACAAGAGGTGGATCTTTGGAGAGAAAGGTACTGAACCACTTCAACACACACACTCAGTCGTCACGGCCCTGATCGCACACGTCAGCGTTCGATCTGGTTAAAGCTTTAGGTTCTGCTGATGGTTCTGCTGATGGTTCTCTGTAGGTTTCTCCCTGTTAGTTTTCAAGGCTGAGAAGTGGAACGGATGTTAAACAGCGGCTGTAGCAGAAGAAAACTACCTGGATGGGCTTGGATTTGTAATTGTAACATTAACACTGAACTTTGAATTTAGTTTCATTAGTCTCATTTGTCCTCCTCCTCCTCCTCCTCCTCTTCCTCTGCCTCCTCCTTCTCCTCGGCCTCCTCCTCCTCCTTCTCCTCTGCGTCCTCCTCTGCCCCCTCCTCATGCTCCCACTCTGCTTCCTCCTCCTCATGCTCCCACTCTGCTTCCTCCTCCTCTTCCCCTCCTCCTCCTCATTCTACTCTGCCTCCTCCTCCTCCTCCTCTGCCTCCTCCTCCTCCTCTTCCTCTGTCTCCTCCTCTTCCCCTCCTCCTCCTCCTCCTTCTCCTCCTCCTTCTCATGCCCCTCCTCCTACTCCTCCTCCTCCTCCTCTGCCTCCTCCTCCTCTTCCTCTGCCTAATCCTCCTCCTCCTGCTCCTCTTCCTCACGGGTTTAACGGGTTTTTCTTTCCCAGGTTGGAGACAGAAAGAGAAGCATGAGATCAGCAGGTGTTGATGTTCAGCTTTTAATGACTGAATTTTAAAGCCATAAGTTGGTGTGAAAGCTACAAAAGACACAAGACTGTTATTTCACATTATGTCATTTTTCTAACCTGTGTCTTTGTGTTTAAAGGGTCATTTCACATGTTTCACACAACAGAACATTCTGTCTCTCTCTCTCCAGAGTGATAAAACGCTGTGTAGAATGAAACTGCGGAGGCTTGTCCTTCATCCAGACCCTTCAATGCAGAGTATGGATCTGTTCACGACGCCATAACTCGGCCGTGTGAAGCTCTTTAGTCTCTTTCTTTCAGTTAAAGAGAAACGTGGTTGTTGTACCTTCCTGAGCTTTAAAGGAGAATTAAAGGGATGCATCTTAAAACACTTAGCACCAAAATCTGTACCGGCAGTTTATCTTTTCCCCAGAGTCGTCACTTTAAATCAAATCTGACCACACAGACGTGATATTTACATGTTTAGATTCATTTTGAGTCATCATCTCTGATGTCAATTATAAATATATGTCCATAAATGCCTAAAATTCACAGAAAAAAGAGATGCTCCTCGTCAATGCAGAACTCCATTCAGAATCCTGCTGTTTTTAGGTTTCCTCCAGTATCTCAGTGATTCAGTGACAGTCCACTGCTACACTGCAGACAGGAGCTGGTCACTGCTGGTTCAGCTGCTTAAATGGGACAGTTTGACTGAATGTAAACAAAAACAGGCCAAAGAGAGAGGCTGGGGGGGCTCAAGCTGCAGCCTTTGATGTAACCCACCGAATCCATGGCAGCTAATAAATATTTCTAGTTATTGATTATTGGGTTTGTCAGGATAAAGGAAGTTTGATTTTAAAGACCTGCAGATAATTGAATCCAAAGAATTAAGTGTATTCCTATTTCTGATATTCAGATTTGCACAGTTCATGTGATATTTAAAAAATCTTTTTTTTTTTTTTTTAGAATAACATGATGAACATGTCTTCTCAACCTGACCAGTTTAAATACGTCTTTAATAGTGGTTCAATGGGACCAGCTTTACCAGTTGGATTGTGTAGGAACAGAGGTTTCTCTGCTAAGCAACCACCTGAGTTTTCACTCTGGAAATGGTGAAAAATCAATTCAGTTATGTTTCTGTATTAACGTTTAACAGTAAAGGCAACAGCCCTGACCTGAAGCTGGATTCAGTTTTATTTTTATTACTATCATGACAACATTTCAGATTTAGACTTTTATGCTCAGCGCAGGCGGTTCTTCAGGACCTGCAGATGTTTAACCTGGAAAACAGAAGTAAAAGTCCTTGAATCCCAGTCCCTGGCGCTGTCACCCTGATCCGGGCGATTTTCTCTCAGACAGCTCCCGACTCTCTCCGCCTTCCCCAGGCGTGAATCTGGGATTTAAGTGTGGGTCCAGTCTGTAGACGTGTTGACTTCAGGCGCCGTTTCCAGTACGAACTTGTAGATTTGCACCGGTGTCAGATAATCAGCTGCCTCCAAGTCCGAGACACCTTAAATGTCGCTAAAAATGTCAAAAAAATAACCCCGATCTCCCCGCCTCCGCCCGCAGGTTGCGAGCTGTACGCCTTCTGTGGCGCCCTCTTCGGGATCTGCTCCATGATCACGCTGACGGTGATTGCCGTCGACCGCTACTTTGTCATCACGCGGCCTCTGACCTCCATTGGCGTGCTGTCACGGAAACGGGCCCTCCTTATCCTCGTGGCGGCCTGGACCTACTCGCTGGGCTGGAGCCTACCACCATTCTTTGGCTGGAGTGAGGACACACACACACACACACACACACACACACACACACACACACACAGAGGAAGCATCTTGTGTTCATATATTCTGAACATGGCACAGTAAGTTAAAGGACTGTTCCACCTCAGTGTTTTGTTTTAGCTCTGACTGATTAAATTAGAGTAAATCAGAATTAGAATAAAGTACAAATAAACTGAAGGTGCAGAGTGAACAGACACATTATAAAAGTGTCTGAGCTGAATTGACAGACACATTTTCAATTTGCTTCACTGAAACTCAGACTTTCAAGAATCTTTTGTCAAAGTTATGTAAATAATTTCATGTAACTTGGTGCAGACATTTGAAATCACTATGACCTTAAACTACATTAAATTCAGTGGTCGATGATGTAACTGATGTTATGAACAGCACGTTTCAGGAGGCTGCTTGTTGGTTTCACACTGTTTGGACTTTACATTCATGGAACTGCTGGGAAAATCCAGACTAATTATTTCTGAATCAATCATCGGAAAATTAAGTGCACTTATTATTGAAGGAGCTTAAAAAAACAAGGAAAAAGTTTTTACCTCCTCCTTTTCCTCTTCCTCCTCCTCTTCCTCCTCTTCCTCTTCTTACTAAGTAGCAGGCTGCATGTTAAATAAATTAAAAACATTTCTTTGTGCCTTTTACAAAACTTCTGATTGTATTGAATTGGATGTATTTATTAAAAAAATCTATTTTGATACCGTTTATTTTTAATACTTGTTTTATTACACAGGGTTTATTTTTAATTCTTATTTATTTAAATAAGCAGTTACATCAAAGTGTGTTTAGCATCGTCTTCATCAGTCAAACTACCCCCCCATCCTCCACCACCAGCACCAGCGAACTGCTCCACTGCTGCTCGGTTTTATCTCAGCTGTAACTTAAACTGCTCTGGTCTGCCTCAATTCTCCTTGTGTCTCATCAAACTAATTGTTCATTTACCCTCAAAATCTCCTTCGTATCAGTTCAGTGCACGTTCCCAGGCCTGTGCCTGTGTGTGTGTGTGTGTGTGTGTGTGTGTGTGTGTGTGTGTTTTAGAGATATAGACACACACACACACACACACACTATCTGTGGTTTGTTTTTCTTCCTCCTCCCACCCGGTTTCCATTCTTCTTGTCAGACTGTGTCTTCAGGTTTGAGACATTTCGGTGTAGAATTCATGTCATAAACATGCAAGTTATTTTTTATCAGGATGGACTGATGATGATGGTGATGATGATGATGATGATGATGATGATGATGTGTCTGAGGTTTCATATGTAGAAAGGACTGAATGAGATGAGGTGATAGTGACTGAAGGACTTTATGAGTTCATGGTTTCAGGAGTTTGCCTTGATGGAGAAATTGATTTAATTTTTTTTTTTAATGCAGCGTAAAACAAATCTAAACATGGAAACATCTGAGGAATGTGACATGACTTCACATCCTGATTCTCTGTCCCCACATTAAACGGCCGGGCTCTTGTGACACGGTGTTAAAACCTATATTAGTAGCTTCTGTTGGTCCATGAGCCGAGGTCAAGGCTCAACTTTTACATTTTTACATCTGGCGGCATGTTTTTTTCCAAGTTGATGTTCAGTCCGAGCCACAGCGGAGCAACGAGAAGCCTTTGACACTAAGCCTTGGGGGGGTTAGGCCCTGGATGAGCCCCCCGGTGTTACTGAAGGCCTGAGTAGAAATCCAGGGTTAATCTAGGAAGGAGCTGATCAACAGAAAATTAACCAGAAGCTGTTCTGATAAGGGATTAATTGCTTTTTGTCTTTTTAAGCAGAAGTGGAGACTTTTCCATTTTATATGAAGGTGAACGGAGCGTCTTTAGTTCGATCAAAGGAAAGAGTCTGAAGACGTCGACTTTAACTGGAGGAATTTCTGGAATTTTTCATTTTATAAATCAAATGGCGAGAAAGAGAGCTTCTGTCTGAAATAAAAGGAAAAAGTGGAAGAATAAAAGCCCAACACCACCTGCCTCCTCAGGGCGTACACACACACACACACACACACAGAGCGACAAAGGACCAAACACATGTCACTCCAGTCTCAAAAAAGAATTGTCAACCGATAATGAAAATAAATGAGGGATAAAGTCTTTGAGGTAAATGACATTGTCTGATATTTAGTTTCCATCTCTGTCTATTCCTTCTCATGAATTTCAGAAAAGAGCCTCTGTAACAACAGTTAGAGCATCACACTCTCTCTCTCTCTCTCTCTCTCTCTCTCTCTGTGTCAATGTCTCTCGCCTGGCAGGTGCCTACGTCCCAGAGGGCCTCCTGACTTCCTGTACCTGGGACTACATGACCTTTACCCCGTCGGTGCGAGCGTACACCATGCTGCTCTTCATCTTCGTCTTCTTCCTGCCGCTCTTCATCATCATCTACTGCTACGTCTTCATCTTCCGCGCCATCCGCAGCACCAACCAGTCAGTATGTGTGTGTGTGTGTGTGTGTGTGTGTGTGTGTGTGTGTGTGTGTGTGTGTTGTTAATTCATTTTTTCATCTGATTTGACCTGTTTTTATATATTCAAATTAAAAACATAAAAAAAACAAAAAAGATGGTTGTGAGTGATGCTGCTCTTCATAGTACACGGTTGTTAAAATGATTGCCTTTAAATTGAAAATTAAATGAATATTTTGCAGCCAACAGATTAGTATTTATTTGAATATATATATATGAATAATATTTCAGCAAGATTTTCTGAGGGAGAGATGAGCTAAAACAGATCTGATGGGGTTTTTTTTCTAGGTATTTTCATTTTTTTAATTTATGAAGAATTTTAATCCAACTAACAATTTTAATCCACTGCAACTGACAATTCATTTTATCATTGATAAAGTTTTCAAACTCAATTAATTTCAATTCAGTTGTGGGTGAAAAGGAGGTTTAATTGGTTTTGTCCCTTCTGAAAAGGAGCCGCAGGTTAAAGTAAACCTCTCATGAAGAATTGCAGGTCAATACAGTGTCCCGTCAGGTAAAGTCCAAGTGTGTGTGTGTTTGTGCGTCTGTCCGTCTGTGTGTGTGTGTGTTGTTAATTCATTTTTTCATCTGATTTGACCTGTTTTTATATATTCAAATTAAAAACATAAAAAAAACAAAAAAGATGGTTGTGAGTGATGCTGCTCTTCATAGTACACGGTTGTTAAAATGATTGCCTTTAAATTGAAAATTAAATGAATATTTTGCAGCCAACAGATTAGTATTTATTTGAATATATATATGAATAATATTTCAGCAAGATTTTCTGAGGAGAGATGAGCTAAAACAGATCTGATGGGGTTTTTTTCTAGGTATTTTCATTTTTTAATTTATGAAGAATTTTAATCCAACTAACAATTTTAATCCACTGCAACTGACAATTCATTTTATCATTGATAAAGTTTTCAAACTCAATTAATTTCAATTCAGTTGTGGGTGAAAAGGAGGTTTAATTGGTTTTGTCCCTTCTGAAAAGGAGCCGCAGGTTAAAGTAAACCTCTCATGAAGAATTGCAGGTCAATACAGTGTCCCGTCAGGTAAAGTCCAAGTGTGTGTGTGTTTGTGCGTCTGTCCGTCTGTGTGTGTGTGTGTTTGTGCGTCTGTCCGTCTGTGTGTGTGTGTGTTGTTAATTCATTTTTCATCTGATTTGACCTGTTTTTATATATTCAAATTAAAAACATAAAAAAACAAAGAAGATGGTTGTGAGTGATGCTGCTCTTCATAGTACACGGTTGTTAAAATGATTGCCTTTAAATTGAAAATTAAATGAATATTTTGCAGCCAACAGATTAGTATTTATTTGAATATATATATGAATAATATTTCAGCAAGATTTTCTGAGGAGAGATGAGCTAAAACAGATCTGATGGGGTTTTTTTCTAGGTATTTTCATTTTTTAATTTATGAAGAATTTTAATCCAACTAACAATTTTAATCCACTGCAACTGACAATTCATTTTATCATTGATAAAGTTTTCAAACTCAATTAATTTCAATTCAGTTGTGGGTGAAAAGGAGGTTTAATTGGTTTTGTCCTTCTGAAAAGGAGCCGCAGGTTAAAGTAAACCTCTCATGAAGAATTGCAGGTCAATACAGTGTCCCGTCAGGTAAAGTCCAAGTGTGTGTGTGTTTGTGTGTGTGTGTGTGTGTGTGTGTGTGTGTGTGTGTGTGTGTGTGTGTGTGTGTGTGTTGTTAATTCATTTTTTCATCTGATTTGACCTGTTTTTATATATTCAAATTAAAAACATAAAAAAAACAAAGAAGATGGTTGTGAGTGATGCTGCTCTTCATAGTACACGGTTGTTAAAATGATTGCCTTTAAATTGAAAATTAAATGAATATTTTGCAGCCAACAGATTAGTATTTATTTGAATATATATATATGAATAATATTTCAGCAAGATTTTCTGAGGGAGAGATGAGCTAAAACAGATCTGATGGGGTTTTTTTTCTAGGTATTTTCATTTTTTTAATTTATGAAGAATTTTAATCCAACTAACAATTTTAATCCACTGCAACTGACAATTCATTTTATCATTGATAAAGTTTTCAAACTCAATTAATTTCAATTCAGTTGTGGGTGAAAAGGAGGTTTAATTGGTTTTGTCCCTTCTGAAAAGGAGCCGCAGGTTAAAGTAAACCTCTCATGAAGAATTGCAGGTCAATACAGTGTCCCGTCAGGTAAAGTCCAAGTGTGTGTGTGTTTGTGCGTCTGTCCGTCTGTGTGTGTGTGTGTGTGTGTGTGCGTTTTGCAGGGCCGTGGGGAAGATTAACGGCAGCACTCACAGCCACAGTAGCAGCCGTGACTCGGTGAAGAGTTTCCAGCGGCTGCAGAATGAGTGGAAGATGGCAAAGATCGCGCTGATCGTCATCCTGCTCTACGTCATCTCCTGGTCGCCGTACTCCACCGTCGCCCTCACCGCCTTCGCCGGGTAGAGCGCTCAAACACACGCATGCTGCTCGTCGAAACGTCACTGCAACATCAGTGAACTCGCTCTTAGATTTTAAGTCGATGTGGAAACCTCCGGCTGCAGTTCCTCTAATGTCCCCTAGATGCTGCTCAGAAAAAAAGCCTCTGGTTGTGTTAGAATAACTGAGAAAAAGTCCAGACTTCTCTCTACAGAGTTGATGCCGATTTGTGTTGTGATGTTTTACGGTGACCCCCCCACTTCACTGTGGTCCCTCTGTGTTCCCTGCTGCAGGTACGCTGACATGCTGACCCCCTACATGAACTCTGTGCCCGCCGTCATCGCCAAGGCCTCGGCCATCCACAACCCCATCATCTACGCCATCACACACCCCAAGTACAGGTAACACACCACGGGTCCGGTGGGTCTGGCGGGTCCAGTCCAGTGGGTTCAGCGGCAGCAAATACTTCAAGAACGGTTCACTAAAGCTGTTAGTCACAAGGATGTTTCTAAGAAAGGCCCAGAAACTTTACTTGAGGCTTTTAGTCAGAGATCAGCAGGTGAGATAAACATGTAAAGTGTGGAGAATTCAGCTTCAATCAAAGACTAAAGTTTGCAATGGTAAATAAAACGAGTAATAAAGTCATTTGGGTTTAAAAGGAGCAATAATCTTTGATGGAAATTCATCTGGGCATCAGTAATAATCTCATTAAAGCTAATCAAAGTAAATAAGAAACTTTCAGGAAACTATTATAGAAAAGCAGAACTGTAAAAATAAAGTGATATCATAAGAAAAAGGAAATAAAACTTTCCTCAGTTTCCCTTGTGATTCATACAACTGACCTCAACTAATTAGCTGGAAAACACTGAACCTGTGAAGAGGTTGTTTTTCGGTTTTTCCAAAACTCCAGTTTTTTTCCTGCTGCTGTTTCCTGAAGGTGCAAAGTGATGCTGAGTAATAATTAATTTCCTCTGAAATGCCTGATGGTTCTTCATTTCCCATAGTTTCTTTCTCTCCCACTGACCCCACGTCTACGTAACAGTAGGAACCAGAAAGCATTTCTTACGGTTCCAGAAAGGATCGACTCGGAGAAAGTGCCGCCGTCGTGAGCCCCGTTAGCACCTCGACCGAAACAACCACTGCTCAGTTAACCTGAATGTTAACTCGGCTGGAAAGAATAACACACACACATAAATACACACATACATACACACACACACACACACACACACACACACACACACACACACACACACGCACGCACACATACACACACGCACGCATACACTGACACACGCTGGTTTAACGCAGGACACCCGACCTTGATTGTGATGAGGCTTGAACGCTGCAGGATTAAAAGAAAACGGCTTATGTAACTGTCTCCTGCAACAACATCCTGATGAAGGAAAAGTTAGAAAAAGTTGAAAATAAAAGAAAGAACTGAAACTTTTAAAAGACGCAACATCAAAAATTTTACCCGTTAGTGAAGAAAAAGGATTAAAATAAACTTAAAACCCTAGAAATAAAAGTTTAATAAGTTCAAGTCCTATTTATGACATGACCTGATTTGTTTTAGAAGGTTACACACGAGACATTAAGGGAATAATTCAACATTTTAAACCTTCCTTCTGACGATGAGGTGGTTTCATTGTCTCGGGATGTAGTTGGCCTCGGTTGTTTATGTGGTCTGTCCATGAGAGGTCCACGGTGACCTGGACACCAGGGTACTTTAAGCCCCCCCCCCCCCGATGGAGGGGGGGTTTGTAGTCTGGTCTGTATCCTGAGTCCATATCTGAGTCCACAACCAAATCCGTTTTTTTTAATATTCAGAGAGATTGTTGGCATGAACCCATAAGTTCAGGTTCTCCACCCAAAGCTGGTACCCCCCCCACCACCACCACAACCACCGCAACAACCACCACCAACACAGCTCTACTGGCAGCAAACTTTACTAGCTGGTTGGAGCCGCTTGTAGCCAGAGAGAAGCTGATTTCCAGGGAGAAGAGCAGGGGGCCGAGGCTGGGGCCCTGAGGGGCTCCAGGTTTGAGGCTGATTGATCCCTGTCTCACCACCTGAAGAGTTTTGTGGTGAGCTAGAAGGGAACAATGGTAACAATGGTAACCCCCCCCCCACCTCCCCCACGGTCCAGGTGGAGAGGGTGACGTGTGGTGGCCCCGTCTGTGGACCGGTTCAGCTGGAAGGCCGATCCAAACTAGTGGATCAAGCCAGGGAATGACGGGCCGATGTGGTAATTCATGGCGATAGGCGTCAGTGATGTTGGGTCAGGGTCATTCAATGATGTGGATCCGAGGTTCCGAGATCAGCGATAACAGTACAGGATTTTGGGCAGGTGTGGTTTTAGTGGGGGGGGGTTGAAACTGACCGACGCTTCGGGCCACCCAGAGTCACAGTCGGCCTCCCCTGTCTCCGTCTCCAGGATCGCGTTGGCCAAGTACATCCCGTGTCTCGGCGTCCTGCTCTGCGTTCATCCCCGCGACCTCCGCTCAACCAGCAGCAGCTTCATGTCGACGCGCCGCTCCACCGTGACCAGCCAGACCTCCGACATCAGCAGCCAGTTCAGGCGGCAGAGCACGGCGAAGTCCCGCCTCTCCTCCGCCTCCGACAGCGAATCGGTACACTTGGATGTGTGAGAGCGGCGGGAGCATGATCGGTGGAGTCGAACAGAAAGACAACCCCCTGAGGGAGGTGCTCAGGTGTGTGTGTGTGTGTTTTCCGGTGCAGGGTTTGACGGACACCGAGGCCGACCTGTCCAGCATGGGCTCCAGACCCGCCAGCCGCCAGGTGTCCTGTGACATCAGCAGGGATACCACTGAACTCCCCGACTTCAAACCCTCGTCCAGCTTCAAGAGCCAGATCAAGAGCCACGACTCGGGCATCTTCGAAAAGGTGAGCGCCCCTCGGCCTTCCGAGCAGATCCATGGACCTGGTTGTCGATGAGAATTTAAAACGCAGACCTGAGATTTTCTGCTGGGAGTTTTTTTTCCTGTTTAACCCTCAGAAAAATGGCAGAGGGATTAAACAATAGATCACCCACAGACATTTTACTCTTCATGTAGATTAATAACGCTACATGGGGACATGGGGGATTGTGGGTCAATGTGTGGGTTAGTCGAGGCTGATTGTTCCTGGTGGAGGCAGCTCTCAAAAAAGAGCAGCTTCTCTTTTTTTGTGTTAATCTGCTGCTTTTTTGTACTTTTTTTAAAATCTGCTTGGTGGTTTTGGGCTCGCACCAGAAAATCCTCTTTTCCTTTTGATCTGAATCACTGACTGAACGCTGACATTTATTTTTAAAGGCATATTAAAACCGACGGTAATGGATTGGTGATGAGTTTGATGAATATCCCTGTGATTTCTCGCCTGCCTAGTTGACGCTGATGAATTTTAACCTCCTCGGTTAATCAGTGTGACACGTAACGACTCCCATCCTTTACGTTTGTGTTGGTTTTTGTTTTTCCAGACGTCCTACGACACCGATTTCTCAATGACAGGAGGCAGTGAACGCAGCAGCATCCCGAGTGTGAGTCTGATTTATTCGCCACTGCAGCACAAATGTAGGACGAGCATTGAATTTCCGAAGCAGACGTTACAAAAGCAAAGTCGGACCAACCTCATACAGTTGTTCTCCCTTTAATAGACAAGATATAGCAAAAAAAACACTCTGCCACTTTATCAAATTGGTTTGTGATTTCACCGTAACAAAGGTTTTTCCATCACTCATGTCTGATTGAAGTTCGGGTTTGTAACAACCTGTCTGATCGACTGATATCTTTCTGTGGCAACAGATTTCAGATATTGATGAATTCAGTTTTATTATCACTGATAGACATGTTTGACCAAACCCTCAGTATAACATCCAAAATTGATTATGATGATCTTTTATTAAAGCCTCTTTTGGTCCCACCTGTGTCTGAAGTACCAGAACACAAAAACAACCAGGCTGCCATGAAATTCATTACAGACATTCATAATCCCCAGAGGACGAATCCTACAGACTTTGGTGATCCAATGACTTTTCATCCAGCATATGAACAAATACCTGCAGAAGCGTCAGCTTCAACTGCACTTTTCGTACACTTCAAATGCTAGCATGCTAACACGCTAAACTTAGATGGTTAACATGGTAAAATCTTCTGATAAATATTACATGTTAGCATGCTGATATTAGCATTTAGCTCAAAGCACAACTCAGCCCCAGTACAGGTTCACAGAAGCTGCTAGCGAGGTTGTAGACATCGAAGTATGTTTTAAGTGTTACGCTTTTTTTTCTGAAGATAAAAGAGGTAAAGTCAGAGATGAAACAGTCAGAAAAAAGGTCATAATTCACCAGGATTATCATTTAATAAATCTAAATCTGAAACAACAGTGTGACTGAAATCGTCTTCACTGCTTTAACATCACACATGGAAAGTCAGAGGAAATGAATACAGTTCATCCTGAGGGGAACATGAATGACTGAATCACATTTAATCAAAATCCATCCGACAGTTGTCGAGAAATTTCCACAAAAGCCAAAAATGTCGACCTGCTGGTGGCAGTATAGGAGCCTTGATAGAATCACCAAGGTCAGCAGCAGTCATCCTCTGGAGACCATGAATGACAGTCCCTCCCATGGCTGTTATTTCAGTGTGACTCAAAGTGGTGGACCAACCGACCAACCAGCTAAAGCCAAACCATTAGCATGACTAAAAAACGTTTTCCATTTTTTTCAAATCGAAAGTTTTCTAGTTCATTTATGATGGTGAAATGTCCTAATTTCACTTTGCTTTATCTACATATTCTGATCCTTTTTGTTTGTATAGGAATAGAAAACACAAAATTGATTTTCTTTAGAAAAAAAACCCAAAACAGATACAATCTCCTCTTTTAAATTAAAGTGAAAATACTTTTCAGTAATATTTCTACTTTCCTGTTGACAGAGTGGCGATTTCTCAGATGGACACATGATGCGGGGCACCATTGGTCGAATCCCGAGCATCGTCATCACCTCTGAGTCCAGCCCCTTCCTTCCCATTGGACGAAGCGGTTCACGCTCCGTCCGCCCCAAAACAGTCAATAACAACACGGGGGCGGGGTTTGTGTAGACTGACTCAGGCCAGCAGCCAATCACCTGCAGCCATCTGACCAGCTCACGTCCAGTGTTTAGAAATGTAGAGTTCAAACTCACCTGAAGCGTACACCTGAAACTCAGAACCAGACAAAGCCATCAGAGGAAGTCCGTAGATTTTTACATCTCTGAGGTTGTTTTCAAACCTCGTAGGACTAAAGACATCATCTCCGGTTTTCTTTAAACTCCTGTGATTTCGGCTTTTACTCGAACACAGATCTTAGACTTAAAAACTTTACACTTTTTTTTTTTTTTTAACCGATGAAACAAAAATTCATGCATCATTACTTAAAGAGCAAGTTAACACCTTGTTTAAGCTTGAACGCGACTTCTTTCTTCCTCTCTGAGTGTTTCCTTCGACCAATCCCTGCTCCAGAGTCCCTTAATCCCGCTGGACGTTCAGACTACGATGTGGACCTTGTGGTCACGACACCTCACATTTACTAGGAATGTTTCAGTCAAGGTTTATTTTGCCCCAACCCTGATCCGAGGCCTTTAATATCTTGTATCTGTGATACTGAATCTGAACAAGATACTTAGATTTTCAAGTGGTGACTGTGTGTATCTGAGACACCAAAGCATCATCTGAAGCTACTAAAGCTGATGAACCTTATTTTTCATAAACGACTTGATCCAAATATCAAAAGTTCTGATTCAAAATTTGGAGGATTGGTTTTTAATTGGTTTTATTTTAGCCAGCACAGAAAATTGAAACTATCCTCAGATCTGGTTAACGTCCACCGTTCAATGTGATCACAACGTCCTCTTCGTATCTTCATCGTCTTCTTTGACCTTTTATCCAGTTAGGGAGAGATGCCAAAAAAAAAAAACTTGAGGAAAAGGGGCTGTGCCGGTGAGGGTTTGACCTTTCGGTCGCAGGTGATACATAGGGATGAAGCCGAATCCAGAGAGTAGAGTATGAGGTACTGATCTGTGGCTCTGGAGGTTCTTCGGACACCAGAATACTGTGCAGCAATGGTTTGATCTTTCGCCATGATGATCACAAGGTAAAGAGCAGAAACTGTGTTAACGTTATATAGAACGTTCTACCGGGAATGTTTGAGGGCACCTTTACAGATGATGAGGTTTCGCATCATGGTTGAATGTTGAGCGACTTTGAAACGGTTTTGCCTGGTGAACCTGAGCCCGGTTTGGCCCTTCGCTGTGTGAGCTATAGTTTCGGCCTCCTTTCTCGGCCGTCGCTCTCAGTTTCAGCCAGTTCAGCTGTCTGCCCCCCCCCCCCCCACCAGGGGCGCCTGAGGGTCAGCTTACGTCCCATCGGAACCAGTTTGGCCGCCGCCACCGCTGTCTGACTTCATCGGCCACCAGAAGTGTTTTTGTTATTCTGAACATCCATGCTGGGGGGCGGAGTGAAAAGCCAGCTGACATAGAGAAGGGGGGAGACGTAATGGCGTTAAAATGTTGGGGGGGGTAACATCTCCCATTTCAGGTCGGTGTCTCCTGAAGGACGCTCACAGCGCTGCGCTCGGTTGTTGAAAAGCAACCAGGAATAATAGTTGTGTAACGAATGCGAAAAGAGCTGAGAGAGACGTTCAGCCACTGGCTTCCTGTCGCCGCTGTGCTGCTGACCAATCGTGTTGAAGGGGGCGTGAATGTTGGACAGCGTCCTGCATCTTACTGGGGACGGTCTGAGGCTTCGAGTAGGGACATAGACATGTTTTAATTTCAATTTCTAGAAATCCAATGAAAAAAAAATTTGTTTACAGTTAAGTGTCTGCAAGTAGCGGATAATTGTAACCGTCCGGAGACTGAGCGCGCTCAGATGCTTTAATGCGTTTTACCAGAGAAGCCGAAGGACCATATGTAACCATGCGGGAGCTGCTGTTTGAAGGGCCCGTGAGCTGGTCCCTGAACATACAGACACAATCACTCGTCTAAATCTGGAGGACAAGTGTCAGAGACCAGCTGTGGCCACGGATGAGACCAGAATCACATCAGACTAGCTCCAGAAACTTTAAAGAATGTGTTCAGTGTTAACTTGCTCTTCAAACATGCTGTGAGTTATTGTTCAGAGAAAAAAAAAATCTTAAACTGGTTATTGAATCTCTTACTTTTTATATACATAAATATAGGCTGAATATGTACAGGTGTGTGTGTGTATACACCATCAGGCAGGTGAAGTGAAAACACCCGTGTGCTTGTTTAACACAGATTCAGAAAACTACGTAATGTGAAATCGCTCCTTATTTCAACGAAGCCAAACAAGTATCTGAGGGTGTGTTGTTTTTTTATTTAATTTCATTTTAAGTTGAACCCAAAGAAAGTGATTTTCCTTCCCGATTTCTTGTCCCTGATTCAAATGGATGTAAAGGTTGTAAAAAAAATGACTCTGTCTCACGTATTTTTCCTCTGAGACGGGTGAAAGTCCCTGAGCCCTTTAGCAGACGTTTTCCTGTGTTTCAGAAAAAAAGGCAAAGTACTGATACACAAAAACGATCGTGTTGAGATTCGATTTTTCTACAAACCCTGTGATTTCCTGTTTGTGATTCTTAGTGTTTGTTGCTTTTGATTTATTTATCATTTGAGGGTTTTTTTTCCAGTTCAGTTCTCTGCAGAGTTTCTTCTGGTTCACTGTGAGTAAATATAAACACCAAGTTCAGGACGTAACTTTAAATCTAAAACCAAAAGCCTCCCGACACTGTTCACTGAGCCTCTCCCCACGAAATGAGAATGATTTTCTGGACAGAGAAAAACTGAGGAACAGATCAAACAGTGTGTTTGTTTTCTGTGACGCTAGCTGCAAATGTTAGCGGCCCGGCTAACTAGCTCACTACCTACAATAGTAACCCGCTGTTTACCCCCCGAGGCCAGGGGTAGTTTATTCTAGCATTATATTAGTTTGTGGGTGTACATGTTAGGTTACAGTTAATGTGCAGTATTTCCCCACTGTGTTGATGCTGCTCCTGGGGAGTAGGCTAACGTTAGCGACTCTGTCCTGCACTATTAAAATGCGTCACCGGAAAAGCAGACGGTTCAGTCGGTGCTGATCCTGAGAGACTTTTCTCCAGTAAAAACTTTGAAAATTTGAATAAATCATTCATCTAACCTGTTTTATGGTTCAGGTATGTAAGCTAAGCTGCCAAATGGTTACGATACAGTGGCATAACAGTCTGATCTCACATTTTTCAAAATGCCAGGACTAGCTAGTGCTACACTGCAATCCAATAACATTGCTGTGTCTTTATTTCCATGTCCTCAACATGAAGATACCAACTTTTCAAGTGGGAGGTATTAGCTTTAGCATCAGTTTTTAAGAACGATATCACATAGGCAGGGCCTGTAATTAACACCTTCCAAGCCCTGTCATCTAATGTGGACGTTATGGTAACCTAGCTCGGTTAGTGTTTGCTAGCTAGCATATGTCAACCTAACATCAACCCATGAAACCCTGAGAGTCTCTACTGCTTGGTTGACGCTAGCTAGGAGGACAGAAGCATAGTGCCTGTAAGACAAAATGCGGTTGGACAGTGTTTTAGGACTATTTTGGTACAAACATTCACCTGCCGGTGTGGCTGATAATCTTCTGAGATTTATTTGCCTGATTTATCTGCTATTGGAAGTGCAGGACTGCTATTGCCTACTGGTGTAGCACCGGTAGGGTTGAATAACCAGCACTGTTGTAGACGTTTGCTCTGAATAGAGACTCTTTTCCAAACCTCTCCCAAACCGTCAGAGCAAACGTGCCAACAGATAGGCCGAACTACACCTGAATATTCCTGAACCACACCTGTCGGGCAGTGACGTTCCAGCCAGCCGTGGTCTATCCTTCTGGATGTCGCCCCTTTAACTCATCAGTGAACAAAAGGCCAGACACAACAAAACAGAAAGCTCTGCTTCATCCAATGATGACGCCTCGTTCTTTGTCGCCCATTCTGCCTGTAAATCCTCGTTTCCTCCAGGATCGTTTACCTCGATCCTTCAGTCTGAAAGGACAGAAGGATCCTGGAATCTAATTAAAATGACTTTTTGAGGGAAGGGAACTGCCTAGATTCAAGTGATGAGATACGCTTTTTAAAGGAACCATGTGATATTCTGGGAAATCCTCTCGCCATTAGTTAAAATATATTTTTCCACCTTTGATGGAGCTATGCTAACAGTTTCCCTTTGCCTCCAGTCTTTGTGCTAAGCTGCGTCCTGGACCTTTTGTCTGATGAGACATTTGGACAGTATCTCGGTACAATGACAATCGATAGGATTTCCCAAAACGTCAGACAGTTCCTTTGAAGCATCTCGAATGTTCCTCCTCTTTGAATTGTAGAAGCCCTGAGGCCTGCAAACGCACTTTTGTTAAGAAATGATATTTTTAATGGTTTTAAAAGTTTCCCTGTGTTCTGGTGCTGTTCAGTTTGTTTTTTCTGTTTGCTTCTTTTGTTGTCCCTGTTCTTCCCTGTTCCTGATGCATATTATAGGTGTATATTTTTCTGAAGGGCAGTGTAGGTAGTGGAATGTGATTGTGATGTTGGTGTTTGTGGGGGGGGGGTGAAAAGGGAAATATAAGTGTTGATTGTAATGTTGGTATTGAAAAACTAATCTGACCTGTTGGTCTGTGTGAAGTTAATCATTCATTCCCCAAGAGTCAAAGTATCATTTTCACAGAATAACACTGAGAAAACAACTCACAACAAGTTTTCATCAATTCAACCAAGTCAACAACCTTTGACTCAGCCTGAACAGAATCATATTTTCAGGCTAAACAGATTAAAAGCAGCTCAACCTCACTTCTAGCTAATCTGAGCCTAGCTGCTCAGGCTAGTGGCTGGACTGAGCTGTTAGCTAACTTTACTCTGGTAATACATTACAGGTGCTACCTGGGCTGTTGATGGCTGGTACCGCCTGAGCAGAATTCAGACTACTACACTACCAAGCCAGCCATGCAGGTAAAGGCTGAAGTGTGAGGGGAAAATGTTTTCTGGGATAAACTGGTCATTTTAAGAACCTAAACTGGACTGTTTCATGGGTTTGAGCATCTTTACCAAACCTTTAACCTAAGTCCAGACATTTTAGCTGTCGAAGGGTCAAGATTGCTCATCCCCGAACCTCAGCCTGTTTCACCTGCTTCGGCTCGGCGCCTGGAGTTTGAATGGGTTGTTCCATTCGCTCCCATGTTAAACTGTTAAAGCGCTTCAGTAACTCAAAGCTCTACTCAAGCTTCCCCATCACTCCTACCGGAGTCCAACGGCAGAAAGTGCAGCACGATGCAGTAAATCTCTACAGAACAGTGTTGAACAAATAGTGATGATGATTCTGACTATAAATGCAGGTGTTTGATGTGGTGGTTCTCGTGTATTAACGTTTCCATTCTGAAAGACTGACGTTTGGAAAACGGGAAGATGTTCCTTAGTACATTTGTTCCTCCTGTTGACTTAAGCTGCTCTTATTTATTTTTCTAAATAAATATCTATTATTCACTGTGGATTGTCGTCACCTTTGCCTTCATCACTGCAAACACACAATCAGCCTTTAAAATGACATATAAGTATATAATATATAATACACACAGTGAATATAATACACAGTATATTTGATGGAGTATGTATGTGTATAAATATATATAATACAGTAAATTTCATACACAGTATATATGACGGGTATATACGTATATCTGTATACACGTATATATATATATATATATATATACACACACATACAGCATATATATACAAACAGTAAATTTAAGTTTAAAATGTATGACACACTGTTCTGTCTGTAAGTTGTGTTGCTGAAACATTCAAAGGTTTATTTCATTCAGATCATTAAAATGAAGATGTTTCAACAAAACAAGGTATTTTCCATCATTCGTCATTTAAAGAAGTTTTCTTTCTTTTATCACTTCAACGTGAGTCAGTTTGTTTCGAAAGTTTTCAGTGAATTTATTTATTTAGGAGGGAACTGACTTTATCTTTATGAATTAGTGACTGAACCGTGAGTGGAACCGTTTGAATGGTTCATCAGTGAATCGGCCTCATTACTGCGGGTCGCGGGTCTAAGGACTCGCCAGGTTTCTCCACCCGCCGGACTCTGTGGTCTCCTGCCTCTTTAAATAAAAACCGTGCTAATGAAAATCCCCCGTGGACACCACCCCTCCCACACCCCCACCCCCACCCCCACCCCCTGGCCCGCCTCCAGCTCCCTGCCCGGCCCGGGGACCGGAGCAGGATCCCCGGATCACGGACCGCAGCCAGTCCCGGTCGCTCCGCGTCGGTTCAGCTGTGGGGAGAGCGAAGCGCCGGCGGCAGGTATCCACCTCCCACCTGTTCCCTCTCCGTCCGCCTTCCTCGCTCCTTCCTGTTTAATCCCCTCATCTTCATCACGCCTCCTCCTCCTCCTCCTCCTCCTCCTCCAGGCGGCAACAGGTTGCACCGCCCGCCCGGCTCACGGCTCCGGCGGGCGGCGGCCGACGCCGTGACCCGGCCGCCGGACCCGGAGCCGGAGCCGGCCCCCGACCCGAGCCAGCAGGACCGGGTCTACTTTCGGGCCTGAAACGCGCCCAGTCGGTTCCGAGCGTCTCACTGATTCGGTTTATTTTCCTTTCAGGGGGTTCGCTGGGTTCCGAGCACGGAGCGTCCCTGCCGGGCGGAGCGGAGCGCGGCAGGAGGCAGGAGCAGGTGGGCGGTGTCTGCAGATCACCTGAGGTAGGAGGTGAACGCGACTGTCGCCAACATTAGTAGAAGAAGAAAAATGACTTCACATATCATCAAAACGAGGTTTGATGTTTTTATTCATTAGACTTGAATCAATAACTTTGATCACTGCAGCGTCTCTGGGCTGTGTAAAGGTTCATTTCAACATTTAATGGTTTAATCTTTATTTGCACAGCGGCATCAACACCTGAAGCAGCCCTCAGACTTATTTCCCAACGGTTCCACCTGTGTCTTTACCTTTATTCTCAGCGACCAGCCTGTAATATACAGAACCCCTTCATTTAAATATTATTTAAAGGCTTAAATAAATCAAATGTCCAATTATTCAGTATTTCATCCAAAAAACAAAACAAAGAGCAGAGAAAAGTCAGAAAGATATCTTCTTCTATTTTTCAATACTTTTCTTCCTTCCCATGAATGATTGGACGACCCCTCAGGTTTATCTGGTGGCCCTCTGGAGGCCCCCGACCCCCTGGTTTGGATCCAATTTGCTGCTTTCCTCGGTTTTATGACACAGTAAACATGAACTGTCTTTGGCTTTCAAAAATAAAATGAGACATTTGAAGACACCAACAAAGTTACAGACATTTTTATCTGTTATTTTTATAAACCAAACATTTAAACAGTTAATCCAGACTCTGCAGATTAATTGATAATAAAAATAATCAATGGTTGCGACTCTGACTCTAAAAACCTCAGTCTGATCGTTTATCAGCGACAGAACCGTTGGTCACAGTGTATTTAGTTTTTTAACTTTCACTGCATCCTGCAGATTAAACCTTTATATTTTCACTCAAGTTAAACTTTAAATGCAGGACTTTTATTGTGATGGAGAATTTTCACAATGTCGTACTTCAAAGTAAAAGATCTGAGTCCTTGTCCCACCCCCCCCCCCCCCTCCCATCTATGGACTTGACAGTGTGCAGATCACTTGGGTGCATGTATGTGTGACCTGGTGGTGTGTGTGTGTGTGTGTGTGTGTGTGTGTGTGTGTGTGTGTGTGTGTGTGTGTGTTTGGGTGGGTGTGTGTGTGTTGGGGGGGGACACGTCCACGTCTGTATTATTTACTGAGCTGACCTTTAACGCGACAAGGCAGCTCAATTAAGCAGCCGCTTGAAACGACAGACTATTCACAACTGCTGTGAGGTCAGTGGTGTTTGTCGGTAACACTGAGAGAGAGAGAGGGACACACACACGCACACACACACACACACAGTGTTCTGAAGTCCAGTGAGCGGTGACTCAGTCCACCGATTTGACAGCAGCCCAGGTCACCACCAGCGTCCCCTAGAGGCCGCGGCGGTCATTACGGTCAAAGTGTTGACCTGGACAGAAAGGTTGTCCACGCGGTGGCGCCAGAGGACAGGTCACAGAGTCTAATGAAGCTAAAAGGTTCATCCTCTGGGAACCAAACTGAAATCCGACCAGCAGTTTAACTGACGCACAACTCAACGCCGTAAATGAGCCGAGGTTCGCCTGAACGCCTCATTTTCATTTTCCTCACCTGATATTAAAAAGGCCCCTTAAAAAAGGTAACATCCACCACTGGTGAATCATCAGGAGAATCTGGAGCTTTTTGGTCTTCTGTTTTTTTTTTCCGATCATAGGCGATAAAATATGTTTTGCCAACCGAAGGATACTTGTTCCGGATCAACGAAGCCATCGATCCCCTGCAGCTGTGACCTCGTGGTTCTGTCAGAAGGACCCCGTGGTTCTGTCAGAGGAACCCTGTGGTTCTGTGGAGCCCGTTTCTACGAACGGGTTGCTCCTCTGAAGATGGGAAGTTGCACCGGGAAACGAAGAAATTAACCTAAGAAGACAAGGAAGTGAGAGACCACTAGCCTGTGAATGGAGAACTTAATAATTAAGAAACTGATATATTCCTTGAATCGTCTTGTTAAACCTCAATCATTTGGGTTTTGTGGCGTAAAACTGCACCTAAACACAACTTGAAATCCTCACCTACTTATCTTGGAAAACATTTCTGTGCAGCGCGGCGACCACTTTTTCATGCCTGGGGAGAACTCTCCAGCACGCGCTGCCTCTGGCAGATTCCTGCCCCTGACAAAGGCGTCTAAACTTAGCCGGTGATATAACAGGCCGAGCAGATCAGGCTGCTCCGGGATCAGCAGCCTGTCAGCCTCGGGAGCCGAAGTACTCCCGCCACAGTTCACGGGCTCCGTGACATGGACGTATCATAACCCTCCTAAAATGTCCATGTGATCATTTTGTTTTGCAGCGGTCTGACCTGAGACCAGCCCCGATCGGGAGCAGGGTCACGAACCCGGGTCCACCTATGGGTCTGGACCCCAGACTTGGACTTGACCTGTGTTGCCGTGTTGGGTCCGATTGGATTTTTTTTTTTGTCCGTGGTTTCTGAACACTGGGTCAGAGTGAGAGCTCTTTGTTTGCTCCCCCTCTCTGTCAGAGTCTGAGCAGCTGTCACTCTGATCAGGCAGGTCCCTGGACACCCATCGGTCCCACAGCAGAGGCCTGACTGGGATTCACACCAGAGGCCGAAATGAGTTACAGCTCGTTGTTGCTCCTTTTCCTGCTCTGGTTCAGTTTCATACAGCAGCAGACAGATGTTTTCAGAGGAACACCTGTCCTCTACCTGACAGAGAGCAGCTGGTCAACATGTCGGAGCATTTAGCAGCTGAAGAGCCAGAGGTTTGCCTCAGGAGCTGGTGGAGACCAAAACCAGAGCTAAAAAAACAGAGTACTGGACTTGGACTTATCAGCTTGACTCAGAGACCAGATCCAGATCCGTCCACTGCTGGATGTGGAATCATTTTAAAATTATTACCATTTTGTTATCAATTAAATATATTATTTTTTCTGGGGGCCCTTGTAGACCTGAGTGGTGAACCCCAGACTTGTTACCATTCTGCCCTATCTGACCTGTGGCAGGTCGAGTTGGAAGCCCTGTTAAAATCATTATATACGTTTGTTTTTATTGGTAAACAAATATTTCTCGACTTCTGTGGAGTCCTTGACTCAGCTAGCTTGACTGCTTGACTCGTTAAAATCTCAGTGGTTGCTAACGTTGCTAAATGGTTATTTATTAATTTTTGTAGCTTAAAGCTGGAATTTGAGAAAAAAAAAAATTTAAACGCAAGATGAATGATCAAACTTTCCAGTTAACATTCCTGGTTGGTTTCTGGTGTCAGGGGACATAGGGGCACTGACATGTATGGTGGTGGTCAGTAGGGCCCGGGGGCCCCTGGGGGGGCTGATCCGGCCCTGAGCTCAGGGGCCTTATCTCAAACCTCAAACCCGGAAGAAAAACAATAAGAAAAAACCGGGCTGAGACGAAGTTCAGTAGGCTGAAGGTGATCACTTAACCTCATGTTTTTAAATCAGTGCCGGACAACAGACAGAACATTAACACGTGGAACCGGCTGTGATGTGTGTTTGGGACCTTCAGAATCTGGACCCAGAATGGTTCTGAAGGTTGAACTCGATCCTGGCAACATGAAGCGATACGGGCTGAGTGAGGTTGTATGTATTATATAACAGGAATGTTTCTGCAGCCGCCGCGTGAAACCTCACACATGCTGACTGCTCAGCAGCGCGCGCGTACGTGTGTGTGTGTGTGTGTGTGTGTGTGTGTGTGTGTGTGTGTGTGTGTGGGTGAATTCTCACCTGTTGTTAACACCTGCCAAAATAAAGGCGCATTAACCTGACAGACACATCCTGCTGTCATCGCCTACTGCACATTATAAAACTTTATTTATCCGCTAAATGTTTTCTGACACGTCTGTGACACTGTGACGCCTGGTGATATGCTACACACTCCACCGACACACTGCATGACATGTTTCTTTATCACCATAAACACACACACACACACACACACACACACACCGTCCTGCTGCCACAAACACTTGCTACTGAACCGAATGTGGATTAATCCGCCGCTGAAAATAGTCCTCGACAGATGCAGCATTTCCTGCTCTTTGTTTGATTTGAATTTTCAAGTAAAAATCTTTAAAAGTCTTTCTCTAGTTCCAGCTTCACTTGTGTGAGATTTTTTTTGTTCTTGATTCGACACATGATGTAAAACTAAAAAAGCCTTTTTCAATCTGTCTCCTCTGCTTTTTTTTACAATCTGCTGATGTTATTTAGAAAAACGTCAGTTGAGGAGAACGACACTCTGACACAGCCCCTTCGAAAAGTTAATGAAACAAACCTGGAGAGCAAGTCATTGTTTGGTTACCGGTCAGGTGCATTGTGTGTTTTGATGCCTTGTTTCAGGGAACTGCAGCAGCGATGTGTGTGCGATGGTTTTGAACCGGTGGCCGCTGACCTTTCGGCTATCGGAGCCACTTAACTCGTGGCCTTTCTGTTTCGGCTTTATCACCTCGAAGATAATTAGACGTTTCCGTGCGTCGCCCCTGATTGGATCCAAGGGAGACCCTGGGGCGTGGTGGGGGTGGGGGGGGTCTAGAAGAATCCGCGGGGTCTATATTAGCCCCGGTGAATCACGGCGAGCCTGACATACCGGGTGTCCCCTTTCACGCCATATAAGTCCGCTCCCCCCTCCTTTCTCTTCAGCCCCCCGCCGCCCCACCTCACCCCGCCTCACCCCTCTATCCCCCACAATGCCTCAGTGCTATCTCTCTGGCTATTCTTAGGCTGTCACTTCGGCTGGTCTGAGCAGGCGAGTCCTCCTCTGTCTCCTCTCTCTGCTCCTTCTGTGCTCCCTCTTTCTCGTCGCTCCCTCCGACTCCTGGTTCGTGCGCTTGACTCCGTTTCCCGTTTTTCGTGTCAGGTTTGTTCACCTGTCTGACGTCCTTTTCTCTGTCTCCTTTCAGAGGCTCCTCGGCGCCGGGCCCTCCCTCCCGTCCCTCCAGCTGCTCTGGGTTTTAAAGACAAAAAAAACCAAGAGCATCCAGTTTAATCGCCGCCGTCGTCTTTTTTTCTGAGGATCTTTCTAAGTCGTCTGGAAGAATGAGCACCTACGCCGTGACACTGCCCGGCCCCGGCCCCTGGGGCTTCCGGCTGCAGGGGGGGAAGGACTTCAACATGCCGCTGACCATCTCCAAGGTAAGGAAGTGCTAAAAAAAAGAAAACAGGTGAAAAATGGACCCCTGCTCTAGGTTGCAGTCTCTGTGAATCCTAAGCTGGGTTTTGCTGAGGGGCCCGATGGTATTTTTGGCTCTTTATCCATTTTACTACCCAGTCAGTTCATGTCAGTGTTTCTGGTGTCGATTTTTAAAGTTATACCGTCATGTCTCAGGCTCCCCAGAGTGTTTACCATGTCGTAAAAGCCTCATTTTTTTGGCTTGAGAAAAAAGCGACAGGAAACATGGTGATCGACGGTACCTTGAACATGGGAGAACTAGGCGGGGCGTCCTGCTGGCCAAATGTCTAGCTGGAGGTTTTCTAGTTTTTATTCATGTCCTTCTTTTCCACACCTGATTTCCTGTTGTGTCTCCTCTATCCACCATCAAAATAAAGGCAAAAGTGACTCCAAAAATACCCAGGAAGCGTGTTATTTTTAATAGATACAGGTCATAGAATGTGATTTTACAGAAGACAAAGAAAATGCAGTAGATCAACATTTAAAAATGCATTAAAAAGGAAAATAAAATTGGTTAAAGTAAGACTAAGGCTGGTTTCCCTCTGGTTTAGACATTCAGCACATTAGTTCACCTGTTTTAAGAGAGTCAGGTGTTCATGGAGCCAGTTATAAACGAGAACAGTTTGGTTGGAAAGGCAGCTGTTGTTTTTTAAATTAGCTTTGATTCTAGTTAGTTTAGTTTACTGCATTAAACCAGCGAGTAAATATGAAAAAAGCCCATAAAAGGTTGTAAAAAAAGCGGAAGGGTCCTTTAAAGCCCAGGACCCTGAGCCCGTTGCTGTTCTGGTTCGGTTTCTGTCTTTTGCTCTTTGTTTCACCTTGATTGTCCATTAACCGGCTCCTTTGTGTGACAATAAACTGTGATTTGTGGCTAATTCTGAGACCATGGGCCCCCCTGTGGCGGCGCGGTCCCCCGGCAGCGGCACAGCCCCCCGCGGCACGGCCCCGCAGGGTGTGACGGCTGCCAGGACTCATCAGGGAGGCGGAAAGCGGAGCCAGGGGCCTAAAACTGGAGCTGGTGTTGGTTTCACAGCCCCGTTGCTCTGAATAGACGGAGCAGGAATGAACGGAGCGGGGACGGAGGGAGAAAAAGAACACCTCCGCCACCGCCACCGTCACCGCCACTGCCACCGCCTCCACCTCTGCTGCCGCCGCCGCCGTTGCCGCCTCTCCCTCTGTTGTCAGGAAGGCTTTGTAAGAAAGGGGATGTTTTGAGAAGCCAGATGTGATGCAGAAGTTTTGCTCTGAGGTTTCCTTCCCTTTCCTCCTTCAGCTTCTCACATTAAACAGCCTGAACCGTAATCGGACAGTTTGAAACCAATGTTTGTGACCACAGCCGAGAAATCGCGTGACCCTATAAATTCGTATTTAAAGATATAAATGGAAGCCTGTGCTCCCTCTGATGTGCCGCTTAAAAAGCTCTGCCTCTGAATTATCGGCTTTGAATTTGCGGTACTTTTTTGGGGGGGATTAACTGAGCTGTTTGAAAACTAGGAATTTTTTTGATGTGAGCCAATTCCCAGTCGAGATTTTATTATATGAAATGAGTGAAATATGTGAGGATGTGATGGAACTGACGATGAATATTATAGACGAGGCGAGTTTATTTATGCAACACATTTCAACAACGAGGCAACTCACAGTTCTAAACGTTGACAAGACAGTGCAAAGGAGACGCACACAAAAGAAAGGATTTTAAACACACAATCATTAGAGCAAGTCACTAGAAACCAAGAGAAAAGGAAATAAAACAAGAAAAGGGAATAAAAACAGCTAAATCAGAGTAAAAGAGGCATAAAATGGCAGAATAAAAGTTACAGTGCAGCCAGGAAATGATAGAAGGCAGCAGTAAACATTAAAAGTCTTCGGTCTTGGTTTAAAAGCACCGAGGGTTTCTGCCAACCTGCAGTTTTCTGCTGTTTGGTGCATATACGCTAATTGTGGTCCTTTAGCAGAGGACGGTGGTGGAGACACAGCTGGCGTCTCTCCGGCTGTTTGTCACCGTGTGTCAGATGACGGCAGCTTGTTGATTTTGCGCTGCAGCTACACACAGGGAAAGATATTCGGCATTTAATCGAGTTTCACTCGGGTGTGTTCACTCGAGCTGACATCAGACAGCTGTGGGGCGTCTGTTACAGGACACGGGCCGACTCATGGGTTCACGTAAGAGCCGCTCGACCTCTCGGAGTCTCCGGGCTCTCACCTCTGACCCCTCGTGTGCTACAGAAGATTCAGCCTTGTATGAATCAGCTGAAGTTTGAGCCTGTGGCCTGATGTTGACTGAGAGCTGTGCTCCAGTGAGGGAGGGGCAGGGACCGAACTGGGGGGGGGGGTTAAGCCTCAAGGTCTGAAGAGCAGGGAGCCTGACAGCATCGATGTTTATTCCTGGAAAAGCTTCGACTCAGAGGAAAGGAAATCCTCTGGGAGATGTTGTTCCCTACTGGTCGAACTGCAGAAAAAAAACAGTTCACAACCCTGCACGTCAATAAAAGGACCTGACCTGAAAGGTCTGTAAAAATATTCACCGTCCTCCAACGAAATCACGCTGGAACACTGAGAGTCCGATACCGATGGTTCAAAGAGACTTGATCTCTGAGTGTGAGAGAGGCAAAGGAAGCTGTTCCTGACGCAACAGGAAGCTGTAGTTCGGCTGGTGGTTCGGCCGCTCGCCGACGCGCCAGTCGACACCTCCTGCAGGTGATTCTGGTGCTCTGGCACTCGGAGAACCCGATCGCCGACGTTAGCACCACGAATCTCGCCTTTATCTGGAGTCGCAGCTCGGGCAGCTCTGAACACACAGACGTGAAACATCTTTAGATTCAGTGTGACTCACACTCTCAGATTGTCTGAAATCACAAAGACACTCGCATCAGTGCAGAACTCCTTTCAGAATCCTGCTGTTTTTAACTCTCCTCCAGTGTCTCCTTGGTCAGTGACAGTTGTACATCCACTGCTACACTGCAGACAGGAGCTGGTCACTGCTGGTTCGGCTGCTGTCGACGCTGCTCGTTTACCAAAATGTAAAGAAATACGGACTGAAAAAGTAAAAGTTTAATAGAAATGTTTTACTTTGTCGTTGTGCATCATGGGAACTCCAGTTCCAAAATTTAGAGCATAATTATCCCCCAAATAAAAGCGAGATAAAATATAATAATAGGAGTTAAATAGTCCGTTAAACCTTTTTCCACATGGAGTCAGTGTTTCGGTGACCATGTAATTTGCAGGATGAGCTTTGACTGGACGGTTGTTTCCTCAGTTTCCCGTTTTTACTGGTGACAGTCTTAACCTTGTGGCTCTGAAGGTTCCGGCTCCGTTCGCGCTGACGATTGTCTTTTTTTGAGAGTGTGTGAAAAAGGAACAGAAACGTCTTCATCTGTGGAGAAAGTTTCCGGCAATGTCTTCTCTGCAGACTCAGACGAAAGTTTGTCGTTGAGACGCTGGTTCAGAAATGAGGCTTCGAGTTCGAGACGAACTCAACACAAGCGACTTGCTGAATTAAATGTCTGAATCTTGTAAATCAGGTACCGATTGACAACCAGGACAGTATCGATCGGTGCTTTGATTAAAGTCGGAATCGATCAGACGGATTTAGATCAGATGTGATTATTAAAACATCCATGAGATCAGGGACCAGATCATCTGCCTGTCGTCAATTGACCTCTGGCTGAACGTCACGCTGGAGACACACAATGACATCATCCAGCAGCTGTTGGCTCTCAAACACACACAGACACACACGCTCACACACACACTCACACGCGCGCCAGCAGGCCCGGTCAGTCAGGAACAGCTGACCACGAGCTTCCCTCGGCTCCCTGTTCCTTTCCTTCCTACTTTTTCCACGACATCATCATTAATCCATGTCGGACGTAAAACCGCGGCTGTTTCATTGGCAGCCGGACGTCACATGCCGACTTTTGTCATGTGGTTAATGTGAGGAAGGTTCCAGTCTCGTCCTCCTCATCATCGCTCCATGCTGATCTGATGGTGTCATGGATGCTGGAATTTTTTCTTTTTGGGGTTTTATCCACCGTGAACTCCTCAGATTCCACACACTCGTTATTTTATGCACAAACTGAAACTTTTCATTAAAAAGGAAACATTTCTGTCGTCCTCTGGTTAGAAATTGTTTTTAAAAACTGTAGATTCAGAGAAAACACTCATTTTCATCCTGACGCTGGGCTCTGTCTTCACAGCAAAGCCCCAACTGTCTGGTATTTTCCTGACCCTGAAATTTCAGCTCTCTGTGAGGCTTTCTGGTACTGGCTCTGGCTCTGGCTTTGGTTCTGTCTCTGATTCTGGTTCTGGTTCTGGCTCTGGCCCTGTTTCTGGCTCTGGCTCTGTTTCTGCTTCTGGTTCTGGCTCTGGTTCTGGCTCTGGTTCTTGATCTGGCCCTTGTTCTGGTTCTGGTTCCGGGTCTGGGTCTGGGTCTGGTTCTGGCCCTGGCTCTGGTTCTGTTCCTGGTTCATGTTCTGGTTTCAAGTGAAGCAGCTCAAAGGGAGGTGATGTTCTTCTTAGAAACTTGAGCCAAATCTGGAATCTGCAGCAGTGAGTTCACGGCCAATCAGACCAAAAGAATGAATGAAACAAGCCCCAATCAGTAGATGTGTCCAAATAAAAATGAACATCAAAGCAGTGAAGCCTCAGTAAATGAGATTTAATCTATAAATGAAGTTTCTTGATTATTCCAGTATCTGTCGTCCACAGTTTCACAGTTTCAGTTCATTAAGTCTGTCATTAAGGCCCCTGAAGGCAACAGGACACTCACATGTTGGGGATCTGCAGCCTCTGGTTGGAGAAGTTCTGCGTCTGACTCTAATGCTGTTGAACACATACACACACACACACACACACACACACACACACACACACACTTGTCCACTGTGTTTACCCTCATTAAATCACATTAAATGACACCACACACACCCCTACACACCCCTACACACACCAGACGGGTCCGTTTTTAGCAGCTATGAAAAGCATCACGTCTGGACGCTGGTTGTCAATAGCCTCAACAAGTTACTGTTATTCTATAATTAATCTCCATCATCATTCTAATTATTGACTCATAAAACAACAGATGTTGACAATGAAGCTCTGAACTATTTATCCATCAGAAACTTTCAGGAAGATATACAGAGGCTCACATGTCGCTTCCATTTTTACAAAATTTATTTTGTTACAGTATCATTTTTCTGATTTTTTGTTTTTACTTCATTGTGGCATTTTTCAATTTTAAATCATCTATGTTCCATCTAAATGTTCCATCTATTCAGTAAATCTGTGTGTATTTGAGAAGCAGGAAATCCTGTTAGACACACATTCACTCACATAAATCTTCAGCCTTCCACTGCAAATACCCAACGACAGAAATAAACATCAGCCCACACATGAGACCCAGAAAAAGCGGCGCTTTGTTCGAGGGAAAATCTCTGTGCGTTGCGCCGTGTGGCGATAATCTGCTGTGACGGCGACGGATCTCTGCTGCATTTCCTGGTACCGGCGGCTTTCTGATACTGCCAGGGGGCTTCTGCACGGTTGAAGGCCGAGGCCATGCTGATGGCGGCGGCGGCAGCAGCTTTTCCCCGTTGCCCCCCTGGGCCCCGCTGCCTATCGTCTTTCGGGTCTGGAACAGCAGGTTCGGTGAGCAGCACCATATATGGCTTAATCCGCCGCTGAAAATAATCCCCCCACATAACGCACTGTTTCCTCCTGTATGTTTGATTAAAAGCTACAGTGAGCAGCTGTTTCAGGGAAATTAATAGTGACTTTAAAAAAATTGAAACTAAATATTCACAGGAACCAATGAGCTTGGAGCTGAGAGACACCGACAGAGGAGGAAGGGTGTTGAGAGACATAAAATAACAAAAATATAGAAAAAAGACAAGAAGCATAGTTTTAGATTACGTTCTTTAAAGAAGCAGATCCTAAGGTTTTCACAGCTCCTATAACTTTACTGGACAGAAACATATTACAGATAAGGATTAATTAGCACTGGTCCAATTTAAAAAGTAGGCAACGCTGATCTTTTACTCTGAGCCTCAATGTCTGCAGGCTCCAATTCGGAAAAATCCGCAGCTACTAAATCCAATCCAAGGAGACATAATCTACTTTAGAATGGCAGAGAACAATCAGCTGAACCTGAATCAGCTTCCATCAGATTCACTGAGCTTTTCACACTGAGTTTCAGCTCATAGCTCATCTGGCTCAGTCTCGCTGCTCTCGTAGCCTCGTTTCCAGCTGTGGCGCACACCGTTCCCTCCAAATGTTTTCAGCAGTGATTTGACAGTTTTTATCAGAACCTATAACATGGAAAAAACACTGTATTTTCTGTGGGTCTGACCGGTTTGACCTGGTCCAGTTCACCGGAACGTTGTCCATATGTTTAGTGGACAAATCGTCCTCAAGATTGTTACTCGGTGTCGTGTCTTTTGGGGACAGTTACACAGGAGCCAGTCTGGAAGTTCAACTTTTGGGAGTGCAAACTGAAGAAAGTCTGGTTTGCAGATTTTAAACCCCCACCCCGACCCCACCCCCACAACAGCTGCCAGGGTTTTAAAAGGACTCCTCTGGCTCATGTTGGACACAGTAAGACCCGGACGTCCTCAGACGTCCCGCAGGTATTCTGACCTGCTGGTGTTACAGTAAGATACAGCGCTACTTTGCAGTAAAGCGGACTGACATTTTCTGAGAGGATCTCTCGTGGCTGGAGGGGGGCGGCAGGGGATGGCAGGGGCAGGGGGGGCGTGGGGGCGACAGGGGGGCTGAAAATGTCAGACAGGTGAGGCTCATAAAAGAAGGAAGGAACAATAGAGGAGAGTACATGCATCGAATCAATGTTCACTGTGATGTGTGAGAGGTAAATAAATCGATGCTATAACTACAACAGCTGGAATACAGCTGCAGGGAATTATGCAGGGAGTTTTATGTTGTTAAAGATACTTTGAGTCTGATAAAGGTTCATTTATTAAAAGATCAGTAAAGAATGAACAGAAATATTGATAGTGATTTGCTGCAGGAACCAAACTTCATCTGATCAAATCGCTCAGGAATTTAAATTTATTGAAACTTCTGAATCTCAGACTGTTTCCTTCAGCTTCAGTTTGTTGTATGATGTTTGAATGTGCTGATTAAATATCAGATTAATGGATGAATAATAGAAGAAAAGCTAAATGCCAGAACTTTTCCTCAGCCACCGACGGACACGAGCCTCGATCCATCTACCCTTCGTCTCTGCTGCTTCTTCAAATCAAGCTTTAAAAGTCCAACACTGCAGGCGTCTGAACTCTGCGTCCCTGTTGGTGGATTCGGGCATTTTCATGTCAGTGAGATCTGAGGGTCACTGGTTTTGTTTCAGTCCCAGTGTTGACACTGAATGTTTCAGGTATGTGAGGCGTGGACTCAGTAAAACCGGTCTCTGTTGGTTTCTGCCGGTCTCTGCCAGCCTCTGCTGGTCTCTGCTGGTTCCTGCTGGTTTCTTCCGGCCTCTGTTGGTCTCTGCTGGTCTGTTGCTGAGATGGATGCAATAATGACCGGGTCTACCAGGACCTGGCCCGGGGTCTGGGGTCCCTGCTGGGCCAGAACTTCTATATGAAGTGGCTGTTAATGGCGTTTGTGGAAAGTTGGTGAAATGATCACAAAAGATGCAAAAAGACACGTTAGAGATACACAACAACCGTGAAGACACATAATTGAACATAAAGGTGCAAAACGATGAGGTCGGAGTCGAAGCCTCGACCCGCAAACCACAGAGAGCGCGACAGAGCGAGTCAACAGAAGTTGCTGCTGCGCCGTGGCACCAGAACTCGGGTCGGTCCGGGCCGCCGCGGCCACCTCTGTTCACACGGGCCTGCAGAGTGGCAGCGGGCGGCTGCAGCTGCTGACAGGCCCCGGGCTGTTTTTAGCCGCTGAAGGTCAGGGAGCCTGCACAAACACACTATAGCACACCATAACAGACTAACTCACACACACACTCACACACACACACACACACACACACACACAGGTCTTATCAGTTTCCTCACTGCTCCTCTGTCCCCCTCACATCTTCTGTTACAGACCAACAGAGAGAGAGAGGGAGGGAGAGAGGGAGGGAGAGAGGGAGAGAGGGAGAGAGAGAGAGAGAATGTGTGTGTGCATGTGTGTGTGTGAGATAAATTCTAGATTCACATTTTTAACCCCACTGGACACTTATAAGTCCTGACATCACTTCCTGTGTAGCCTCTGTCACTATATACAATGAATATGTGAGAGTTTCTTTTATTGATCTTTTATTCACCATGAGCATCTCTGACATCCTACAGACCCTTAAATATAAAAGTTGAAACCTTTGTCATGGTAACAAAGTTAAACATCAGTTAAATGCCTCAGCGTCGGAAACCCATGGCGCTGGTCTCGTACTTTAATGATCTGGGATCAGTTAAAATGGAGCTGATAGAGTTCTGGTCCTGTTCTGACCGGGTTCAGCCTGCAATTTTCTGCTATCCGCCCACCGCTACCCTAGACTGTGTGAAGGCAGAAGAGAACTTGTCTCTGGGTCAGGACGTCCAGGTCGACGTCCCTCTTGTCCCTGTTCCGTTAGCACGGAGCAGCCGAGCAGAGCTTCCTGTCTCATGTCTGCGCCGCCGACACCGGTGGAAGTGGCGTCCGGCGCCGACGTTGGGGTCGCACCGGCTGTCACGCGCTGATGTAAACTGATGACAGGCACCGACAAAAGTCCTCTGGTGTCAGTTTGTGTGTCTGGGCTCAACCTAAGATATTGTAGGTGAAACCAGACGTGACATATGTCTTAAATTATTTTCAAGTCAAGCCGTAAGTCAGGTTTATTTTAGTCCCAATCAAAACATTTAAAGACTAAATGAAACAGTTGCATGAGACATCGAGGTTATTTAAAGACTTACGTCTTTCAATCTCTGTTTTTAAATGTTTATTTCATGAAGGACGTCTCAGATACAAGATCAGTTTTAAAATCACAGAGGGGCGGTGGCTTAGCTGGTTAAAGTCCCTGTCTAGTAATCAGGAGATTGTGGGTTCAAATCCCAGCGGTATCTGATTATGACTTATCATTTTCCTTGACATACCTTTCATCCATCGTCTGTCAACAAAATACTTTCTTAGTGGTCGCAACCCACAACAGCTTTATACTAAATTGTAGATCCTAGGTCTCTTCACCTCTGCCATGGTGTCTGTACTGAGAAGAAGAAGTATATCTTCTTATAACTGCTGAAGTCGGAGGTGTGTGATCGAACTGCTCAGGTCCTGGTGGATGCCTTGCTCAAGGAACCTTTTGGTAGCAGCTGAAAGAAAAACCAGAGGCGCTGTGGCCTAGCTGGTTAAAGCACCTGTCTAGTAAACAGGAGATCCTGGGTTCAAGTCCCAGCAGTGCCTTCTTGTTACAGAGGAAACCTGTTAAATGAGGGGTGTCATGTTTAGCCCACCTCTGATTTAAATTCTATGTAAACAACAAAATTATTGGATCGACAATCAGAGGCCAACTCATATTCACATTGATACAACAGCTTATTGGCACCACAGCAACTGCCAACAGCTGGACAGGTGTGAAGTATTAGACGATAGAGTCAGACACGCAAGTGAATTATGTTCACCACAAGCAGCAAAACCAGAAAAAAACTAGAGTAAAGAGGCGCTGTGGCTTAGCTGGTCAAAGCGCCTGTCTTGTAAACAGGAGATCCTGGGTTCAAATCCCAGCGGTGCCTAGAATTAAATTCTCTCATTTATGAAATGTTTGGTACAAGTGCATTTAACAAACCAGTGGCTCTTTCACATACCCAGGTTTCAAATGGAATTTTTTTCTGATTTCCTGACTGAACTTAGCCAGGACTCGGTTTCATGAAAGCATTGGCACATGAGTTACCATAGAGATTTATCCTGTGACACTAGCCTGGTCTGGACCAGGTTAACAGCCGGGTTTAGTTAATCTGTTTGTGTTAAATCAAACGCTGATTGGTGGCATCTGATGCCAGTCAAAAGACATCAGAGTTCATTTTAACATGGTGATGCCCCCTGGTGGAGTTTAGAACACGGAGCATCAGGTCCAAAGAAATGTCTGGTCTTATTTAGATCAATGTATTTTTACAGTCTTCAGCAGGTTCAGCAACTTTTATGGCTCCATGGGTTAAAATCATGATTCTGCAACCGTTGCCACAGGAAGTCGATCAATCATTCTCACCACAGTCGTCAGTAACATGGTGGGTCTGGTGGATTCCTTGCTAAAGGAACCTGTGGACAGTGGCACCTGCGTCTTCTGCTGGCGCTGTGGCTTAGCTGGTTAAAGCGCCTGTCTCGTAAACAGGAGATCCTGGGTTCAAATCCCAGCGGTGCCTCAATAAACTCCTCCTTCATGTTGCAGGTGTTTGTAGTTACCACCATTTCTCCATGGATTTTGTTCAATATTGCTCCTTATATCTTAAATATGTTCCTGCCTTTTTAAATAAAGCAACACTCAGGGTTTCTTTGTAGTCAAGGCTTTTTGTTAGGCCTTAAAAATGATGCTAGAAACATCTTGTTTCACAGAGCAAAATCCATGACAGCTTACATATGACTGAAAAAAAGAAGCAGAAGCGAGGTGCTGTGGCTTAGCTGGTCAAAGCGCCTGTCTAGTAAACAGGAGATCCTGGGTTCAAATCCCAGCGGTGCCTTGCCTGATTATGTTGACTCCACATCCAATTTACAGGCTTTCATGAGCAACGTCAAAGGCCTCTCTTTACAGTAGGAGTTTGGCCAGGAATGTAAACTCGGTGTATGAGCCTGTGAAAGCCCAGGAAGTGGTTTTTCCTCTCTCAGGTGACTTCCACTTTTATAGGGAAAGCTTTCTGTGCCATCTATAGTAAAACTCGACTCAACTAGACAGTTAAGTCAACAAATGAACAGAAACAGACAGTAGACCAGGACCAGGACCTGGTCCAAGCTCTGTCGAAGTTGTCGCAGGCAGTAAACGGTTCCTGTCATAATGTACAGTAGTTCTGCCTCCATTGCCAGGGCCTGCTAGAGATAGAAGCTCCAACTTTATTTAAACATATTAGGCAAACATCATCTGCTAAAACATTTAGATTCAGATTTTCCTGACGTCTTGTCTCTAGCCAATGAGTTGAAGTGGGCGGGGCTCATATCTGTGCAGCAATCCACAGTCAGCGATGTCCGAAAACCGATGATTGCGGTTTGTGTTTCCGGGTCACTGTTGATCAAATGTGATGGAACCTCGCCCGAGCAGCCCTGTCAAAGCGGGTCAGCGGTTCAGCTTCATGCTGTAAAACTCCCCCGCGTTTCTGTCGTTTGTCCCCGTTCGCTGACTGCGGCCGATTTCAGGGTCACTCGGCTTCCAGATTATTTCACCGCGGCCGGCTGGATTAAAACCGAACCGCCACGGACAAATGGTCAGAGGGTTTTCCTTTCAGGAAGCTGCTCACTGAGCTCGAACAATGCGAGGCCTGTCCAGACTGCAGAGTGGCCTACTTTCACCCTGAGCCATTCACACTGACCAACATACACCCCACACACTCCGCATGCGCCTCACACACACACACGCACACACACACTTCCTACTTACAGAGCAGAACAGACAGGCTTAACCCGGAGGGAGATGTTCAATCACAGCTTTCATCAATAGATGAGTTGATGTCAGCACAAAACTGGAAGGCATTTAGTTCAGGCTACTGAGATAGATCAGCTTCATGTCGACCTTAGACTCGTTAAGTGTAAGTTAGAAGATAAAAAAATTTATAAAAGTTAGTCACTCTGCCTCCAGGTGAAAATAATAAGGTTTCTACAGAGCTTTTAAAAACCGCAACAACTTAAAGGCCTCAAAAAACCTGTTTTTGAATCTTAGGTATTTCTCATCAAACTATAATTATTTATTATTCAGAAACCCAGGTTCAAGTTTGGAAAAAAGGATCCTCCACCTTAATCTGATGAGTGTATGTCCAGTGCACCCTCTTCTTTTAGCTCTAGTTCTAGTCTCCACCAGCTCCCGAGGGGAAACCTCTGGCTCCTCAGCTGCTACATGCTTCACTATGTTCGCCAGCTGTGGAGCATGTGGTGGACAGTGGCTTCTTTCAGATGTGTCCAGCTCCCAGCTGACAACAGATCAGATTCTATATTCATATTTTATTGGACTTTCTATATAAAAGGACAGCACACTGAGCGAGTAAAGAGGCGCTGTGGCTTAGCTGGTCAAAGCGCCTGTCTAGTAAACAGGAGATCCTGGGTTCAAATCCCAGCAGTGCCTTTAAATATGAAGCTGTGATGGTCACTTTTCATCTCCACTGTATCTTTCCACTTATGTCTGATGAATGTGTTGCTGTTATTGATATTTTTTGAACTGTAAAACCAGTCCAGTTATTATTCAGCCTTTTCCCCTTGTTTCTTCCCCTTTGAAACATTTACATGATGATTAATTCTTTTCCTTCTAACAAAAAACAGCCAGCTTTTACTGATGGACCTGAAAGTTGAACATCACACCTTACAGTCTTAGGCACTGCTGGGGTTTGAACCCAGGATCTCCTGTTTACAAGACAGGCGCTTTGACCAGCTAAGCCACAGAACCTCCTTTCTTCTGTAAATATCAGTTTCCAGAAGAGAACTTTTTTTTCTTTGAGCTAAACCTCTTCACTTTTTATGTTCCTGTGAAAATTACACATTTTGATTCTATCTGCTACTAAACTGAACAGAAAACTCTACTGTTGCTGAAAACGAGGCTATGACAGTGGTGATTGTGAAACTGGAGCATTAAACAGATGAACAATGATCTGAACTAAGAGTAAAGCTCCATGAAACCGAGGGGAACTGATTCAAGGACAGCTGATAATTCTAGGTTCATCCACACGACTGAGTCCTTTCACCCTGTTACAGTGTTTTCACATTGTCATTTCATTCATTGTTATGCTAAATATAATTATGGCCTCGCCAATCTAAAGATAGACAACCAAAAAACAAACAACAAAAAAACAGAATGGCCTTCAGTAGAGTACATAGCTCCACCAAGGCCAAACAATCCTACCCATGTCTTTCTAGCTCTTATTATAGGCCTCACAATGTTAAGGAAGGTGATGAAAAGAGTTCCTGGGTCCAACCCTTTGACTGGATCTGAACCAAAGTCTAACTGGCTAATGTTTGCAGGCAGACAGTCAGTTCAGTAGCTTTTTGTGTAATTTTGCCATCAGACACTGAATTGCTTCATCAGGGTCGAGTAGACGAGGGTTGATCACATTTGGTTGACAGCAATGTAAAAATCTACATTTCTAGTCAGACTCTTAATTCCATGGTCCCAAGAACAACCTTTCTACTCCTTATCAGAGTACATCCTTGCGGAGCTACTGTTATTGTGAGTCAGGCACTGTTGGGATTTGAACCCAGAATCTCCTGTTTACTAGACAGGTGCTTTGAGCAGCTAAGCCAGAGCACCTCTGGTTTTTCCTTCCACTGTTACTGAAAGGTTCCTTGAGCAAGGCATCCACCAGGACCTGAGCAGTACAATGACATGCTACCAGCTATGGGTCTTCAGCAGTTATAAGAAGAAGCTAGCTCGATATTCTCAGTACAGACGTCATGACAGAGCCAAAGAGACCTAGTATCTAGATTTTAGCATAAAGCTGTTGTGGGTTTCGACCACTAGGAAAGTATCTTGTTGACAGACGACGGATGAAAGGTATGTCAAGGAAAGTGAAAGGTCATAATCTAGCACCACTGGGATTTGAACCCAGGATCTCCTGTTTATTGGACAGGTGCGCTGACCAGCTAAGCCACAGCGCCAGCAGAAGACACAGGTGCCACTGTCCACAGGTTCCTTTAGCAAGGAATCCACCAGACCCACCATGTTACTGACGACTGTGGTGAGAATGATTGATCGACTTCCTGTGGCAACGGTTGCAGAATCATGATTTTAACCCATGGAGCCATAAAAGTTGCTGAACCTGCTGAAGACTGTAAAAATACATTGATCTAAATAAGACCAGACATTTCTTTGGACCTGATGCTCCGTGTTCTAAACTCCACCAGGGGGCATCACCATGTTAAAATGAACTCTGATGTCTTTTGACTGGCATCAGATGCCACCAATCAGCGTTTGATTTAACACAAACAGATTAACTAAACCCGGCTGTTAACCTGGTCCAGACCAGGCTAGTGTCACAGGATAAATCTCTATGGTAACTCATGTGCCAATGCTTTCATGAAACCGAGTCCTGGCTAAGTTGTGTCTGTATATCATAAAAATATTCCATTTGAAACCTGGGTATGTGAAAGAGCCACTGGTTTGTTAAATGCACTTGTACCAAACATTTCATAAATGAGAGAATTTAATTCTAGGCACCACTGGGATTTGAACCCAGGATCTCCTGTTTACAAGACAGGCGCTTTGACCAGCTAAGCCACAGCGCCTCTTTACTCTAGTTTTTTCTGGTTTTGCTGCTTGTAGAACATAATTCACTTGCGTGTCTGACTCTATCGTCTAATACTTCACACCTGTCCAGCTGTTGGCAGTTGCTGTGGTGCCAATAAGCTGTTGTATCAATGTGAATATGAGTTGGCCTCTGATTGTCGATCCAATAATTTTGTTGTTGACAGGTGCTTTAACCAGCTAAGCCACAGCGCCTCTGTGCAGCATAGATGTCTGATTTTAAAACTGACTGATCTTATGAGACGACGCTCATGAAATATACATTGAAGAACTGAGAGACTGAGAGACTGAGTCTTAAAAACCTTGATGTCTCTTTGTGATGTCTCTTTTATTACTTTTTATTATTTTGATTGGGACTAAAAAAAACCTGACTTTGACTTTATGAAAATAATTAAATAATTATAATTATATATTTGACAACAAACTAAAACTAAAAACCCAATGAGAGGTGGGGTGGTGTTGGCATTAGTGTGTGGTGTGCAAGGCACACTGAATGGGATTTGAACCCAGGATCTCCTGTTTACAAGACAGGCGCAGCAGCCACACAGCGCAGCCTTCTTCTTTCTTTTTTTTTTTTTTTTTTTTGCTGCTTTGTTGAACGTAATTCACTTCGCGTCTACTGGCTATCGCCTAATACTGTCCAGCTGTTGGCAGTTGCTGTGGTGCCAATAAGCTGTTGTATCAATGTGAATATGAGTTGGCCTCTGATTGTCGATCCAATAATTTTGTTGTTTACATAGAATTTAAATCAGAGGTGGGCTAAACATGACACCCCTCATTTAACAGGTTTCCTCTGTAACAAGAAGGCACTGCTGGGACTTGAACCCAGGATCTCCTGTTTACTAGACAGGTGCTTTAACCAGCTAAGCCACAGCGCCTCTGTGCAGCATAGATGTCTGATTTTAAAACTGATCTTGTATCTGAGACGTCCTTCATGAAATATACATTGAAGAACTGAGAGACTGAAAGACGTGAGTCTTTAAAACCTTGATGTCTCTTGCATGTATTTCATTTACTCTTTAAATGTTTTGATTGGGACTAAAATAAACCTGACTTATTGCTTGATGTGAAAATAATTTAAGATATATATTGAACACAAAGGAGCTTCTAAAAACTCCAATTGACTGAGAGGTGGAAAGTGTTTGGCATTAGAAGTGATGTGTGCAAGGCACCGCTGGGATTTGAACCCAGGATCTCCTGTTTACAAGACAGGCGCTTTGACCAGCTAAGCCACAGCGCCTCTTTACTCTAGTTTTTTTCTGGTTTTGCTGCTTGTGGTGAACATAATTCACTTGCGTGTCTGACTCTATCGTCTAATACTTCACACCTGTCCAGCTGTTGGCAGTTGCTGTGGTGCCAATAAGCTGTTGTATCAATGTGAATATGAGTTGGCCTCTGATTGTCGATCCAATAATTTTGTTGTTTACATAGAATTTAAATCAGAGGTGGGCTAAACATGACACCCCTCATTTAACAGGTTTCCTCTGTAACAAGAAGGCACTGCTGGGACTTGAACCCAGGATCTCCTGTTTACTAGACAGGTGCTTTAACCAGCTAAGCCACAGCGCCTCTGTGCAGCATAGATGTCTGATTTTAAAACTGATCTTGTATCTGAGACGTCCTTCATGAAATATACATTGAAGAACTGAGAGACTGAAAGACGTGAGTCTTTAAAAAACCTTGATGTCTCTTGCATGTATTTCATTTACTCTTTAAATGTTTTGATTGGGACTAAAATAAACCTGACTTATTGCTTGATGTGAAAATAATTTAAGATATATATTGAACACAAAGGAGCTTCTAAAAACTCCAATTGACTGAGAGGTGGAAAGTGTTTGGCATTAGAAGTGATGTGTGCAAGGCACCGCTGGGATTTGAACCCAGGATCTCCTGTTTACAAGACAGGCGCTTTGACCAGCTAAGCCACAGCGCCTCTTTACTCTAGTTTTTTTCTGGTTTTGCTGCTTGTGGTGAACATAATTCACTTGCGTGTCTGACTCTATCGTCTAATACTTCACACCTGTCCAGCTGTTGGCAGTTGCTGTGGTGCCAATAAGCTGTTGTATCAATGTGAATATGAGTTGGCCTCTGATTGTCGATCCAATAATTTTGTTGTTTACATAGAATTTAAATCAGAGGTGGGCTAAACATGACACCCCTCATTTAACAGGTTTCCTCTGTAACAAGAAGGCACTGCTGGGACTTGAACCCAGGATCTCCTGTTTACTAGACAGGTGCTTTAACCAGCTAAGCCACAGCGCCTCTGTGCAGCATAGATGTCTGATTTTAAAACTGATCTTGTATCTGAGACGTCCTTCATGAAATATACATTGAAGAACTGAGAGACTGAAAGACGTGAGTCTTTAAAAAACCTTGATGTCTCTTGCATGTATTTCATTTACTCTTTAAATGTTTTGATTGGGACTAAAATAAACCTGACTTATTGCTTGATGTGAAAATAATTTAAGATATATATTGAACACAAAGGAGCTTCTAAAAACTCCAATTGACTGAGAGGTGGAAAGTGTTTGGCATTAGAAGTGATGTGTGCAAGGCACCGCTGGGATTTGAACCCAGGATCTCCTGTTTACTAGACAGGCGCTTTGACCAGCTAAGCCACAGCGCCTCTGTGACTTGTAATTTTAATCCAAAAACACAGGCAGCAAGAAAATGATAAAGGAAAGAAAGAAGGAGGAAAGGCAGATGGCTGCTGTGACATTTAATGAGCTGATCTTGTGTTAAATGTCTAAATGTCAAATAAATGTGGTCAAGTGAATGATTTTCTCCTGAAATGTAGTGGAAGATAAATAGAAAGACAAAAGAAACACAAAAGTTACAGAGGTCACAAGTGTAATTATGGTAGGGGTGTGTGTGTGTGTGTGATGAGCTGAACTATAATCCAGTCCCAGTATCCCCTCTCCTCCTGTTGCTGTGGTGATATGCGACAAGTTTTTTTTGTCAGTCATTTCCAAAGACTTTAAGTATCTTTTCCGGAGCTGTTGATCATATCCCATTATCTTCATTTGCCCAGTTGTTGAGATATGAATCGATGTAAATATGTTTCTGCCACGGAAGCGCTGTAGCTTCATGGATGAAAGTGTCAGTCTGTTGGTCGGAAACCTTGGTCCTGCCTGAAATGTCTCAACTCTTGGATGGATTTCCATAAAATGTTGTAGAGACATACATGGTACCAACTTTTTAATGCTGCTTATTTTGCATTGTGTGGACAAAGCCTGAATGGTGATGGTGAACTGTGCCAGGTGGTTATATCCCCTACATTCTAATATTGGTGATAGACAATGGACTCGTCGCTACTCCCGCCAGCTCCCAGCTGACAATGGATTTTCCATCTGACGCTATATTCAGACTTTACTGGACCTTTTATATAAAAGGAAAACACGTCAGCCGTGGCGCTGTGGCTTAGCTGGTCAAAGCGCCTGTCTTGTAAACAGGAGATCCTGGGTTCAAATCCCAGCAGTGCCTTCAATTATGAAGCTGTATGGTCAGTTTCCACTCATGTCTAATATTTAAATCAACATATTGCTGTAATTGAAATTGTATTTGAACTGTAAAACCAGTGCAGTTCCTATTCAGTCGTTTTTCTTCCCCTTTGAAGCATGTGCTTAATGATTAATTCTGTTTGTTCCAACAAACCTTGTGTAAGAGCTGTAGAACATGAAAACTCAACATCACACCTTGGCGTTTGAAGAACTGCTGGGATTTGAACCCAGGATCTTCTGTTTACAAAACAGGCACTTTGACCAGCTAAGCCACAGCACCTCTCGATCTGATTGCAGCTGTGCCTGAAAGCTTCCTTGAGTAAAGCATTCACCAGGACCTTAAAAGTACAATCACACAAGAACAGCTATAAGAAGAAGCTAGCTCAGTGTAAAAACCGTGGCATAGCCAAAAAGACCCATCATCTATATTTTAGGCACACAGCTGTTGTGGGTTCAGTTCTTAGTGGGAGACAAACATCGAGGGAAGTCATTGATAAGTAAGCACTACTGGGGTTTGAACCCAGGATCTCCTGTTTACAAGACAGGTGCTTTAACCAGCTAAGCCACAGTGCCTGTTTTTTTCCTTTGGATAATTCTTTACAACTAAGCTTCTTATTCTTCTCTGGGCTAACTCTCCTTCACTTGTACAACCCTATGAAAATTCCACAAGTAGTTCCTTCTGCTACTATATTAAACAGCAAAATCTACTCAGCCTCTCATTTAACCAGGAGAAAACGACAGATATTTTGTTAGAATGCCACAACCACATATCTAACTAGAAAAACGTGTTCAGTAAAACTTAGCACTACACCAAGGCCAATGTCAAACCACATACACCCGCCTTCAGAGGAAAAAAAATTCAAATTCAAATTCATTCATAGTAAATGATCTGGATCTGCCCCAAAAAGTAATGGGTTCTTTCTTGGCCCAGGACCCATCCCTCCACAAAGTTGATTGCAAATTGGTTCAGTAATTCAGTAGCAGTTCCATCACAGAGCACCAGCTATTGGACTTGAGCAGCTGTAAAAAGAAGCTAGCTTGTTATTTTTAGTACAAACATGATTGCAGCTGTTCCAGAAAAGTTCCTTGAGCAAGACATTCACCAGGACCTGAGCAGTACAATCACACAGCAGCAGTTAAAAGAAGAAGCTAACTCACTATCAAAACCATTGCAGAGCAGAAGAGACCTACCATCTATATTTTAGCATAAAGCTGCTGTGAGTTCAGTTCCTTGTGACAGACAAATGTGAAGGAAAGTCACTGATAACCAGGCACTGCTGGGATTTGAACCCAGGATCTCCTGTTTACTAGACAGGCGCTTTGACCAGCTAAGCCACAGCGCCAGCAGAAGACGCAGGTGCCACTGTCCACAGGTTCCTTTAGCAAGGAATCCACCAGACCCACCATGTTACTGACGACTGTGGTGAGAATGATTGATCGACTTCCTGTGGCAACGGTTGCAGAATCATGATTTTAACCCATGGAGCCATAAAAGTTGCTGAACCTGCTGAAGACTGTAAAAATACATTGATCTAAATAAGACCAGACATTTCTTTGGACCTGATGCTCCGTGTTCTAAACTCCACCAGGGGGCATCACCATGTTAAAATGAACTCTGATGTCTTTTGACTGGCATCAGATGCCACCAATCAGCGTTTGATTTAACACAAACAGATTAACTAAACCCGGCTGTTAACCTGGTCCAGACCAGGCTAGTGTCACAGGATAAATCTCTATGGTAACTCATGTGCCAATGCTTTCATGAAACCGAGTCCTGGCTAAGTTCAGTCAGGAAATCAGAAAAAAATTCCATTTGAAACCTGGGTATGTGAAAGAGCCACTGGTTTGTTAAATGCACTTGTACCAAACATTTCATAAATGAGAGAATTTAATTCTAGGCACCGCTGGGATTTGAACCCAGGATCTCCTGTTTACAAGACAGGTGCTTTGACCAGCTAAGCCACAGCGCCTCAATACAGCACTTCTTTTTGCATATCAAAACTCTAATCCTATCAAAGATTTGCTAACTACAATTATGAAGGTGTTTAACCAACATTATGCTGCTATTTTATGTTAAGATAACACATTACTAGACATTAGTAGTAACGGGGCCAATGTTCCTGAATGTTCTTGAACTACATAACTTTGGCTGAGAGGAAAAAGATTACAAAGGCAAAGAGACTGTGGTTTCTTGTCAAACAAAGCTCTTGTGAGTTAAATTACACATGAAGGACAAACAGACAAGTAATCCATCAAGGAAAGTCACTTATAATCAGGAACTGCTGGGATTTGAACCCAGAATCTCCTGTTTACTAGACAGGCGCTTTGACCAGCTAAGCCACAGCGCCTCTGCTTGTTCCTTCAGCTGTTACTCTTGTTTGTGCCCATTGGTGAGAAGTTACATGTAACTGTAACATTATTCCACTGATCTACTAGTGGTAGCACTGCACCGAGATATGCAGAAAGAATTTAGATTAGAGGTCAGAGAGCCCAGGATCTCCTGTTTACTAGACAGGCGCTTTGATCAGCTAAGCCACAGTGCCCGTTGATGTTGCTTCAGCTGTTACAGGAAGCTTCCTTGAGCAAGGCATCCACCAGAACCTGAGCAGTATGATGACACAGCACCAGCTATGGGTTTTTAGCAGTTGTAAGTAGAAGCTAGCTGGGTCTTCTCAGTATGGATGTCATGGTAGACCTGAAGAGACCTAGCATCTTGATTTTCAGAATAAAGCTACATTTGTTTCTCACCATTAATGAAGTATCTTGGTGACAGACAGTGAATGTAAAATCTGCAAAGGAAATTCTCTGTTAGTCAGGTACTGCTGGGATTTGAACCCAGGATCTCCTGTTTACTAGACAGGCGCTTTAACCAGCTAAGCCACAGCACCTCTAGAAGTCCAATGTCATCATGTTATATATGTGAAATGAAACGAGTAGTTAAAGCACATGCTCCCTTTTTTCTCCTGGGCAAAACTTGATCTAAATGTACTGCTAGGATTTGAACCCAGGATCTCCTCTTTACTAGACAGGTGCTTCGACTAGCTAAGCTACAGCACCTCTTGTATTGACTAGTTGCTACTGAAAGGTTCCTTTAGCAAGACATTCACCAGGACCTGAGTGGTAAGAAGACACAGCACCAGCTATAGGAAGAAGCTAGCTCGACTTCTCAGTACAGACATCATGGCAGAACAGAAGAGACCTAGTATCTACAATTTAGCATGAAGCTTATATGGGTTCCGTTCTTTGTAACAGAAAAATGCCGTGGAAGTTCACTTATAATCAGGCACTGCTGGGATTTGAACCCAGGATCTCCTGTTTACAAGACAGGCGCTTTAACCAGCTAAGCCACAGCGCCTCTCTATGGTGCCCCCTCTCTCATATTAAAAGCCTAATCCTATCAAAGGCATTTGTGAATCACAATTATAAGGGTCTTAAAGCAACATTATGTGGCATTTTTACCTTAAAGAAACAGCTTCATCCCCATTTTGATGGCACAGTGACTTGTAAAAGGAAGAATGGAGCCTGTTTCATTCCCACTCTGCACCGTGAGCCTTCTTTTATTATGTAAATTGGGTAGAGCTAAAATGGTTGCACAGGCAAACAAACTCTGGTTCCAAGCATCTAGATTTTAGCACAAAGGTGCTGAGGGACAAATGGACAATTAGCCATTTGAGGAAAAGCAATGAGAATCAGGCCCAGTGGGGATTTGAACCCAGGATCTCCTTTTTTCTAGACAGGCACTTTAACCAACTAAACCTCCTGTATTGACTATTGAAAGGTTCCTTGAACAGGACATTCACCAGGACCTGAGCAGTATGATCACACACCACAAGCTGTGGGTCTTCAGCAGCTATCAGAGCTACCATCTACAGCTTTGTGATCACATTGAGTGACAGACAAATTGACAAATAATGTCAAGGAAAGTCACTGATAACCAGGCACTGCTGGGATTTGAACCCAGGATCTCCTGTTTACTAGACAGGCGCTTTGACCAGCTAAGCCACAGCACCTCTATATGGTGCAGGTTCTTTCAAACTCGAACCCTCTTAAAGATATCTGTGAACTCCATTACAAGGATTTTAAATAGTAACTTGACAACAGGCTTAAAATCAAAGCTTTGCTTCCCTGTCTAGGTCAAAGTTTCTGGTCTGCGATTTAAAAAAAACAGGATGTCTCATGTATTCATTTCTTCAACTTGGTCCAAACTGTTGATTGTCGTCTAGTCAACACAAATTGTTGTTTTTGTCAGACAAACAGACTACTAGTCAAGTATCTGGTGATAAACAATCTGTCATAGAAAGTCACTAATAATCAGGCACTGCTGGGATTTGAACCCAGGATCTCCTGTTTACTAGACAGGCGCTTTGACCAGCTAAGCCACAGCGCCTGTCTGCTCTGTTTTTTTTCTGGTTTTGCTGCTTGTGGTGAACAACATTCACTTGCGTGTCTGACTCTATCGTCTAATACTCGGTAGTGTTCCAATAAGCTGTTAGATGACTCTAATTAATGTCTTTATTAATTATATGCAGCTGAATGTGAGTTTTGTCATCTGGTGGTTGTCTGTCCTGCTAATCCTATATTTTGGATGTATATATGGAATTCAATTGAAATGGTGTAAATATACACGTCAGGCAGAGGTAGAATCAAAAAGGCAGAATAAGTGAAAAAAGGGTAAGGAATAATTCCGTGTGCAGGGTTCAGGTTGTACGACTCCTGTCAACACCAGTCGGCAAAATCTGGTCTGAGTGCAGCTTTTGTCCCCCGTCGTTGGTCTCACTTGTCACCATGACAGGGTTCAGTCTAGTTTGTCCTGCGGTGACTGATAAAGTTCAACTCGTTGCCGAGTGACTGTGCTGAGAAGAGTTTGTTTTGAACCTGAAATGAGCCCAGACACAAACCACAGGTGTGCGAGCTCTTTGAGGGTTTTTCGGATGCAGCTCCGCGGATCAATCCTGTAACCGGTCCTGCAGGAGCTCATCCAACTGGAATCGGACCAGTTGGCCGAGCGAAGTTTGAACTGCCCCCCCACCGCCGCCGCCGCTGTCTGTCACTGTCAGTGACAGCTAACAGCTCATCTCCGGGGGGCAACGTTTCATTCACGTCCATTAACCCGCATTCAGTGGAAATGTCAGCCAGATGAGTCAGAGCAAGATAAGAACCACAGCTAAGTATCAGAGCACTATTTAACCTTTATCACAGTGTTTGTGTGTGTGTGTGTGTGGGTGTGTGTGTGTGTGTGTGTGAGAGTATCCATAGTACAGTCTCATCCAGGTCTCAGCTATGGTTTTTCCTGTTAATCCTGCAGACTTCTCCTGTTTCCCTGCAGTCTGTTCAGATCAGTCTGTTCAGATTATTCTCCCCCATAGAGAACCGGGTCGCAATTTTTTTGCAGGTTTATCTTCAAATGACACTGACATGACAGCAGAAGCTCGTCGGTTTATGTGATTGCCCCTGCTGTTCATTCCGACCTTGAAGAGAAACCATCGCTGAAGCGTTCGGGATTAAATCCTCAGTTTAAGATGCCTATGAGTCATTATCAGTTCCAACTAAGAGACATTTCCCCTCTGAACTTGTCACATGGTTTCTGCCTGACTTAAACCTCAATCTCCATCCTCAGTCCTTTCTATTTCTCCCCCTGAAACTCCTCCTACACCCCCCACCCCCTCCCTATACCGCCGTCTCCAACCTCAGGTCTAGAGTTCAGAGGTCACAGCGTTCAGACTGGAGCTGAAACAACTGAGCCGAGGCCTGTGGGGGCGGTTGGGGAGTAATTAGAGTGATTGGATGGGACTCTGCGGGGGTTAGCGCTGTGTGGACAGCTGTCCAGGGTTTAACATTCTGGCATGAACACTTGCGTCCCGTCATTGTGTTCGAGGCGCCACTGAGGCTTCGAGGTTACGGCCCGGCCCAGTGAGTGAAAGGTCATGAGGTCAAATCAGAGGCGGCTTGCCCTCCCCAGGTGATATCTGAGTTCACACTGCACAAAATCTGCTAAAGCCACAGTGAGGGGAACCTCTCGCTTTCTTGTCAGGGCTTTGGGGTTTGAAGCTCGTGTAGCTTTCATGATTAGCTCTTTTATGACTTTATGGTCCTGAGGTCAAATGACACCTCAAGACTCTTGGTCTGGTTGTTAGTTTGCAACTCATTCACTTGCCACTCACAAATCAGACATTAGCTTGAACGTGTTGTGGCCAGCAGCTCTGTAATAAACAGAGACAACAGTTGAATTTAATGCTGATGTGTCACAGGCACAAAAATTAGAGGAAGGAGCAGGTTGATCCCTGAGAAACGGTTCATGGACTCAGCTCTACTCCACCCACCTCCAGCTGAGAAATCACGTTCCATGAGACTCTGGATTTAGATTTTATTGTGGCTTAGCTGGTCAATGTGCCTGTCTAGTAAACAGGATTTCCTGGGTTCAAATCCCAATGGTGCCTTCAAATATGAAGCTGTGTTGGTTACTTTTCATTTCCACATGTCTGATATTTTAAATCAATGTTTAGCTGTAATTGAAGTTCTATTTGAACTGGATCCAGTTTTTCATCTTGTTCCCTTGTTTTTTCCCCTTTTCAGAGATTTACATTATGATTGGTTCTGTTTTTCCTTCCGCTAGAAAAATATTTTCACTTATTATATTTCCATAGATATAAACAGCCTTGTGTTGGAGAGTTTCTGTTTATGAAGACTGACAGTCCAGGTTCACATCTTAGGCACCGCTTGGGTTTGAACCCAGGATCTCCTGTTTACTAGACAAGTGTTTTGACTAGCTAAGCCACAGCACCTCTTGTGTTGACTAGCTGCTACTAAGGGGTTCCTTTAGCAAGACATTCACCAGGACGTGAGCAGTACGAAGACACAGCACCAGCTATAGGAAGAAGCTAGCTCGGTATTCTCGGATGTCTCGGTACAGACATCATGGCAGAACAGAAGAGACCTAGTATCTACAATTTAGCATAAAGCTGTTGTGGGTTCCGTTCTTTGAATCAAAAAAAGATGTCAAGGAAGCTCACTGATAATCAGGCACCGCTGGGATTTGAACCCAGGATCTCCTGTTTACAAGACAGGCGCTTTAACCAGCTAAGCCACAGCGCCTCACTATGGTGCTTCCACTCTCACATCAAACATCGTCTCATATCTGCTCCATTAAATATGAGCAGCAAACTCTGTGATCTCAACATCTAAGCAGCAGCTGGCTCACATCTGATTTCCCACGAGACTCCGTCGGTGATCGTCTCCAGTCAGACAGATCTTCTCTCATTTTAAACAATCTGAGGAGGCTTTCAGGTTCACATTTATCCAGGACTGATATCATCTATACAGAAATTTCCTCCTTTTGTAATAAACACTAGTTACTCTGCTGCATTTCTAATGATTTTGGTTTATTTGAACGCAGACTTGTGGAGCCTGAATGATCCTGTTTTTGTAATTGTGAATATGGGTCTTGTTCTCTCTCAGGTAAATGCAAATGAGATTTTCAGATTAAAGGGACTTTGGTGTGCAGACATATTAAACATTAACTTAACTCATTAACTTTGATTAAATTTTTTCCCGTTCGTTTGATTGTGTCATGTCTTGTTCAGTCCACCTTCTCAGGATTAAGTGAGTGAGAGATTCAGACTGATGTTTGCACTGAAAAGATTTATCTAGAAACATACCTTTGTTCCTTTTATTTCTTTGTTTTATAACCAGAATGGTAGAGACAGCTTTTTTTTCTTTTGCTAATTTATTCTTAGTTTCTTTAACTTCTGTCACATGTTGGATCAAAGTTTCCTGATTCTTAGAGCAAATGTAAGATCTAAATGTCTCCGTCCTTGTGTCTGCACAGATCACTCCAGGCAGCAAGGCGGCGCTGGGAAACCTGACTCAGGGTGACGTCATCGTCGCCATCGATGGCGTCAGCACCGACGGGATGACTCACCTGGAGGCCCAGAACAAGATCAAGATGGCCAACTACAACCTGGCTCTCACCATGACCAAGTAAGAACCAGCGGTGGAGAGTAACTAAGTACATTTACTCAAGTACTTTGAGTCATAACCTTTACACTTGTATAAGGATGAAACAGGCCTGAAAACTGAAAAAAAAACATAGTAGCTGTACTTGGGCTGTGTAGTTGTACCTGGGCTGTGTAGGTGTACTTGGGCTGTGTAGTTGTACTTGGGCTGTGTAGCTGTACTTGCGCTGTGTAGTTGTACTTGGGCTGTGTAGCTGTGCTGCTTTCTTGCTTGTTGATCTCTGTTTGATCCGTCACCAGATTCACTCTGTCACAGAAAGATTGTTCAGTTTGTGCGAGATACTTTAAATTGTAAGTTGAGTATAGATATTAATAGAACTCAGACAATAGAAACTGAGTCAAAGACAGAAACAGTTGGTGCCTACAGGCTAATTTTAGAACAGATCAGACTCAGTTAGTCGGTAGATTCAGAACTTCTCGCATTGTTCCATTTAAATGATATTTTTTGGGTCCAAAGATATAAAAACAGATCCTGACGACCCCTCAGGTTTACCTGGTGACCCTCTCAAGGGGCCCTGACCCCCAGGTTGAGAACCAGTGGACTAAACCATCCACCTGTATATAAAGTACTAAACAGCAGCTCCAACAGTAAAATGCTGCTGAAGCCTCCATGACTCAAGATCAATGATCTGATCAGAGATCAGTCACAGGAGGCAGGTTACTGCACAGTCAGGTACTTTTACTGTGATAGTAGAACTACAGGAAGTACTTTTACTTTTGATACCGGAACTACACAAGGAACTTTTTCTACTTATATTTGGAGAACATTTTATTGATGATTTAAAAGGCAGGTTTCTTGCCTTTGGCCTCAGGGTTAAGTCACTCAGGATCTAGTATGTTGGATAAATCTAAAATGTGCATCAGTTGGTCCTGTGTCATCAGCACAGTTATGGAAACTGTGACAGGTAACATAAAAATACGTTTTAAGAAAACAAAAGCTCTAGAATTGATCCCTGAGGTACCCACAGGTTGTTTTGTAGCTTTAAGAGATGATCAATTGTTGAAAACAAAGAACTCTCTACCTCAGTCTATTTAATCAACTGCATCGAAACCTGCGCTCAGGTCCGGTAGCACCAAAACTGAACTTTTCCAAAACCAGAAAACCAGACTGAAACATTCCCGAGTTGTTTGAGTAACGGAAATCAGAGCCAGTAATTGCATTGGTATTGATGGATCCAGACTGCTTTTTTTATTATAGGCTTAACTAGTGAGGTCTTAAATGCTGTAGGGAAAACAAAGGGGAAATAGGCTGCTGCAGATGTGGACGTTGGACATCCTAAAGGTGTCCAACTGAGGAGATCTGATAAGTTCAGGGAGGAAATGAATGTTGGTCCACACGAGGCTGAGAGCAGAGTCTCATGGCCACAAAGATATGATCTCCGGCGGCGAGGATGCGAGGCATCTGCCACTTTTCTTTCTCATGGTTTCTGTGCGTCATTCGCGTTGTTTTTCCGGCGTGAAGTGGACGGCGAGTGGATGGCGAGTGGACGGTGATGAGAGGCTCCAACCCACAGGCTCCAACCCACAGCAGCAAATATAAGAGAAGCCTCTGCTATAAGAGAAGACCTCTGCTGACCCTTCGCACCGTGATTTCACTGATGAAATGGGCCACACACACACATGCGCACACACACACACATGCAAACGCACACAAAGCAGTGTGCATTTTTTTCATCTCAGGGTCACAGTGCTTTTTCCTTCACCTGCACAAAAGGACCATAATAATAAATCTGTGATGGTCAGTAGGTTTGAGTCTCAGTTGCTGAGATTCTGGCTCCCAGAATATTTTTTAAACCCCAAACAACATTAGATTATTGGTCCTTTTCATTTGTAGCAGATTTTAAATGAGAAATTTGTCTCCTGGAGGCCAAGTCTCCAATTTATAGAACTATGTGTAAGATCCATACCAAGGTTAAAATGCAAATTTCACTCTGAAAATCCCCATCCATTACTAAGTTGTGAGTCGTCATATTTCAACAAATACTCTCCCTCAATCAACATGAAATGCTCAATGCAAAGCCTTCATGAATATTGATAAACCCATTGTTCCATATTGCTTCATCTCATTCTCACAGTGAGCGTAGGTGGCGCCAGGTAAGGTGACTGGAGAGGGAAGGTAGGTCCCCAAACCTACCTGAGATCTGGTCTGTGAGTCCACCTGATGGACCCAGGTCCAGTACTCCCTCCCTTTTAGCTCTGGTTTTGTTCTCCGCTGTGCCTTCGGCGAGAATCGATGACTGTCATCGCCTAATTCGGCACAATGACCACGTCGAAACTCCTCTGTCTCGTCCGGTGGGAACAAAATGGCCGCTCAGGTCGCCTCTGTTTCTCTTCCTCCTGTTGAACTAAACAACAGTGTTGTTTTTTCAGTCGGAGTCGAATCCACAACGGTGGTTGATGCTGCCGGTTTTCTCCCGTCTCACGGCTGACGAATTCCTGGGCCCCGCCTCTTACCTTTCTGCCGCCGAGCGTTTCCACGTGACAGATTTTATCGCAGTGGGAGGAAAGTTTCGTGTCCCACTTCCCAAGCTTCTTTTTTCCCCAATCGCCGTGGCTTTATTGAATCGTTATGAGTTGAATTTTCCAGTGTGAAGGACGATTCTCCTCCGTAATATTTATCCCTGTTATTTCTTGACGATGAGGCTCTCAGAGACATATCTATAGTGAGTGCGCTCTGACCGCTGACCCTCGACCTCCTCTTCCTCCTCTCATGAGAAATAGAAGCTTTCTCCTCTCTTTTCACTCCTTTCTCCATCTGCTGCTCTATAGGTGGTTCTGAATAAGAAATGTTGACACAGATTCAGTGTTTGTTCTCCCTCTCATGTCCTTCTGTCGAAAGCATCACAGTATTTCCATAATGTTGACCCACATGCTGAAGGATTTTAATGGATAAAAGGGAAAAAACCCTCGACTGATCTCATTAAGCCCCTGATTTCACATTTACATAACAAATTCCTCTGATAATATTCGTTTTTTATTCAGGAGATGGCTGAGATTGAGCTGTTCGGACGGAGATATTAAGATTAGGTCCAGATTTCAGGCTGCTGGTTTTCATTCCTACTCGAAGGCAACTTCATTAGTTTTCTAGAATAAAAAGGCCACATGATGCTGATTATCCTCCAGCTGGAAGAATCAGATCGGCGGTCGTGAAAGCGACGGGGACTCTGTGCAGTCGCCAAATTAAAAGACCCTGGAGTGAAAATAAAGCCCTAGTTGAATTATAATCCCCTGATGTTTATTTATTTAGCCTTTTGTGAGATTCAGGGAGGATGAACTACGTGTACCAGAGCTGTTGCCTGGTCATGTATAAATATAACGTGTACTCTGTTTAAGGCAGCGCTTAAATTAGAATTAGATGAAGGGATTTTGTTTTCTCTGCCACAGCTATACACTGTCTGATACAGTCCAGGAAGGGGTTTTCTATTTAGACCAGAGGAAAATAGAGCTGAAAAGTTAAATGAGTAGTGAAACGCTTGAAAAAACTTAAATATTTTCTTTATTCCACTTGTTTTTGATGCTGTGCGTTCAAGTGGAGCGAGAAGTCTGAATACGCATCAGTTTAAAATGTTTTTTGACATGAGCAAAAAAATCCAAATCAAGACTGTTTTAAAAGTGTTGGAATGTAACTAAGTACATTTATTCAAGTACTGTAATCAAAACACATTTTGAGGTTATTGTACTTCAGTCGAGTGTTTCCATGTTATGCTGCTTTATAAGTCTAATTCACTACGTTTCAGAGGCTAATATTGAGCTTAGCACCGCATCACATTCATCTAAGAGCTGCAGTTATTCCTCGGATTTGGAGGATTAATACAAAAATATGATAAGTTATGTCACATCAATGAATAAATAATGCTACAGCATAATAGCTGAAGCTCCACCTTCAACAGCTGCAAAATTAAAGTGATTTTTACACATTCATGCATCAACAACTATAATCCAATTATATATATATATAAAATATCTCAATCTGAAATGTACCAATTTGTATGGTGAATACTTTTACTACTTGATGCAGATAATGATTGTTTTGAGTGACATTTTGAATGCAGGTCTTTCACTTGTCCCAGATTACCTTTCCTCTATGGTATTGCTACTGTTACTGGAGCAAAGAGATCCGGATTCTTCCTCCGCCTCCGTCAGTCAGTCTCAGCACAGAATTAAATGTGGGAAAAGTTTGGACGACAGGTCACTTGTTGAAAATTTCCAGGACAAGCTGAGTTGCACTTTGTGTGAAATTGGACTCATGACCTCTGTAGCATTTTTCCTTTAATGTTCTGCTGCTGTTTCCACATGGATTGTCAAGCGTTTTCTGTGACGCTGCTTTTTCTCGTCTTGTCTCCTTTTTCTTGACTGGTCCTTTGTGGAAATGATTCTCAGGAACAAAAGTTAGAAGACGCCTTTCAGTAGAAGAACATAAAGATGTTCTATTGGACAGGACCGGCTTCATTAAATATGAAAATGTCTTTTTTACAGCTGCATCAATAAATATGAGTCATCATGTCTTTTATTTTTATGTTTTTTTTTTAATCATGTTAATTCGTTTTCTGCTCACGCATGGATCACGGCCTCTGTTTTTTCCCTGCAGGTCGAGGCGTCCTGTATCAATGCCGGCACCGAGGATGGACGCCACTATCCCCATGATCCCTCACCAGCAGGTAACTTTACCCAGGGTGCATCTCTACCCCTCGACGCTGCCGTGCTCGGATCTGCCCTGGACACTGCAGTTAAAACCGCTTGGCAGTTTTCTGTTATTGATCACAGTGGTAAATTATCAGTGAAACTTTAAGTCAGTATTCATGTTTAACCCCCCCCCCCCGCCTTTAAAGCAAAACCAGGTCTCGTCGGTTCACCTGCTCACAGTTCTTCAGGTTCCAGGATCCTGGAGAACCTGCCTCAGCTGTTCTGTGGATTTAGTCTTTCTCAGTGTTTCAGTGTCTTCTGTCTCTTCAATGGACCATACAGTCAGACAGACAGACACACACACACACACACACAAGACTGTCGGGGGTGTGTGAAGCTACTTCATGCGTTGGGCTGCCGCCCCCCGGTGGCCACGGGGGGACAGACAAAAGACAAAACATCCATTCATGCATGTTTTCCCAAAATATTATTGTATTGTTGAGAAAAGGCAAAAGGCAAAGAACATTTATGAGTTTTTATATAACTTTTAAATTTAATAAAAAATACATAGCAGAAATATTTAACATTTTACCTTCAGGCTATTTTTACTTCTGAGATGATTATTGTCAAAAAAGTCTACAGCATATTTTAAGATATCAACAATACATTTAACTACATCTGCAGCAGAACTTGCCCATAAAACATACTGATCACAAATTGATAATTCTCCACTTCCCCTTCCCCCAACCCCCCCCCCCCCCACCCCCCACCTGAAGCCTCAGGCAGTGCAGGTCAACGGCTGCCCGTCGGCCGGCAATGCCCCCTCCGGGCCTGTAGGGGCAGACTCTCCTGGGAGGAGGGCAGTGGCGCTCAGCCCCACCCAAAGGAAGCAGTATAACTCCCCCATCGGCCTGTACTCAGAGGAGACTCTGAGGGAGATGGCAGCCATTCAGGCGGGTCGGCCCGCGGGGTACGTAGAGCCGAAGGAGGCCCAGCCGGTCGCGTGGCCACAGGGTAACGAGCTTAGGAGGAAACGTGGCGGGGGCGAGCTTTTTCAAGCCTTTGGTCAGAGGCAGAGCTGCTCCGCTGGCAGAAGGAGGCAATAAACTACGAACCCAGTTAGACAGTGGATTAAAAACTGAGAAGTCAAAGTTCAAAGATTGACTTTATTCCACTAAAATATTCTAGCTCAGTGATGAGATACCACCATTAGTGTAAAAAAGTTAGTTAGCCAGGTAACTCACCTGGATTCCCAGATTCAAACGAATCATTTCCAGCCTCAAGCTTTTTCCGACCTCAAAAAACATTTAAGCGAAGCAAAATGTCGCATCTTAGTTATATTTAACCACAACTTTTTCTTTAATGTTATTTAACTAAAGTTTGCAGAGTACAGTGGCCCTGAGCCACAAAACACAACAACGCTGGACAAAACACAACGAGCTCATCACCCGAGCCTCAGCAGCAGCTCCACCTCTGAGGCTCCAGCTCCATCCTGCCACGTCGACCGAACCTCGGCACAGCGAAGCCTCTGTAGGACCAGTCTCTCGTTCTGATGTTCTTAGAGGTCAATAACTGGACCTCTGCTGACCCTTGACCCACAAACAGAAGGAGAAAGACCAGAACATTCAGTGTTTTTAAACCCACCCAGCAAAGACGTGCTCAGGTTTGTTGGCGTGAATCTGAGCTGTGAATCGATACAAAGTCGTTTAAAACAGGAAACGTTGCTGAGACGTTTCAGCGATGATGATGGAGGTGTCAGCGGCGACGAGGATTAGGTGTTGGGGCGAGGGAGGAGGGCGGCTCATCCAAAAAATCACATCGCTGTCCTTTAGACAGCAGGAACAAGACAACACACGCACCCCCCCCCCGCCCCCATCCTAAAGCCCCGACCCTAAAGCCCCCACCCACTCATAACCCTAAACCCAGTCCTCACCTGTAATTTAACGATTTAAGTGATGGGGTTTTTTTGTCTCCAGAAAAAAGCTGTGTCCCCATAATGTGACTGTATAAACAGAGTCATGTCCCCACATAATTAGTAATACAAGCACACAGACCACACACGCAAACACTCACACACACACACAATCCTGCAACAGATCAAAATACACACTTCCACTTTAAGCACTCTGCCCTGAGCGATGCAAAGCTGTGATGAGAGATAACTATGTGACTGTTACCATAACGATTGATAATCACAGCCACACACATACACAGACACGCACACACACTCTGTTACCCAGCATGCCTGGGGTGTTTCCTCAGTTCACAGTACGATTCTGTTACTGTATCATGGAAGAGGCCAAACACCTGTTGGCTCCTCTGGCTGCTTTTAAAGGTCAGGGAACCTTCTGGACACACACACACACACACACACACACACACACACACACACACACACACACACACACACACACACACACACACACACACACACACACACACACAAGATGACCTTGCTGCAGCGATCGTTTACATTATCAGGATTAACAACGGCTATTTTATCGGTTATTCGGTCAATCGCTTGGTTTATATCGTGTTATCATGTTGTAAATGGGAAGTTACGAGAAAAGCTAAAAGTCCAAACCAATGAGAAGCTGGAAGTGAGAAAAACTAGCCATGATTTTCCCAGTTGGCCCAGTTCAGTATCCATACTGGTCTCAGTTGATATGATTCAGTTCTTAGAGTGCAGACGCCCATCCAATAAAGTCCAAGCAATGACCCTCTAGAGGGCCCCGGCCCCCAGGTTGGGAACCAGTGGACTAAACCATCTACATGTATATAAAGTAGTTAACAGCCGGTTTATCTGGTGACCCCCCCAACCCCATAATTTCTTATATCATCACATCTATGCTGCATCAAGGATCCTCAGCCTGGGAGGGTATGGATGTTATGGGTGGATACTGGAGGATACTGGAGGATACCGGAGGATACCGGAGGATACTGGCGCCCCCCCCTCGGGCTCCTCCCCGACCCATTATCACCGCTCCCCCTCCCCATCGTCCTCCTCGCCAAGCTGCTGTTTTCTCCGGTTCTTGCCGGTTTTCCTGTGTTTCTAACGACTTTATCTCCTCTTTCCCTCTTTCTCTCTGTCTCTCCCCTCTCACCTCCTCGCCAAACAAGGTTTTCTCCCCCGGGGCTCCCAAGTTAGTATCCCCTCCCGCTGACTGCATCCTGGATGTGTGTTTGCTTTGCTGTTTGGTCTTTTTGAGGCATGGTTTGGTTCTGTGGCTGATTTTAGATGGAGTGTGAGTCTTAGTTGTCCCTGTTGGTGTCTTATAGAGGTGCAGGCTGTGGCTCTTTTTTTAATCACCAGGACATCACTGTCCAATAATAGTTAACTGGGTAAAATTACCATGAACAGAATAAGGCCGTGGTGTAAATGGCTGGTTGCTTCTGTCAGTAGGAGTGTGTTTATAAATTAAGACCATTTGTCCCATCAACTCTGTTGTTTCCTATTGAATCTCTCTTGTTTTTTTCCTGTTTCATCCTGTGAACTGATCCAGTTTATTTCCCTCCAAAGTAAGAAGGAGCCGGTAAATTTGCAGGTGAAATATATTAAAGTGAGAAAATTAATGTAATGATGATTTACAAGTTGAGATTCTGGTCCAGATCATCAAAGCCTGATTGATCTGCAGCAGAAAAAGTTGAACCTCAACTTCTTCCGCCAAGCGATGCGACGACATCTGCGGGGCACTGCGATGGCCAGTCAAATACATGCATATACATATACAAGACCCCCCCCCCATTCTGCCATCAGAAAGGGGATTTCAGATGCTAGTATGGCATCCAACAGCTGGCTCAATTTTAGGCCTTTTCCAGTTTAGGCTCATGAGCCATTAATGAGGGTGTCATAATCTGAAGGATTCCAGAAGTTTTCTCTTTATTTGGGATCCCTAGTTTTTCTCATGTATCTTGTAATTTTTAGTGAATCTTTCCACTAATCCTAACGCTTCATTTATGCTCAAACAGTGACTTCATAGCTGCACCACAGCTCCTCAAAAGATACCGAACCACATACAAATACCTGGATGTTGTGAAATATAACCGTTACTATGGGGAATATGAATTAATCAGGAGATGGCCCAGTCATTTTTATTCATACACCTATCTGCTGTTGCAGGGGTGTTACTAACCAGGTCTCTACAGCGGGACAATGGGAGCTGTCCAAAATAAATCCAGCTGCAGGGTTAGGTTTAACCTGCAGGGATGAGCAGATGTGTGAACTTTAGGGGGGAAGAGCGAGGTGTGAAATGAAATCCCACCCACCTGGTTCTCCAAGATAGTCCAAACAAACACCAGTAGTTTTCTACCAAAGTCAGGCCTGTTTTTTTGGAAACATGGCCTGGTTTGTGCGTGTTGATAGTGAGTAAATGGGCATCGTTGTTTTTTCTTGTGTGTTTGAGACTGAATAGCTATTGTTGTTGTTGTTGTTGTTGCTAATGCCACGAGGCTAATGACTTTTTCTTTTTAAACTTAAAAAAAGACGAATGAGTCTCTGGCTAATGAAATAGCAGCGAGTTAATTAGCTGTCAAACCCCTTCTGGGTTGTTGTGAATGGTTTTTTCGTTCCTCTGGTGTTTGTTGTGTGTTGATTGGCTCTGCATGCACATTAATATATTTTTTATAAAAAAAAAAAACAACCAAAAATGCTAAATGTAATTGATTAAATCCAGGCTGTGTGTTTGGTCTGATACGATCATCTACATTATGTCGCTTGACATTTCTATTTGACAGTGAAAGGTCACAGTTTGACGCATTTTTCTGAGTTTCCTGTTGAAGAGAGCTGCTGTGACATTTCATGGTGGGAAGCATGTGGATGTTTGAAGCATGACGCGTGATCGACGCTTTATTTAAACAAAAGAGATAAGGTCAAACTCATCATCTACGACTAAATGTTTGGCTTTTTTCCTGCTTGTTGTCGAGTGAAGATGAGAATATGAAATTCTTCTGTAGGTTTTTTTTTGTTGCTGTTTTAAAAGTCAACGATGCCACAAAACATTATAGATGAGAGAAGGTTTCGAAAATCAGGAACATTCATGAAATTAATTAACTGAACAAATTAAATTTCATCCTTCATCTGAAAATCTGCAAAACAAACCACAAACGACTGTGAAGCGTTGAGCTGAAAGTAGCAGTTTGAAGTAAAACAGTCATGATCTGGATCCTGTGTGAGAGGCTGAAACTCCGGCAGCCTCGTTGGAACGATGAGGTAGGAGCCGGTTAGTTCGGTACATCTGCTGTGTAAATGCACTGTAACCAGACTCCGGTTCGACAGTCCAACAAACCGAGATCAGAGAGAACATGGTTCCTTTCCTGTTTAGACAGAACGAAAGGACTTAAAAAAAAAAATCTGATATGTTTTTCCAACAACAAATACTTGATTTTTTTACACATCAACAAGCTTGTGAATTATCTCCCACAATCAGTGGTTCTTTGTTTTTTCCTTTTCAAACCAGTCAAAGAATCATAAAAATGTCTTTTCACTTCAACCTCTCTGTCCTGAACTGTCCCTCATCAACCCCGTCTCCTAGACCAGGGTATTTTGTCTGCAGCTGATCTGCAACAGCAAATATAAAGAAATATTATAATTAATGTGATGAGGAAATTTAAGTCTCAAACATGTTGATACTGAGATATGATTTGTTTGTTTTCCACCAAAAATATCAGATCCTGCAGCTCAACATCCACCTGCATTGACTCCAGAGCCATTAAACTGTTTAATGGTTCTGGTTCAGACCCTGACAGAACCAGGTGGATGTTGAGCTGCAGGATCTGACTTTTTGGTGGAAAACTAACACATCGTCTGTGAAGATTTGAATAATTTGTTCCGTATCTATGCGTTTGAGACTTAAATTTCCTCATCAGGTTAGTATAAAACTGCTCAACGTTACATTTCCTTGGAAAATTTTTTTATATTTCAGATTAGTTGTATGTAAACATGATTTCTGGCCGACAGGGTTGAAGCTGTTGTCATGGACATTTTTTCCTCAAATTAACTTAACGACACCGTACGGTCAAGATGAAAAGGCGAGAGCAGCAGCCAACGTCCGACAGCAGCTGTCGACGGATAGAAAACAATAGTCTGGTCTCAGTTTCACGTCATAAACATTTTAATCCCTGTAATCTGGACCTGTTCAGACTCAGGACTGAGCAGCAGCTTGATCAGTCACTGTGAAATCATCCCAGTAGCTAATGTTAGTATGCATGTTAGCATGCATGTTAGCGTGCCACCCGGAGGGAGAGTGGGGGCTATAAAAAGACTGATGTAGACAACCTCCTAGAAAGGGACTGAGGGGGGCCCCACCCCCCACACGGCCCTGGCTCAACAGGGCCCCCGTTAGGAGCTGGACTTATCACAGCACTTATCCCACATCTGCTCATTCACTTTAGTTACTGACACATTTACAGCAAACCATCAGTTTTTAGAATAAAGGGAGATAAATGGTCAGGAGGAAAAATCAGACTATTAAAGAGGCTTTTCTGAGAAAACTCAGTGTCGCTATGTTTCTCCTCTTCCACCTCCTCCTCCTCCTCCTCCTCCTCCTCCTCTTCCTCTTCCTCTTCCTTCTCCTTTTCCTCCTCCTCCTCCTCTTCCTCCTCCTCTTCCTCCTCCTTTTTTTCCTGGGTATTTTCCTGCATGTCCGTTTGCTGTGAGCATGTCCAGCCTGGATGCTCCTTTTTAACACAAATCCCTTCGCCTCCTCTGCCCACCTCACTGCTTCACATACACCCCTCTCACCTATTCCTCCAACTACCCCCCTCCACTTCGCCTTCCTCTCTCTTCCTCTCTCTCCTCTTCGTCACCACCCGTCCACCGCGGCAACACCCCCTCCGACCGACAGCGCCGGATTCAACCCCGGCGTGCTGAAGGACACCGCCCTCTCCACCCACAAGCCCATCGAGGTGAAGGGCCCCGGCGGCAAGGCCACCATCATCCACGCCCAGTACAACACGCCCATCAGCATGTACTCGCAGGACGCCATCATGGACGCCATTGCTGGACAGACACAGGCCAAGGGGCACGACGCCAGGTAGGAGCACCACCACCTCCTCCCCCTCCTCCCCTGCTGACTTCCATTTTGCTCTCTCCTCCCGTATTCATTCCTTCTTTTCCTCCCCCAGCATCCCTCAATCTCCTCCTCTTCCTCCTCCTGCTCACCCAGCGCTGTCTTCTAGAAATTTAATTTATTCGTTTCCAGCAACAAACAGAAACACGGTTCCACCAGAATCCGGTTTCTTCATCAGCATATTAGTGAAAAATGGTTTTAATGAACGTCTCTGCAAAACCTTGATTTAAAGATTCCCTTTATTTTTTTCTACAATATTCACAAGGAGCAACTGAAGCCGAATAAACACCCTCAGGGTTAAAGGTTAAGGGCCAGAAAAGATGGCGGTCTGTCTCAGTTCAATATCTCAGAACCAGGTCTTGAAACCCCCCCCCCCCCACCACCACCACCTCTGGACATGATCCGGACATTAAACCTGTTTCCCACAGATCAAATTTGATGCAACAAACTGAAACGTGCACATTTCTTGAAGACGGAGTTTTTGTTTTTGTCATTATTGACCACCTCTGCTGCCTTCTTCTTCTTCATCCTCTTCATCCTCATTTCCCTTCTTCCCTCATCTTCCTTCACTCTGTTTCTTTTTCATGGCACCTTTTTCTTCTCAGCTCACACTGATTGATATCACAGTAGTTAATCCAACTTTCAGTTCCGTCCTCGGCAGACACCCCCCCCCCCGCTCTCCTCCTCCTCCTCTTCCTCCTTTGTCCTCGATGGACTCGATGGTCTGCTGGGTTGTTAGCTGACTGGTGGCTTCTTTCAGGTTCCGCTGCTTGGAGAGAGCGGTGCCGTGTCATTGCTGGTGGCTCTATGAGCTTGGGACACTGCGATGTCAAGTCTTTGATGCTGTTTGTGTGTTTGTTGTGGGATAGATGGTCATTTGTGCTGTGGCAGCGTTTTGTGTTCCTACGGAGAGTGTGTGACTTTTCCTGTGCTGATGTCCGAGTGTTTACGGCGGTTTTTATCTAAGATAAGTGGCTCCTGGAGTCTTGGAGCCTGTTTTTCCTAAACAGTCCGCTTCTATTCTGAATCCCATCCATCACGGGACGTTTTCCTCAACGTGCTTCCAGATTAAAGGCACAGTCCGCGGCGAGAATGCTGATTACAGCACGGCGTCAACGGCAGGGGTCTGCGGGCGAAAGCTGAGCCAGTGAACACATCACACACACACACCTGAAATCTTGTGAAATGAACAAAAAACACAAAACGGGGGAAGAGTGTCGTTCACTGTCCAGAAAATATGTGCGGGAGGTAACAGCAGTTTCGGCTGCTTCGCCCTGTTGTGAAAGCAACTGATTCAGATTCAGATTCAGCATTTACATTTTTACAGTGCACGTGAGAAAACATTGTGACACGGGGGGTGAGACTTCTCATTCCGCCGATGTGAGTTTATCTGTGGGTTTTTCAGATTTCCTGCTGACCGTCATCATTTTTTGTGCATGCTCTCTGACTGGAGACTGGTTGTTGCATGTCGCACCCCCCCTTCCTGTTTTTTTTTTCCCAGAGACCCGTCTGTCAGGTCGGCAGGTTTGTCGCTGATGACATGGAAAGAATACGCCGCCGCGTCTCCCTCTTCCATGGTTCCACTACACCACCCAGGACATACTAACAATCAGTTTTCCATTCTGACCTGTTTCGGAGAAAAAGAAATTATTTGTCAATTCTCCTGAGATTGCTCTGAATATCACACGCACGCCACGTTTCAGCAGCTCTATTTTTTAAAACCAGCTCTAATTTAAATTTTAGCCTGAACAAAACCGCCTGACCGTACTGGGGTCGAGCCTCAATGAACAACCAATTACACTCCCCCCGCTCCTCACCCTCCTCCTCCTCACCCTCCTTGTCCTCCTCCACCGTTGTCCCGTCAAATTCTCATATACAGTGGAACGGCGTCAGAACACGAAGCCGAAGTACCAACAGACAGTGAACGAAAAGACCGAAGGGAGACAAAGTTAATCTGATAAAACCCTGAATGTTCTGATCTCTCTTCTTCCTACGGTGATCGACATCTGTTTCTTTGTTTCTAATGAACAGAAACCAGATCTAGAGTCTGCAAAGCCTCGTGTGTCTCTCACCTGAACATTTGATGCTTATACTGGTTCATGAGTTTTTAATCATTTAATTAGTTCTCATGTGTAATAGCCCAGTATTTCTAGACCGTAGAGTCCCCTCAGTTTCCTCTGTCTCCATCTTCATGTTCATAAGATGTAAAATCAAATCAGCACCACCTCGGCATTGTTTAATTTTTTGTTTTTTTAAGAATCAAATCCCAGATCAGTTCCATTTTATTGCTTGTGTGTCTTTTTGGACACTAGAGAGAAATATTTCGGCCCCCCCAGGGCGTCCAGATGTTACCCTCTTTAACCAATCAGAACCACTTCAGGGTCCTAGAAGTCCATACAGCCCATTTTTATTCGGCCCTGGAACTAAAGCAGTTGCTCTAGTGTCTTGGTGTTGACTCTGTGGTGTGTTTTTTTTTTTTTGGGGGGGGCGGGTGGGGGTGGCGGCCTGTCTCTGTGGTTCCAGTACTCTCCCAGTTAAAGATCATCTTGTAGACAGTGCCTCCCCGGTCTATCAGGCCATCCAGACGGCAGAGAAGGACCCGAACCTGGGCGAGTGGGGCCGCCGCAGCAGCAACATGCAGTCAAAGTCCTTCCGGGTCCTGGCCCACATGACCGGAACCGAGTCCCGTGAGTTTCCCTCCCCTCAGTTGTTATTCCGTTGTTCCCCACGTTCTCATAGAAAAGCCTGGACTGGCACAAACACTCTCCAGTCACTCCCTCTTCAGTGGTGGAAAGTAGAAAGTACATTCACTCAAGTACAGTACTTAAGTATAAATCTGCATTACTTTTCAATCCACTTTCTAGTGAAATATTCTACATTTTACCACATTACATTTATCCGCTTGACTTACTTGACAGATTAAAACCTTTCCATAGAAAACACACGATAAAATATGATGACTTGTTATAAATAAAACTATTCAAAGTTAAAATACCAATGGAGCTGAAATGATGCGCTAAAAATACTTTTGGCTCTAGCTTCTCAAACAGGAAGATTTGCTGATTTACGCCGATGGAATTATTAACATATATTTTATAATAATTTTGACTAAACAAGATTTAATGAAGGTTTCACCTTTGGCTCTGGAAAATTTTGACAGAATTTCTCAGTATTTTCTACAAAAGAAACAACTAATGGGTTTATTGATAAAATAATTTAAGCCATAATGAAAATGATCAGTAGCAGTCACGTTAAAGAAAAAAAAAAAATTAAATCAGCAGGATCAATTATTGGATCATTTATAAAAGACACAGGAGCCATTTCACTGATTTTACTCAATGCAGGACTTGTATTTTTTTCACAGTTAGATCTTAATACTTTTAAGTGTAATTTTGTTTTTACAGTGTGGTGTCAAAACTTTTAGTTGAGTAAAGGTTTGAGTACTTGCTCCACCAATGGCTCCAGTTTTTTCTCCATCAAACACTTCGACTCATTAGTATTAATTATAAAAATGTGCTTTTCACAGTGTGATCATCCACCTGTTCTATCAAAAAAGTGTTTAAAAGCTTTTTACTTGAGCGCACTGAGCATGCTCACTGACACCTCCTCTCCTGTGTATTTTCTGTCTCTGTTTCAGTACCAGAGGTAGAGGAGCAGGAGGTGCTGAGGAGGAGCAGGTAGGCAGCAGAGCTCCACTAGACAGCCGCTGACCCCCCCCCGGCTCCTCACCTGTCTGCTCTGCCCCGCCTACGCTACTCTGCACTGGCCTCCCAGCTCTAGCCCCCCCCCCCCCCCCACACACACACACACACACATACACTCCGCCTGCATCCCCGTCCATAAAAAGCTGTTTCTGTTCCAGGCCCCGTTCTCAGACTTAGCGTCTGAGCCTAGATCACAGGTGAACTTGGTGTGATCTATTCCACAAAATCCACAAAATACAAGTAAAACTGTTCAAAGTTTCACCTGAATAAAAATATCAGCATCAAAAGATACTTAAAGTACCTAAAGTGGAGGTACTCATTATGCAGAATGGCATTTAGAATATTATATCATATATTAGTGAATTATAATTGTTGACATAATTACAATTATTGCAGTGATCTACATATCTTTTAATGTTGCCGCAACTTTTTAATAACTTTATTAAATGTATTCACTGATTACATTTCATATTAATCTGAATCTCTACAGCAGCTAAAGTGAACATATAGTTGCATTGCAGCAAAAAGTAGAGTATTTTCTGCAAAACTGAGCAAATCTACTTAGTTACTGGTTCCCTCTGTTACTCTGAGACAGTCGGACATCAGTTGTGATCCGGGTCAAAGGATCGGAAATGGAAAAGGAGGCTCAGAGCTGATGAGATTGTGGAAATAAGGTGTACTGAGCAGGTTTTACCAGAAGGAGGCGCAGCAGGACTGAGGTTAAACTCAGGATCCAACATTAAATATTAGAGAAGGAGTGTAACAGCAAACACACTTTTAGAGCAAAATCAACACAGACACAAGGTGATAATCAACAGAAATATTAAAAACAACAATAAATACCTGGAGAAGAACAAGTAAATCACACAAGGTAACGAAATAAAATAAATGTTTTAATTTATTTACACAACAGCCTGTAAAAGTTAAGGATACTTCTCATAAAGATGAAACTATCCCAAAATAAATTACAGGTGAATGTTATTGTAGTTCTTAGATTTATTTCAGGCGCAAACATGAAAACCGAACAATGCGTCAGATTCAGGACGAACATAATCAAAGTTATAAAAGCTCTGATATAAGTACAATAATAATGTGCATGAGAAGTGAAAAACAAGATTTCATCTCATCTTTTATTAAGTAACAAATTTAGTCGAATCCAGATACAAAACCTTTAGAATGATCATAAAAAGGACTCTTCTGCACCAACAGAAGACGTGTTAATGAATATCTAATTAATATTAGAAGCAATTTTCCTAAAACCAAGGCAGAGAAACTGAACTGAACCGACTTTCCAGTGAGAAAACAGTAACTTCAGGGAAAAGGCTGAAGAGAAGAGCGTTGCTTCTCAGAGCCAGCAGCTGTTTCTCGTCACATCTTCTCCCTTTTTCACTTCACTCCTTCAGCCAGCTGAACCCCAGAGACACTAAACTGGAACAGACGAGTCTCGGCGTCAGAACCAGCTGGACCTCAGCGCCAGCAGCCGGGGCGATGAAAGGTTCTGATGGCTGACGTGGGACAGCACAAAGGGAGGCCCGTCCCGGCTTTTTGAGGCTGCGCTATTGATCGGACTCGGTATCAATCGATTAAAGAGCATCCGAGCATTTTTTGTTTGTTTGTGGCTGTGATCAAGGGGGAACGGTAACATGAAAAGAGTCTCCAGAATGAGGGGCGTCGTCCTCTGTTGCCATTTACATGAGCCGACCTGATGCAGAGCAACAAGACAGGTTAGATTTAAAATCCTGGATCACAAACATGACAGGACACTGAGATCAGAGAGGTGTCAGCGTCCCAGCAAACTTGGCCTGCTAGCAGCCATAAGTCTGTGGTTGAAACAAAACCTAGATTTTTTGGAAAATGGTTCAGGAGAATGAGGATTATGCAGATTTCAAGCTGCTCCAAATGCCAAAAAGTTTTATTATCGGCTTCCAAGAACAAGATACAGCAGATGTATAGTAAAAATATAGTAAAATAAGATATAGTAGCCGGTGAGTGAACTTTGAGGAACATGGGGAATCGTAGAGGAACGTAGCCTGTTGGTTTAAACTTCAGTGAGCGTCAGTGCTGAGGAGACTGTCGCTCTCCTCTATCCAGTTGCTCTCTTTTATTGTTTTTGGTGAAGTGTTTCTCCAACAGATCGTCTGAGTTCGTCTGTCACTAACTGAGTAACAGACACTGTGTATGAGAGTGTGGAGGTCTGCTCAGTCTCCGATAGGACAAACAAACCTTTTAGCCCCCCACCCCCCCGCCGGCCCCCCACGTCCCTCCCCCACCCCTGCCTGTCTCAGCACTGATGGATGGAGCTTTCTCTTCTCCGTGCACTTATTTAATCATCCCTCCATTATGTCCAATCGATCCCCCACTGTTTCCTCCTGAAATACAACCAATCCCCCGGAGCCCCCGCCCGCCTCCGTCCCTCGTCAGACTCCATACGCCGTCCAGTGACTCAACATGAATCAATAGGAGCAGAGGTCAAGCTTTTATCCGCCAATAACGAGACTGTGGTTTTTTTCCCCTGTTGCCTCTGAAGGAGGCTGCTCACATTCGGATAAAACCGAAACACAAAACGTGTCATTTCACAAGAAATCTGTAAATCTGCGTCTTTCGATGATTCGGTTCATTTCAGATCCGGCAAATCAAATCTATGGTCGACACAGAATTTCACAAATACCAGACACTCAGATCCTTTTAAGAGCTGAACCGTGTAAACATCCTTTGGTCATTCGGGTGTTTCTCCGTATTGATTTAATTCAACTGCTGCATCATAATGAGACGTGTAGGTTCTGTGACCCCGAATTTCCCCGACATGGTCAAACAAATGAGGTTTATTAGGAGCCTTCTTTTGTCTCCACACCACGTTCTGTTGAGGAAGTCATTCAGCCTTTATTTGTCCAGCACCTTTCATGCAGCTTGGGGGGGGGGGGTGGAGAATCAGCTCCACCAGCTGTTGATCAGCCCATATTCATGCAGCACCTAGTTTCTTTATTAGAACCCAGCGAAATGACACAAAGGTGACGATTGTTGAGATTAAAAGAGGTTTAACAGGGGAAGAACTTTCAAGGCTCAACCATGGAGAGAAGCTGAGGAAGTGGTTGGGTTTTATTTGTTGTTTCTATTTTCACATCAAATGAAAAAAAAGATCAAACATCATGTTTCATCAGCGTCCTCACATCAACCCGGGCAATATCGAGCATTTTTGATTCCTGCATGAGAACAGTTAACAAGCTTGATGATCTTTGGCTTTAACTAATCAATCTATAATAATCAGTATACAGTATACATGTGAATGTATATACTGTATATATTCCAGCCCAGATTTGCTCTGTTGCTCCTAATGACCCCTCCTGTGCCGTAGCCCTAGTGAGCATGCTCCATCTTGCGCCGGCCCCGCCTCCGCTGCTCCACCTGTTAAGGCTGCAGTGCAGCCCGTGGACCCCGCCTCCTCTTCACCTGACCCTGCCCCTCACAGGTAATCAGTTAAATATGAATTTATTCCTGAAGAGCTGAGATGCATTGATGCCACTTTAGCGGAATGTTTTTAACTGCTGTCAGAATTCCTAGCAGTACCTGAAACAAGTAGAAGATGCGAATGAGCTGCCATTTCAGGTCGGGAACATACTGTGTTTAAAACTCTGAATATTATTCAAATCGCAGCCTTAGGGTCGCAGGTCAGACGATCTCGACATGACTCAGACGAACGGTCGGGGTCGCTTCTTAATGTTGTTCATCCCTAAAGGAAAAACCTTCAATGCGAGAGAAATCCTGAGCACCACAAATTCTCTGAACTCACCCGTACAAGCCACAAAAATTGAATCTGCTTATACGAGTGGTTGTTGCATGAGGCCCAATAACTTTGTCACCACTGACTCAGAAACCAAGATTTTGACTTTCGGCGATAAAACCCAAGCTGTGTTCAGTGAGTGTGTTTTTCCGGCTCTGCTTGAAGCTCGGGGACAGCTGTTTGGACATGTGTCTGTTGGCTAATCCCTTTGTTTGGCAGATTCATGGGAGTGTGTTTGTTTTATGTTTACTGAAAAGAAAGCTTCACTCAACAAACAACTTTGATGAATAAAACATTTGTGCCAAATTTTGCTCAAAACGTTTTTTTATGTTGAGTATACAGATTCATTATTGACCTGGAAAATTGTCATTTTCATAATAAGATATTTTAGAACTATACAACTTTTAATATAATTAAGGCAGATTTTTGTTAAGATTACATATTATTTTAATCTGAGGTTTCATAGAAGTGTCAATATTAATGTTTCTGGTTGTTGAAAGACTGTTGAAATTGCGTTGATAAGCATATCTCTAGGGACAATTATGATAAACATTAAATCTCAAGAAAAAGGAATATTACAAGGAATAAGATAGAAGGGAGTAAAAATAATGACGAGAAAAGCTGACAGGGATTTAGAAGTGAAAACAAGGTCAGAACTTATTATATGTCTGGACCATATGGTCAGTGTGTGATGTTGAGGATGTTGTTAAACTGTAACCACTGTAACTAACTACTTTCAATGGAAAGAGGCTTAAAAAAAAGAGTTATTATGGGGGGTGTGAAAAGTCAGTAAATCTACCAACGAATATGCCAAATTGACACTTCTTGTAAACCACCCCTGATGATGTATCAGAAACTTCTCACACCAGTTCAATTTGAAAGAATAATGACCAATAGGTAAACTTTAGCGCTCAGCCAGCTGACCAACAGTGTGACTTCTACAATCAGTTAGTCAGTCAGTCGGGGACTTTTGTGTTTGTAGGGTGGGCCCTGCTGTTGTGGTCCAGCCAAAAAGAAATTAAATCCCATCCACATTAGTAAAAAAAAAAAATCACAATGACTTTATGATACAAGAATCTGAACGAAATACAGGGAATATTGACTCTCTTTGCTCTCCGTAGAGTTGAGTGACTGTTGTGCGTTTGATGTCGGCTACGACGCCAGTCTATGTTTTCACCTGTTTGTTTGTGTGAGTCTGGTTGTGACGTGGATCTGGGATTTCTGTTGCTGGAGGATTCCAAGTCTGTAGCCAGATGTGTTGTGTTTGTGTGCTGGTGGGAAAGTCCAGCATCTGCTAAAATGCCTGTTTGTTGGCTGTTTGGAGGCTCATGTTGTGAAGATTGTGTGAGTGTGACATGTTTGCTCATTGTATGTTTGGGGAATTCTTGTGCTTTCTGTATGGTAGGAGCTCTTGTGTAAAGGAACATGACAAACAGTGCAATAAAAGCAAATGTGGGGAATAAATTGAACTGAAGCATCAGGAGCAGTAGGTGATGCTCCGGGCAGCCCACAGGTACAGGTGACCTCTGCAGGTTGTAGATCATCATGGTGACCAGTGCTGTTGTTGTCTCTATGCCTGCAGCCTGAAGCGACAGTCTGCCGCTGGTTACAAACTCCAGCACAAAGCTGCCGTCTCCAGGTACAGACACCTGCCGGGATCCAGCACTTAAAGTCCACATGCTGCCAGCGATTAGTCCTCCACACGCCGCCTCCTTTTCTACACTACATAACAAACCATCTGCCATTAAAATGGAGGCTTCTTTTTCTAAAACTCCATGCAGCAAAATGTGTGGATTCAAGGCCTCAGTATGCTTCAAATGAACTAGTTTCCATGGCATCTCCCGGTCTCGTAGAGGGGGAAAGTGTTCCGGTCGGCTCTGAATATCAAAACTGGAAGGGCACTCGAAAATCCTGCCGTCATATCCTCCTTCTGGCTGCATCCCACTACCGTCTTGATCCCTGTCAACTGATTCTGAGTCTTTGAGTCTTTTTGGCCTTTTCCATTACTGGAATTCAACGACCCAAAAATTCAGGTGAAGACATGAATGTTTTTCATTTGTCCTGAAAACTGTGGATTGTTCGCAGACTGTAGGAAGTGGTGGTGATGATATGGAAGGTTTGATCACATTCTCCAGAAACACTCAGGTAGCTTTGGTATTTTCAAAATCAGGCTGAGCTGATGCATTTTTTCTTGATGAAGATAAACTGCATGCCCCAGTTTCTTCACCGTCAGTTCCTCGTCATCAGATCCAGCAGATAATTGATCAGTGGACAGAGACCAAGTGGACCGACAACCAGCCTGGACCATCAGGGACACAGGCATATCTGTAGAGCTGGTCGGAGGTGCTATCATCCAGCCCCGGGTCCTAACGGTGGGTTGGTGGGTGGTGTTCTCATGGCTGCTCTTCATGGTTGGTCAAGCGGATATGGTGTTGCTTTTAAACTACATTTCCCTTCTGGGTCTACATCAGCAAGGACTTTTTTTGACAATGTCTGTCTCCTGCTGCCACTGATATATTTTCTAAATACAGTGGAAAAGTAAGGTAGAAGCGACCTCCTTTGTCCTACAACTTCTAAAAGTTCAGGTTACCTACCGGTTTATGGGTCGATAGGTTCCTGTAGTGGAAAAGGCCTATTTCTAACGGACTCCTCTTGAAGAAAAGTGACAGAAGTAGTCGTGTGAAGAAAGAAAAAGTGATTAACTACTGTGTAAAGTCAGTGAGATGGTAAGATCGTCCAGCAGGCACTTTGTTTGAAGCATACCGAGGCCTTTAATTTTAGAATGGGTGGCCCTGATTGGAATTGAACCCTAACCCTTGGCAGCGTTGATTGATTGCTCCACTCAAGACGTAACAACTCCATCATTTCCTAATCTGAATAATGGGCTGAATCTGTCCTAACTGGCTGTAAAGGATGAACGTTCAGCTTTTGTGTCTCATCAGTTGTTGTAACTGGGGCTGTCTGTGCTAACAGTGTTTTTCTGACGTCAGGCCAGTTTCACATCCTCTTCTGTTGCGCTGGTCTGCTAAAAATTTCACTAACATTTGTGTGTCTCTTGTATGTATTTTGTTTTTATACAATAGTAACCTAAGGACCTGTTTCATGTAGAAATACCACAGAAACAACAGTTATATGTAACCTAGTCACTCCTTTGACCTGCAAATCAACAATTCAGTGCCTGACACTTGGAGGAGAGCCAGGTAAGTATTTAGACTGGAGTTCAGTGTTGAAACCACTAATGCAACTCGGTCCCTGTAACAAATTAAAGTTGAGTCTTTAGCTGCTAGACCGAGAGTTATTGACTGCTACACTGACTCTGACCCTCTGATCCATCTCGACTAATGTAAACCGGAGTAACTCTTGAAGCAAACGACAACAGATATTTTTAAGAAATATTTATATACACTGTATATCCCATGGAATATGTAGAAAGGTTTATTATACTGTATATATCTTTCTACCTAATCCTAATCTACCTCTAATCTGAATCATAGAGATTATTTTTTTCTTTGTAGTTTTTTAAAAATCTTTTTTCTTTATCATATTGAGAGCATTTGCGATTTTTGTTCCCCTTTATTGTTTTGCGTCTCTTTGTTGTTTTGTGTCTCTTTGTGGTCGCCCAGTTGTCCCACTCGATAATCCAGGGGGTAAGACTCAGTTGCAGAAACCAAGTTGTGTGAAAAAGTTTCCCATGTAAAAATTCAAAGGCCTAAAAAGTCTTACGCCAGATTGACGACTGCGTTGAGGAGGTCTGATGTGTATTTTCCTGGATCTGAAACGATCTGATAATTATGACACGGTAGCAAAACACTAAACACAACTTGGACTCAATGATGGATCAGCCTTGTTTTGTCCTCCCCCCTCCAGCCAGTATGTTCAGCCTCCTGCCATGCATCAGGCCTCTCACGCCCCGCCCCCCCAGCACTATCAGCCAGTCCCGCAGCAGTACCATCAGCCCCCCACGCAACACGCCCCGCCCACTCAGCAGAGCTCCATTCAGATCCCTGTTGGCTCCACCCCTCCTAAGGTGGTCAGCACCGCTTGCATCTACCCCTCCCACCCTGGTGAGAAAACCTGGGAGCAGATTCATAAAATACGGATTAAATCATGTTGGAGAATCGATATCACCTCCTGATTCATTTTTTAACGTTTTACTCTACTCCAGGTCCGGCTCCGGGCCCGGCTCCAGTCCATCATCAGGCCCACCCTCCGGCAGCCGCCCCTGGCCACGCTCTGGCTGGTGCCGCCTCTTCCAACAGACCCCCTTGGGTGACCGACACCAACTTCGCTGACAAATTCGACCCCAGCAAGACCACCACCACCTCGATGAAGATGCAGCCGCTGCCCCAGGCTGCTCCTCCTCCGCCGGTGTACATCCCCAATCCCTCCTCTGCAGCACCTGCAGCTCCCAGCCCCGCCCCCTACACCCCCAGCCCCGCCCCTTTCGCTCCAGTGGCGAGGGGTGTGGCCCAAAGGGCGGAGCGGTTCGCCGCCAGCAGCCGTACACCTTTGTGTGGCGCCTGCAACAACATCATCCGGTAATTTACAACTGATGTAGTGTTTGAGGATAAACAGTACATGTATAAAAATTCTAATTAATATAATTATTTTGCCCCCAAAAATATGTCAGACCCCTGACGTAAACCAACAGTCACAACCTCGCTACCATCTTAAAATGATATTTGGAGGATCTGTCAAAATTTTCAGATGTAAATTGAAAGGAAAGTGGTAAAAAAAAAAGTAAATCATCAGACTTTATATTAAGGAGATTCAAAGGAAAATGATATAAAACAACACATTACAACGTACAATATACACAGTATAATCACAATTCAAATCACTGGATTTTTTTTGTAGATATTTTATTACAATTTTAATTATTATTATGATTAAATGGCCTTTGAAGATTTCTTTGGGTGGATTTTATAGTTGAAATAAGTTTTTAGGAAATATCAGTATATACACAGTATTAACTACACAATAGAAGTTCAGGTGTATATGTCTCTATTACTGTATAATAATATCTTCATTTACCTCAGAAAATAAACTAAAAAATCAACGAAAGATGTGAAGAAGCCGCAGGCGTCATGAAGTCAGACCCAATGATGCTGATGAGAATGTGTCACCTGAAGCAGAGTGAACAGGAAATGACTTTGTTGTTGTTGTTGTTTCCAGGGGCCCCTTCCTGGTGGCCCTCGGCCGGTCCTGGCACCCAGAGGAGTTTAACTGCCACTACTGCCACATGTCTCTGGCTGACGTCAGCTTCGTGGAGGAGCAGAACAACGTTTACTGTGAGAACTGCTACGAGGAGTTCTTCGCCCCGACCTGTGCCCGCTGCAACACCAAGATCATGGGGGTGAGACGCTCTGCTTGTCTGCCTGTCCGCCTGTCTGCCGGTTTGCCCGTCTGCCCGTCTGCCCGTCTGCCCGTCTACCTGTCCGCCTGTCTACCTGTCTGCCTGTCTGCCTGTCCACCTGTCTGCCCATCTACCTGTCCGCCTGTCCACCTGTCTGCCCATCTACCTGTCTGCCTGTCCACCTGTCTGCCCGTCTACCTCTCTACCTGTCTGCCTGTCCGCCTGTCCACCTGTCTGCCCATCTACCTGTCCGCCTGTCCACCTGTCTGCCTATCTACCTGTCCGCCTGTCCGCCTATCTGCCTTTCTGCCCGTCTGCCTGTCCGCCTGTTAACCTGTCTGCCTGTCCACCTATCTAACAGAGGTTTTTTCTTTATAAACTTCCTTCTGCTTAATAATCATTTTGTCTTCAAAGTGTCAGAAAATGGTTAAAAAGTAACGTGTTAGAATTTCCCACAGCCTGAGATGACATCTTGTTCAAAACCCAACGATGTTGAGTTTACTTTCATGTTTGACCAAGAAAAGCATCAAATCAAATCAGAGAAGCTGGAACCATTGGATTTGCCACTTGCTGATTAATGTTTTTAATGATTTTTAATGTTCTGAATCTTTCGGGCCCAGCTCTCATGTCCCCATAGCTGAGAGAAAAGTCTTGGTTCTCTCTCCCTTTTTTGTTAAATCTAACCATAACAGAGACTTGTCTGTGGAGCAGGTTTTAAGTTCGGCCCTTGGTCTACAACATGTGACGTAGACCATGATTATCCACATGTTTATTTGGTCCAGTCCTGACTATTGTGATTCCCCTACTCCAGTGCGACTTCCTCAGGCTCTCATAACGGGTCCGAAGTGCTGCTTGTGATCAGGTTTTAGGGTTTTAGGGCCTCAAATGTTCAGCCGCCTGCATTCAAGAGCCTCTGCTGTCCGACGTCACCAGGACTGTTCATGGCTCCAGGATCGAGACTAAAAAAGAATGATTTTGAGGTCTAAGCTCCTTGAGTTTAAACGTCTCTCCTGCCGGGCTTAAGATCTGTGGATTTAAAACCTTTAAAACCCATTCAGACATATTGTTTGGTTTTTAGTATCTAATTCTGTTTGAACACTTTGGCATCTGCCTCTTAAAAGATGCTTTTTAAATAAACTCACTCGCTAAATGAATAAATAAAATTCCCCGCTGAGCAGCGGTGAAGGGCCAGAGATAAAAGATGAAAGAGATGGAAACGTGTGCTATAAATAGCGAAAGGCCTGAGGACGGCTGGTTTGTGTCCAGATGAACATTAGAACGTGTTTGTGCACAGCACGTCGCGGTCGGGGGACCGTCACCCACGGAGGAACAGCGGGAACCGCCCGAACAGCCCTGACCCCGCCCTGACCCCACCCTGACCCCACCCTGACCCCTCCCTAACCTCGCCTGTGGTGTGTTGCAGGAAGTGATGCACGCCCTGAGGCAGACGTGGCACACCACCTGCTTTGTGTGCGCAGCCTGCGGCAAGGCGTTCGGGAACAGCCTCTTCCACATGGAGGACGGGGAGCCGTACTGTGAGAAAGGTAGGAGAACGGTGGGGAACGGAACGCGAGGAACCATCCGTGATCTGGTAGATTAATAATGTGTGGACATGGAAACAGGGACGAATGAACAGGAAATGAAACTCTGCTTCTGTTGAGGGTTCGTCAGAAAAAAAAATCAAATCATAAAGAGAATTTGTTCAGAGACTGTGAATAACATTCTTATTACTATTGTTGTTGTTGTTGTTGTTGTTGTTGTTGTTGTTGTTCTTCTTCTTCTTCTTCTTCTTCTTCTTCTTCTTCTTCTTCTTCTTCTTCTTCTTCTTCTTCTTCTTCTTCTTCTTATTATTATTATTATTATTATTATTATTATGGAAACCTGGACCTGCTGTGCAGCTCTCTGACAGAGCAAGTTTGATAAACATTTTTATTCCTTCTTTTGTGAGGAAAAAGTGACAGATTTTTACGTTAATCTTCTACTTCGGTCCAGAATTTGAACTTCTAGCGGTTTCATGAATTCAGGTCCTGAGTTTGACACCCCAGGGCTTTTGTCATGAGCAGTAACCTTTGTCCAACCCACCTCTGTCTCCGTTGGCGTCCCTCAGATTACATCGCGCTCTTCAGCACCAAGTGTCACGGCTGCGACTTCCCGGTGGAGGCTGGCGATAAGTTCATCGAGGCCCTGGGTCACACCTGGCATGACACCTGCTTCGTCTGTGCGGTAAGAGCCAGAGAACCAAGCTGGGTTTCATCGGTTCAGGGTTTCCAAGGCTTCTGCTCCGGGTTTCTGGTCCCTCAGAGGTCCGAACAGCCGAGAGGGTTCCGGTCGGAGTTGAACTTGGCATGAAAAAAACACCGTGCAGATTTACTCCATCATTTTTCAGTTGAATTCGCTGATGATGAAGTGATTTCAGTCTAACATTTTGGTCTGATACATGTAGGTTTGACTGGACTCGGACAGGAGTCTATTTTTTAAATTATTTTACACATTAATCACGTCGCAGCTTTAGGAGAGAATCCGTTTTTCCAAACAGTTTATTTCACCAACCACTTCAGTCCAGCCATTTTCCGTTGGAGGATTTTGGCCACGGCAATTTTCATAATGATGGATGATGACAGATTTGGAAAATTTAAAGGAAAAGACCAAAAAATATGAAAACGTTCAGCTACTTATTTACTGCTGCTGAGATTTTTAAATGTCCTTTTCCGGGTTCTGAGCAGCAGTATGAGATAAATCTGATTTGCCCTCGTCGTTTTCTCAGCCTGGAGGCGTAAATCTCAGAGACAGTTTTAAAAAAAACAAAAACCCTGGACAAATAAAAGCAAACTGTGACCTCAGACCTGAACAGATGTTCCTCGGCCTCTCAGTCCTGCTGTCACCTGTAACCGCTGCCGCATGTGTTGTAACTGCAGGTTTGCCACATGAACCTGGAGGGCCAGCCCTTCTACTCCAAGAAAGACAAACCTCTGTGCAAGAAGCACGCCCACGCCATCAACGTGTAGACCCTCCTGCTACCTGTGGATCCGCCTCCTCCGGCGAGGAAGGGGGGGGGGGGCGCCACCAATCGCGACAATGAAAAAACAAGCCGACAACTTTTACAGATGTGTGTAGCCGCTCTTTATTCAAAATACACTTTGGTGTGAGACTTTTTTTTGTGCATTAATATTAATGTTTAAAAACAACGCTGCCTGGTGATTCTGCTTCACAATAAGGAACTTATGCGTAAAACAACGTTGTCCATGCGCCTCACTTTGTGACGGACGGTAGTTTTATTTTTCTAGCGCTTTCTACCAGAAATGACTCGTGTTGCTGCCCTTCTGCTCGGTTCACACATGGAGGGTTCGTACAGAGTCTCAGGTGTGTCACTTCAAATAATTATAGACTTTGTCAGTGTTTAAGAATAATCAAAACATAAACTTATGTATGTATAAAATATATGTATGTTTTAAATATATATATATATATATATATATATATATATATATATATATATATATATAGAGAGAGAGAGAGAGAGAGAGAGAAATATAAATATATAATATATATATATAAATCTATACATACATATAGATGTGAAATAATAACATTTTGCAGCTTGGATAGTTCCTCAATTGTAAATTCTTTGGATTCGAAACAATGTACAAATCTCTTTACTTATTGTGTTCACATGAAATAGTAATTAATCTAAAATATGTCATTTGAAAGATTTTTGTAAAATTATTTTTGCAGTTCTTTTTGTTTAAATTAAATCATTATTATTTTATTATTTTTACACAGAATCTAGAAATAGAATTATCATCAAGTAAATTAATGTCATTATATTTTACTCTTTTTAACTTTGAGTTCTGTAAAGCAAATTAGATTTTTAATTATATCCTTATAATTGCACGATTAAAATTGCAACATTTACAGATTGATTAATAATTGATAATCAAACACTGAAGAAATCTAGTTATTCCAGTGGCACAGTCGAGACTCTGTATGTTTAAACTACACAGCTGTAGTTTTATCCCTAGAATATTGTTCTCATCGTATCCTGGACTTGTCATGTTAATGTGCCTATTTTCACTATTTTTCTTAATCACTTTAAAACAATGAAAATATCGCTAATGTTTGGTTTAGCACTACAATGTTACTGAATAGAAACTAGAACCAGAACAACAAAGCATAAAAGTTGTTTATTTCGTGTTTTTTTTTTCTTTTCCTTTTTGCTTCTAAAGAGAACATGGTTTCTTCTGCTCTCAGACCCGTCAGTCCTGGAACCAGGTCGGGCCCCGAGTCCGGCCCCAGGTCTGAGCACAGACCAGGCCCTGGTGGTGGTCCAGAGCGATGTGGTCTGAGAGCAGCTGTACGACCGTGAACTGAAGCGGCAGAACGGCGCATGGAGAGGCCATATCTGGCCCCAGTCCAGCCCCAGTCTGGCTCCAGTCCGGCCCCAGTTTGGCCCCAGTCCGGCCCCAGTCCAATTCCAGTCTGGCCCCAGTCTTGCCCCCGTCTGGCATCAGTCTGGCCTTATCTGGCCCCAGTCCCGCGCCAGTGTGGCCCCAGTGTAGCCCCAGTGTGGCCCCAGTCTGGCCCCAGTCTGGCCTCAGTCTGGCCTTAACTGGCCCCAGTCCTGCGCCAGTCTGGCCCCAGTCTGGCCTCAGTCTGGCCTTAACTGGCCCCAGTCCTGCGCCAGTGTGGCCCCAGTCTGGCCTCAGTCTGGCCTTAACTGGCCCCAGTCCTGCGCCAGTGTGGCCCCAGTCTGGCTTCAGTCTGGCATGAGTCAAGCATGAGTCTGGTCTGAGTCTGGCCCCAGTCCGGTCCCAGTCCCATGTTTCTAGGCAACCCGACCAGGTGACGCTCTCCACCTGCCTCATTCCAGCCGGTTTACCTGCGTGAAAAACGCGTCTAGGTGCAGGTATCATCCCAACGTTTTAGTTCGTAAAAAGGTAAAACTGGACCAGAATGAGTTCCTGATAGTTTCCGCTCTTTAACATTAGAAGCTCTGGCGAACGAATCCCAACAGACACAGGAGTTTAAAGGTTAATATTCAAATAACATTTTATTAGTTTTCAGAGCCACCTTGTGGTGACCTTTTTTTTTTTTTTAGGTTTTTACGTGATCACGTCAGACTGGTTTCGTTTAGAACGGGTCTGTTTCTGTCGACCGGCGTGAATCCAAACCGACCGGAGCTGTGTCCCGGCCACGGTCCGGGCCCGTGTCCAGATCCGTGTCTGGCTCCAGCGCATTTCAGCCGTTGTTTTTCCCAGGTGAAGCTGCTCAGGTGAGGCCGCCACAGAGTGCCGGCGCCATCACCAAGTGACAGATAACCCTGGATTTGATATTTATTGACTGTTCTGACTGTGTGATATTTATTTCAGAGCTAATATATCGTCACTGCTGCGCTCGGTGCTCCTCAGATTATTAGTTAATTAATCCGTGTTTGTTTGGTGAATGTTTGGCATCACAAGGTGTATTTTGAGTGTTGATTTTGATGATGGATTTTTTTTTGTAATTACTCTGTAAATCTTCTGAACTGTGGGAGTCTGAATGTTTATTACGACAAAGCCACTCATTGGCTCTGTTCACACTGCAGCCTCTAGACATATTATATATAAAAACATTATCTTTTCGGGCTTTGTGGCCTCCATAAGAAACAAGTTATATCCCATGAAAAAATACGAGGCAACAGTCAACGTGGTGGTGCAGTCCCTTTGTGGGCCAAATAGGGAAACAAAAAAGTGACATAGTTCAAGTATTTTCTTTGTAAAATAAATTTTACTGATGCACTTGTCACAATTTTTAAGCCATAACCCCAAAGAATTACATTATGTAAATCACAAGCATTTATTCTGCTACAGATATTAAAGGTAGTTACGCTCAGTTGTGAGTCGTCTGACAGAAGAAATGTAAATGTGATTTCTGAGCACATGTCGGATGAAACTGGACACGGTCTGTGCACGTTGCGTGCGTCACGTACTGATGTTGTCTGGCGGAGCAGCAACGGCCTCGGGCGCGTTGAAGAGGAAACTGTGGCCACGGTCGAAGTTTCATCATGGCCACACATCTGGGGAGGAGACCGCCGTCTGAACGTCGGCGTTTCCGTCCCCAGCCGCAGAAAAACGTCTCGTTTTTAGACTGAACTCTGGTTGGCCTGTAGCATTGAGACATTGACACCACCATTGTCCAGAGGTGTCACAAAAATCAATCACGGCCTCATATTTGTAAAGAGAAACTGTGGAGTTTCTGCAGCCCAGGGGCCATTAGAGGAACTGCACCAGGACCAGCTGCAGATCGGACCACGGTCCAGGTCCGACCCTTTGTTGCTTCGCTCCAGGTCCGTTGGTTTAAGCTCCGTTAGCCACGAATCAAACCCAACAGAGGAAACCGTTTGAGCTCCGGTCGCCCGGTGTCAGCAGTGTGAACGCAGCCTGTTTTGGTTTTTTTAGAGCATCAGTGTGAACAGAGCCACAGAAACACTGAACAGATGAATCAGTGCAGGTTTGACTTTCCAGAGAAACTCAAATATAAAAAAGACTTTGACACGAGTTTCTGCGGGGACACTGCGCCCGACGCTGCCCTGCGACCTGCCCCGCCTGACTGGCTCACACACACACACACACACACACTCGGCCAGGTCAGATGATGAGTCCGTGTGCTGGTGTACAGTTTTTACTTGGAATATTTTATACAGTTTGTGTGTGTGTGTTGTTGTTGTTTGTTTCTTTTCCCTTTTCTTTTTCTTTTTTTTTTGCAGAGAGTGAATGTGTGCATGCACCACAGTTTGTCGTCAAAAAACGAGGCGGCGTCGGTTTTAGTTTGCGTTTGCGTCACGGCGTCGGGAGGCGAGGGACACCTGGTCGACGAACCGGGCCTCGGTCGTGACGGGCTGCAGGTGAACCGCCACCGACGCCTCACGTCACCTCGTGGCCGAGGGGCTGAGGCCGGGACGGAAAAGGAAGCCGAGGCCGCGCCGGGACCCTCCTGGTAGTCGCAGGTCCAGCCGCTTCTCTACATTTGATTAACAGGTTTTAATTGTTTGCGGAATATTTGTGTTGCAAGTTGAATAAAACGCACTTCAAACACCGGAGAACAGTCGTCTTGTTGTGTTGCTTCACGGGAACCTTCGAGCCGAGCCGACGGGATTTACTTCAACTGTCTTAAGCAATTCCTATTAAAAAAATCATGTAGGACACTCACATATGTACAAACACACATTTACCTACATATATTCAGATATACATGCGTTTATGGTAAAGCATAGGTTGTAAAGGAATGGGAGGAAGTTAAAGGTTCCAACAAAGACTTGATCTAAAAACTGAAGAATTACACAGAATAAAAATCTGACTCGGTAAGAATCAGGTCTAGAATGAGATGGAGACAAACGGAGTAAGAGAAAATACAAAAATAAAATACAAACCTCAAGCAGTAGTGAGAAATAAATGATAAAGATTTAAATGAGAAAAAATGAGTTGTACAAATGTACAAAAATATTTACTTAAGAAAGTGATAAAGCTCAGAAATTCAGTCAGAATTTCATAGATAAAAACGCGGAGTTCACAGGGGAAATAAAAGAAAAAAGATCTAATTCAGTGTTAGAGTCTCTGTCAGGATTAACACCGGATAGATTTTTAAATCTCGACATAAAGTTCTGTTTTAACCTCGTCCACAGTGTCAGTCTTTTTATACCTGAGACTGAATCTCACACAAATTGTGGAAACAACGTTACCGTTTCTAGTTTAACACAGCAACAGGAATGTTTGTATTAAATTAAACTATTAACTCTCGTCATTCTACTGAGAGAAAACCTCCTTCTCTCCTGTGTTAGTTTGTACCAGAGCATTTACAGAACGTTGAAGTTCCTCTTTCACTTCTGTGACTGACTCAGGTCCTGAGCTCAGTGTTGAAACATGAACTGAATGAGTCACAGCCGTCAAGCTGAACTGATCAGGACTCATTATAACAGCAGCGATGGTCTGTGGTCACTATCAGATTATTGCTATTACTGTTGGTTATGTTGTTGTTATTAACAGTAGTAGGAGTGGTAGCAGTAGTAGTAGTACTAGAAGTATCATTAGTAATAGTAGTAGTAGTTGCAGTAGTGGTAATGGTAGCCGTAGTATCAGTAGTAATAGCAGTAGTAGTAGTAGAAGTATTAGTAGTAATAGTAGTAGTACCAGTAATAGTAGTAGTGCCAGTAGTAGTAATAGTAGTAGTAGTAGTTACAGTAGCAGTAGTAGTCACAGTGGTAGTAATACTAGTAGTAGTAGAAGTAGTAGCAGTAGTAACAGTAGTAGCAGTATCAGTATTGGTGGTAGCAGTAGTACTTGTAGTACTTTAACTAGTACTAGTGAAGTTACTAGTTCATATTGCTCCTTAACAAACACCAGTGGGCGCCTGAATCGCATTTAGATTTGATTTCAAAATAAAAGCCTGCAGTTTTCTCTGCTTAACTGAACAGTGCAGCTGTGATTGGAGGCACAGAGTCGGAAAAAATAAAGAGCTCTCACTCTGCCTCCATGTTGGGAGACCAAAAACAAACCGGTCAGCTTTCAATGTCGTGGATCCTGCGAGAAAGCACTGAATTCTACTGGGATTCTACTTATTACTGCCCTGGTTTCCTTATGTCTCAGACTATTGTAACATGACACAGAGGTCAGTCGAGGTAAATAAATATCTCTATATCTAAATATCAATTGTATAAAACTTCTCATTTATAATTTAAAAGAACTTCTTATTTTTCAATGTGACCTCTGCTGAGCGGCTGTTCAGTGACAATACTTCACTCAGAGGAATAACATCACTGTCATTGTTTCAATTTTGACCATAAAGAAAACAAGCTCAGGCATCTCTATCCATACCTGTGTTTTAAAGTGGTTTGTCTTGTTAAATAACAGGAACTTCATCACAACTTTCAGATGGTGAACACCGGTTACACATAGAATTAGACCATTTAATTGTGGTTTCTTTAAGCTTGAAGGTTTATTATTGACCTGAAGTTGCAGTTTCTCTGAAAAATCTCCAGGACAGAAGTGCTTTTATGAACATTTAATTAGTCCCATGACATAATCGTAATTAAAACTCTTACCAGAACTTTTAACATCATCACGAGGTCATGGAGACGGCTTCAACAGGGAGATGTGGTTGAAAGCTCGAGAAAACACTAGTAAGTGGACCTTAAGTGATCTTTCCATGGATGAAAATAAAATTTACCTCCAGAGTGTGTGTTTAAGCTAGAGGTAAAAACTTTGAGGAAAACATATGTAAGGAAATGGATATAAACCTGTTATTTATTCTGCAGCCTGTTCACACATCGTCTGTGTAGTTTACTTTCCTACACTTTAGTCGAGATGATGTTTCAGCGTTTTTCCTCAACACGTCCGATAATAAAACTCTGTTGAGGAAAAAGCTGAATCCTGTTTAACTTGGCCTAAATTTAATCAAATGTAAACACGTCAAGTCTAAAACATTGTAATCGGCCTAAAAAAATGTTAATTGTATGTTAGTTTTTCAATTATTCAGTGCAACTCACTCTAATTTGATAAAACTCCAAACATTTTATTCATGTCAGAGGTGTGTGCTTTTTGTAATTTGTGTATTTCGGTCTTGACCTCTGACCTTCTGGACCGTGACTTCTCCTGCTGAGAGCAGAGGATCGTTAAAGCTTTTAATGTGGAGGCACTGGAGGAAAAATGCCACCACCGTGTTTCAGTTTATTAGGGACACTTAGTTAAAACGGATAAAGGCATATAATAATCCAGTCATCTGTAATAATCCAACTTCATTAAATTATAACAAGAAATGTTGATTCGTATTTTTACCACTATGTTGTGTGTTCAGTTTTAATGGTTTTCCTTTTCTAGACAGATAGACTGAGAAAACAATAGAATTTAGATTAAAACCACAACTATAGATTTGCAAGCCCACAGAGCCAATATTTTTTTAAAATAAAAGTTTCCAATATATTAAAAAAAAACAGCATTTGCCATGTATAAAAAAGAAAATAAAGTGTGCAGGTAGAAGACTCAAAGTGCACAGACGGTGTCTGTCTTTTTTTCCTTGCTTTAAAGTTCAATATAACGTTAACTATAATTTAAAAAACACACATAAATACACAAAAAACAAACCAACAGACAACCCCCCCCCCCAAAAAAAACACCCGCTCCTGCCGGTCGTCAGGTCGGTTCCCTATTTTGTGCCACCGAGTGATCCATCGTCCAGGCCACAGACGATCTTCGTGAGCCTGGCATTCGCTCTCCTCCACCATCAAACAGCCGAACCACAGAGCGGCCGAGCGGGGAAGCCGACGCCGAGGAGCCGACGCCGAGGAGCCCCACGCCGAGGAGCCCCACGCCGAGGAGCCGACGCCGAGGAGCCCCACGCCGAGGAGACGCCGAGGAGCCGACGCCGAGGAGCCCCACGCCGAGGACGCTCCACGGGAAACGCTGCGGAGCTTACGCCTCCGTCCGCCGCTGTCCCGCTGCGGATTTGGACTGGAACTAACTGAGATGAACTAGCGTCGAAGGGAGAGCCACGTCCCCGGGGAAACGCGAGGAAGGACCGGGAGAGAGTGAGGTAAGCGCGGGATCAATCCAAAACTTCACTCGCAGCCTGCGGGTCCGAGCCCGACTTTTGGGCTCCGTCTATGCTCTGGAAACAAGCACTCTTTTCGTGTTTACGGGTTGTCGCGTCCTGGCTGTGTTTTCAACGGCAGCCGACGCTGGTCTGACTTTTATAAAAGAGCGTGTTTGGGTTTTGGAAATAACGAAAAACAATCGAATTCTGGAAAAGATTATGTATATAAGTGTGTGTGTGTGTCTGTCTGTCTATATCTGCCTGTCTCTGTCTATGTATGTGTGTTGGGGCCAGGGCATAGACGCGTCCCTCCGGCTGCGGTCGTGGAAAAAAAAGTTTGTTTCACCTTTGCTGTAGCGCCAAGTTTGTTTGTCTGTTTATTTTTCTTAGTTTGTTGAAATCACAGCATTTACTCACGCGAACTGTGGCCGATCGCAGGGAGTTGAGTTAACACCGTAGTTTGTTCATCAGGAGACATTTTGTTGTAGTTTTTGGTGAAGATATTTAACGCTGACCGCTCGTTAGCCGCATTCCTCGGTTAGCTAACTTTGCTGCATAGTTTACGCACTGCTCGTCCGTAATTATAGTAAAAGCTGGAGCGTAACACGAGAGAGTGGAAACTTCAGCCGAAACATATCGATTTTTGATCACTTTTTTCCCGATCGATAGTCACATTTTCTCTCCTGAGTTAAACGATGCGAGCGAGCTAACGTTTAAAATTTAGGTTAGCGGTCTCTCTCTCTCTGCTAACTTTGTAGTTAGCTTTCACATGTACCGGTTGAGCGTTTATTACGTAAAAGGTGAAAATGTTTAGTTAAAGAGTTTAAATTAAAAATATTTTGGTGTTTTATTGTCTTAACTTCGTCGTCGCTTCCATTTAAACTCTGGTATATTAGTTGCTGTTGTTGCTGTGATTGGTCGTTAGCGTCGTCGGCTAACTTTGCCTGGAAACAAACTTTACCCAGCTTTGAATTTTATGATTTTAGGATAATCGGTAAAAGTCAACAATAATCTCATTATTTTAACTTTTTGTTTTCAGTCTTTTGTAACCAGAATGTTCACCAACCTTCCTCGGTCACCAGTGGTGGAATGTAACTGAGTACATTTACTCAACTACTGTACCTAAGTACAAATTTGAGGTACTTGTACTTTACTGTTAAGTATTTTAATTTACTGCAAGTTTCTTCTTTTACTCTATCACATAGAAATATTCTATTTACTCCTACATTTATTTTAAAACTCTAGTTACTTGACAAATGAAGATTTTTTTTTTTGCCCATAAAAGACGCGAAGATCTTGTAAAATATGATTAGTTATAAATAAAACTACTCAAGAGTAAATACAAGTGGAGCTTAAACTGAAACTTAGTCTGCAAGTATTTGATGAGTCATTATTCATGCCAAAACCCCCCATATTTCATGCTTACAGCTCCTCTGTAGTGACGAATGTGTGTGCAATGGTAAACCTAATTATATAATAACACTCACAGGTTCCATTTTTCTGTGTTGAGTACTTTAATACCTTAAGAACATTTTCCGGATTATATTTACAAACTTTTACTGAAGTAGAATTTTCAATGTAGGACTATTACTTGTTGCATAGTATTTCTACACTGTCGTATTTTTACTCGCGTTAAAGTAAAGGCGACGGGAGCTTCCTCCACCACTGCTGGTTACCGTGTATTGTTTACTCCTCCATGTCTTCATATCCGTTACTGAAGTCCTTCCATTCAAACAGTGGTGGATGAAATATTGAGCTCATTTACCTCAGTGAAAGTAGCAATAAAAGACTAAACATGCCACACTACAAGGGAAAAGTTCCCACATTAATGAATTCACAGACATAGGGGTGCAAAAGTATCAGGATTAAAATAGACTCAAGTATCAAAAGCAGAAGTAGTCAGTTTATTTCTACTGATTGTTGTGATAGCACTATTTTAGTGTTGCAGCTGGATAATGATGATTATGTGACTAACTTATCTACACATTTTCCATACCACTAGCCTTATTTTGAGCACACTTGTCTACACTTAGTATTCAGACACACAATTAAGACTGTGGATAGTGATTCTGTTCATTATTTGATAATCCAATGATTCTTTTTTGATCATCTGGTTAATATTTTAGTCTATAAAATACAAGAAAATAATGAAAAGTATCCCTGGGTCCCCGGTGACCATATCGGTCGTCTTTTTTTTTTTTAACTTAGCTTCAAAGATATTAATTTTTATGATGATAAAAATCCTAAAGAAAATCCTCACATTAAAGTGGTTGGAGCAGATTTATTCTTTGCTTTTTTTTCGTGTGAGAAATGAATAATTTATTGTGAAAATTGCCCTCTATTAATCTTGTGTCAACTGATTCATCTGTGAATCATCACGGCTTTACATACAATGTAAAAAATGTTCTTCAGGCCTCAACAACAAAGACTCCAGCACAGCCCAAAGTTTATGGTGATGCATCACTAGTGCTCATCAAATTTTTATTATTTTTTTTAAAAACTGGTTTCATTTGTGGAAATGTAAGAAAGGGAGTTGCTGCTTTTTCTCAGATTCTCATTGTCTTAACTTTAATAGTTGTGGTAGGCTGTTGGCAGGACAAGGTCTGTAGTTTGAAGACTTCACATTTATCATTGATTGGTCTCTAAAGAACTAGCAATAATGTTAAAAAATGGTTCAGAAAAAACAACTGAAGACTGAATAATTGTTACTGCAGGCTTTTACAAGTAGTTTTTGGTCAATATTGATTTGAAATATACTCATAAATCACTGAAGTTTTGGTTATAGATGAAAAAAAATTGACATTTTTATTATTTATTATGTTTAACAAGTCAACAAAACCATCAGACAGCATTAGTCATCAAGCTTATTTGTTTTTTAGTGTTAGTCCATGTGTTAAAAAAAACCTGTCGATCAGTTAAAGATTATTAGCATCATCTAATCCTGTTTTTCAGGTGGTGGGGGCCTTATATTGTGGTTTTAATATCAGAAAGGTCAAACTTCTCCCTTTTTATGTTCAAGTTTTTAATGTTTTTTTTAACTATAGATAAGCAGCCGTACAAATGTAACCTCAGTGGTGTTGTAAGTTTTTGTGTATTGTCCAGCTCTCATGACTGCAGCTCTCTTTTTCTTTTTTTTTTTCCCCAATATAAACCAGGAGACCTCTCATTGACTCATGTCTTCTGATTGGGAACCAAATGGTCTACATCAGCTGGTTCAGTTTCCAGCCATCGAACGGCAGGGTGAAACATGAAAGGGTTCAGTTTCTGTTAGTATCGATGTTAAAGGTGATGGAGATCCCTCAACCAACAGTCAGTAAGCTGAACATGAGCAGATCCTTGGTCAGTGTGGGGCTCAGTCTAAATGGGATGATGCTTGGGAAGCTCGTGTTTGTCTGCTGATAGTAGACAGTCGTAGTTTTGGCTGGACTGGAAAAGCGAGGCCAGCCTTACGAACACCAATGCTCATGACAGACCTACTGGTGATGAAGTTACACCATTGGTCAGATGGCCAATTGTTGGAGTTACCCCATTATTTCGGGCTCTTTCAAAAAAATTGGCATGAATAGCTTCTGTTGCATCATCGGGGGGCGTTTATGGCCAGTCTTGCCAACATAGCACCTTTGTTGGTAGATTTACTGGTGTTTCACACCCCTTTAATGACTTATTTAGCTTCTCTCTATTGAAAGTAGTTAGTTACAGTGGTTCCAGGGCTTATCAAATATGATTATTTGTCATAAATAAACCAGTGAAACAGCAGGTACAAGTGTAGCTGAAACTATATATTTATTGGATGAAAGAAACAATAGCTTGACTTTATTTATCATGTAAGAGTACCGAAGAAAATTCAAGGTTCCTGCTTCACAAATGTGAAGATCCGCTACTTTTCCTTCAAATAATTTCAATATATTTTTACTCATTTTGAGAAAACAAGAATTCTTTAGGTGTCGTTTTTGGCTCTGGGTACTTGTCAAAGTATTTCTTACCACTTTCTGAAGTTTCACAAACAATCATTTGTTTAAGAAAATAATTAGTAGATTAATCCAGAATATTTCTACAGTATGGTATTAGTACTTTAACTTTTACGGAATACCTCCTCAACCTCTGGTCAAGCGACGGAATTTGCTGTAATTTCAGTGTAATTTTTGTATATCTCATATCCGGTGGTCAGCACAGTGGTGACCTTTTTCAACACCCCCACCTGGCAGAAGTAGCTAAATATGTGATCCTATTATCATGATTTAAGTTCTCTCTGCATCAGAGCTGCACAGTTCATCATTTCATATCCATGGTCTGTAATTCTTTAGCTTCCACGATCACCCAGATTTAAATCGGATGAGATTACTGATAGTTTGCAGTCAGCGTGTGCTTTGGTTCGTTACCTCTTCACACATAGACTGTCTGACAATGTGCAGGCCTTTGTTCAAAGATCACGGTTTCTTTGGCTCTCATTTTGGCTCAGAATCTTCCTAAACACGCAACCTCCCAAGTGTCATTTTCCAGGATGATGAGTCCTATTTATTGGGTTTATTTATAGCCTTTTGGAGTGTATTTTACTAACCAAACATGTCAAATAATTATAGAATTTTTTTTTTTAAATGTTGATGCTGGTCTTTTTAGCCAGACGCATAAAGTTAAAATTCATGTTGAGTTGGTGTGTTTTATTTTCTGGTAAAAAACAGTGGTAGGTAGAGTTGAGTTGAACTTGTCATTTACCAGTGAGCGATGACATGTTTCTCTTTGTGTTTAAGGTTTTGTATCAGAAGATGTGGAAAGTAGCATCCAGCAGTTGAGAGGATCATTTCTCTTCTGAAAGTTAATTCTGCTGAAATAGTCATAATTAGTCTAAATGGATCCTGACACATGACTTGTATTTGTCACTGTTTTGACGTTAGTGGTTAGATCCGGGGAGGGCATGTTAAACTGTTTCCAACTGAAATTAAAATTAATCTTTATTTTTCTAACAACATCTGAAGAAAAAAAAAACCTGTTTAATATACTGTGTCTTTGTGTCATGAAGGTTCACCCTGTCAGTTTTGCTGCCATATTCTGCGTCTCTGTATATAGTCAAACAAAAAATAGTATTTTACACTAAATCCATGTAAAACAATGAATGCCACCTTTTGATCACCAGTTCAGTGGTGAGGTTTTAGTAACTTCAGTCATGGAGATGGAGCTTGTTTGGTTCCTTGTGATCAACAGACCTATCCATGGTTTGGCAGTATTTTAATCTAGAAAATTATAATAAGTTTGTATGTAGGCTATCAGAAAGAAAACTGGTAAATAACCACTCAACTGGAGCAACACATGACCATGTTCAGTATAGGGCATGTGGACATTAACCTGAGAGGAAATAAGGCTGCTGGTGCTAGCAGTGCTAACATTAGTCATACTAGGCTACAGCTATTATGAAATCATTTACCCGCAGATGCTGTGATCCCGCTAGGTCTGAAAAGGTTAATGCAGCTCATCTTGGCAATTTTGACGCTTTTCATAGCATTCTTACTTTCAAGATAATTTGACTATTCATAATTTAAATTTCTGTTTAATCAAAAGGGAAAATAGTTTAGGAACATCCCTACTAGATAGTAAATAAGCTAGTCAGCTCCAGCAGATGTAAAGGTTGGGTCATGGTTTTTGTCTGTCTTAAAACAACACTTAGGTGCCCATGTCGTTGTTTAAACAGGTTTTATTTGCCGCAATTGTTCCCTTTCATCATAAAGAACGCGAAAAGATCATTTCTTAACAAGGTACTGATGAAAGAGATGGGGGCCAAAATGCACAGTAAGTTAATATGCAGCTTCAGCAGTCTGAATAGGACAGGTCAAGATAGTAAGAAAGAGGGAACTTAATGCCAAAATGACTTAAACTTTAGAAGATTTCTTTTTTATATGTCAAACACAGACAGCTGAAGTCTCATATTAGCTTCAGATTAGTGTAGGAATATATTTTTTGCGTGGAACAGGGGCTTCTGAACCATTTTACTAGATGTTCTGACAGTTTACTGATGCCTCACTATTGGAGAATATGCTTGATTTTATTTATTATTATTATTATTATTATTATTATTTATTTATGTGTGGTCCTGATGTACATGGTCAAAACTTACAGGCAGAGTGGTCGGGGGCATCCTGTTTCTTTGTAATAGTGATGATAAATATTTTTGATTGGAAATGGTTTGAGTTTTTCTCTTATCTTCAGCTCTACTTATGAAGAGAGACACTCCTCTATCTTTTCAGACCATTGCTGCCCCCCCCTGAGGGGCAGGGACAGGGAGAGGGAAAAGGAAAGGGAGTGTTAGAAATAAAATCTAGTATTATCCATATGCCGGACAGCTGAACATTCCACAGTCAAGCCCAGGACCTCTGCTACCGAAATATCGGACTGACTGACAGCCAGGTCACAACAAGAGAGAGAGGGAAATTTGAGTAGGCATTGTTTAACAAAACGACAAAATAAAAATTTGAAGGACATCCTCAAATGTTTTGCTTTGTCCAACACACAATCCACAACCTAAAGATCGTGTTTCCTTGAAAAGTGACTTTGTTCTGTCACTGTCTGTCCGGAGCTTGGAAAGTTCTTTTTCCTCAAGAAAAGGCCTTAGAAGGTGTAAGGTCCTAAATTATTAACAAGGGTTTGAATTATTTTGGTGAATCTAGTGAAAAAATCCCCAGTACCATTGTTCCAGCCCTCTCTTATTGACCATAAAATTAATAATTTTTTAAAAAAATTTTTCATCCATCCATTTCCTGCCACTCATTCAGATCCAGGTTGTATTTTAAAATATTATTGGAAATAAAATGTCAAAAATTGATGCACTTGGTAAATAGTTTTTGGCCTAATGACCCCTGCTGGTTTTCACATATCCTTCATACTTTGGCCAGTGTGACTATTAAATGGATATTAAAATCCATTTTATGTGGCAAGAAATAGTCTTAAATTTAACCAGGGGAACCTGCAGAAACCCCGGGTCTGCCCACTGATTGCCTCAGTCCTTGTAAAAGTTCTTTCAGACCGTTGTTAGACATTGATTTGGCTGAACAATGTCAGTTTCATGTATTCAAATTATAACACCCCCTGACCCCTGCTCTGTGCCCCCAGCGTTAGTTTTGTGGTTAGATGTTTTGTGCAGCAGCTGGCTGTGTTGAAGGATTTCTTTGGCTTATCCTCAAACAAATGAGATAAATGTGTCTGCAGGGACGGACAAAGGTTAAAAGACGACTTGCCATTTTTTTTTCTTTTGTTCTTCCTCTATCAATCACTTTTTCTGAGGACCAAAGACCATGTTATCTCTCTATCCCTCTATTCCTTAGTCTACTGATTGTGTATCATTCAGTGATTAGTCTGTGGTGTCACCCAGTCTATTCTGTTTTAGTGTGTGTGTGTGGGGGGGTGTTGATATCTGGAGTTCTACTCTTATAAAATGACACCAGCCCCATTCAGTCCCGACCTCTGTACTGGGACCGGACCGGTGTCCAGGAAAAGTCCGATCCTGGCAGGTGGATTCTGGCAGGTGAGCACAGGGCTGTTCTTGATTTAAAAAATAATTAAATATCAACAAACACGCCTCATCTCCAACTGAAATAATTGATCATGGGTTGAAGTTTTCTGATGCACAGGCCAGTACCTTGAATCAAACGACTTCCCAGGTAAAATACCCTGAACCAAGAGCCCTTGTAGTCCTGTAACTCTGCTGTATAACCAGAGTTGTAAAGAACGAACTCAAAGGAGAGTAAACCCGCGTAGTGCTAAAACAATAGGCAATTGATCAACAGACCGATAATCTATCTGCAGCAATTCTGATTGCAGTTATCAATCGATTAGTTGATCAACAGAGAAGTAATCTGTTGGCCACTTTTATGCAGAAAGGGCAAAAAAAGTGTTTTCAGCATCTAAAATATGAAGATTTGCTGATTTTCCTGTTTTATATCATATTAGACCAAATGTCTCTGGGCTTTGACCTCTTGGTTGAGCTAAATAAGGCGACTGAAGATATAATTTAAACATTTTTCACTATTATCGCACATTTTATTGATTAAACTATTAATCAAGACAAATAATGGCAGTAGTTTCAGTGGTGTGTCTGCGTTTAACAAACCTTCAGACTTGGTTGTTTGGTAAACTTTCATCTCCTTAGCGTTGGCAGTTCGATCCCCGGCTCCTCCTGATGGTGCCTTGAAGTGCCTTGAGCAAGGCACTAAGCCCCCAGATTGCTCCCGATGGCCTGATCTCGTGTCGGAGCAGTGATTCTCCATTTGGTGCTTCGACCACAGACCACAGTGAGACCTCTCCATCAGTGGCAGGGGGTCAGTTGTGTTTTAGTTTTACTTTTGCCTGATAATTGGACTGAATTTCCAGTAGATTTTCATTTCATTATGAAATTTCTGCAACTCAGATGTGTGGAACAGGCTCCAGATTTTTACTAGAATGTCCTGTAAGGCATTAGAGAAACACAGTTCATTACATATCGCGATATATGTACCATGATAGTGATATCATCCGTGTTATACTGGCATAAAAACACAGCAGCGAAAACCTCATGGTTGTAAAGTTGGTTTATTGTGAGGAGCTCCTGGTCTGGACCCATAATTTGCTGATAAATGAATCTGATGGTACAATAGAGTAAATACATATTTACTTTTATTGAAATGCAATTTTTCTAAGAGATTCAGATTTATGGTTTGAAAAAATAATCCCGTTTTTAGTGCTTTTCATATTTTCCATCTCTTCTGTCTCTCACTTGTTTTTCTCCGTTTACTTCTCATTTCTATCCCCTCTAAGCTTTCTGCATTTTGCTCTTAATTTCTCTCCCTCTCTCAGTGTCTGTTTCAGTGCAAAAACCTTTTATTATTTTCCCACTGCTGATAAAATTTAAAACTTAATTTTGGGAAAAAAAACCTCACATAATGAATTGATCAAAATCCAAACGCTGCAAAAAGCCTCTTATTTATTTTTTGTTCCCTCTCTTCATTTCTACATCTGTTTCTCGCTTTTCAAGTTGTATTTGGTTATTTTTCTCCCTTTTTATTTCGGTTCAATTTTTACTGGTTCTTTATTGGAACCAGTACTAAAAATAACCTACAAAAGATGTGTCTGAAAAACGGCTCACTTTTTTTTTTTTTTTACATTCAAAGTGAATGTTTATTTGAATATCAAAAATAGTTCACAGACACAGTGTTCCTCATCTGCAGTCTTGTCCTACAACATCTCTTTTTTTCCCTCTACCCTTTTTCCACCTCTGGTTCTTTTTCCCTTGCTTCCTTTCAGTTTCTCCCTCCTCTGCTTGCTCTACCTCCTCTCAGTTTTCTCCCTCCTGGGAGCATTTCCAGTCTCAAAGGCTGAGCTTGGGATCTCTCTCTTTCCTCCACTCTATTTCTATCCCTCTCTCTCCCCTTTTTTCCCTCCTCCATTTCTTCTTTTCTGCCCTCCTCCACCTCTCCCTCTCTTGGAGTGTGTTTCCAGTCTCAGAGGCTGAGGATCAGATTACTCAGGGAGTCTCAGAGGCTCACTGGCGAGGTGGCAGTGGTGGTGGTTGAGGAGGAGGGATGGAGGGCGAGGGGGAGGAGGTAGGGAAGGAGGGAAGGAGATCGGGTTTCACATCTCCAGCGTTCCCCCTCCACCCCCTTCAGGGGGCCTGGAGACAGAGTGGCTGAGCCAGGGAGGAAAACATGCAATCCACCCCTCTCCTCCTCCTCCTCCTCCTCCTCCTCCTCCTCCTCCATACGTCCAGCCTCTCTGCTGCAGCACAGCAGATAAATAAAGGCAGTAAATGGGAGCTGAGCACACAGAGGAACGATTCTTCACCTCCTTCACCTCCCCCTCCATCCCTGCAGAGATATTTTATATCCTGCGCTGTGTGTTTTCATTCTCCTGGATGTGTGGCAAAGGTGAAACTGCTTCAGGGAGACTCCAGTTTCTCAAGAGGACCAGAGCTGAGGATCAAACCTGGACTCAGAAATCAGTAAAATGTGACTCTGGAAGTAAATGCATGGAGGCCAAAGTGGTGGGGGCCCCTCTAGTATGGTTTGTAGTTGTAAGACATTTGTGGCTTTAGCAGCAGCAGCTGTAGTAATCTGTGTTTAATGGTTTTGAATCATGTTTGTTTTTGGAGTTTTTGTCCTTTATACTTGTTTCTTGGTGAAAGAGCTCTGGAAGATAGTTAACTGGTTCAGTGATATACAGAGAAATTCAAACAGTTGTTGTTGTTTTTTTTAATAATCTGGGCTGCAACTAACCATTCTTTTCATTATTGAATAATCAGTTGTTTATTTATAAAATCGGTCTATATAACGGTATATAAAAACATCACAAAATCATCACAGAATCTTACTGCACCAGCTGATGTCTTCAGATATATCGTTTTGTCCAACAAACACCGCAAAGCCCAAAAATATTCAATTTATTTTTATGTTGGACTTAGAAAAACAGCAGTGTCTCACATTTGAGAAGCTGGAACAGTCAAATTCCTTGCATTTTATTCCTGAACAGGACCACGTCAAAACCTGGTACATAGTTGGATCGTTCTGTATCCGTCTGCTTCTCTACTACTGTGTGCTCACAAATACAGTAATTTAATTCAGCTGAATTCCCAGTAAAGCTGTTCTCATTTACAGTTTTTTTTTCTGTTTCTGTTGTCAGCAAATAGAACAAGAATGAAACAGTGACTGAATCACTTAGATTTAGGTTAAAGGTATTTACCTTTAATATTTTCATTCAGGAATATAAGCTCATTCATACCCGTGTTTACTGAATGTTGACCCTAGTTCGAGTGGAAAGTCGAAAGGCCTCTGCTGTTGTACTACACATGTAAGTCATGGTCCAGTTTATATGCCATGCAGTTCTTACACTCTTTGCACTGTCACTCATGCCAAAATAGTTTTGATATTTAATATTTTCAAACCAGATTTTGATTTTTGCAGCCAACCAAACGTTTCTATCCTCACCGGTTCCCTCTCTGCCCAGACTTCAGTCGAAGGTTGGAGCAGCCTCCATGTTTGCCGTCTCCAGTGGCTCTAGTTGTCCTTGAATGGTATTGATCTGTGCTTTAAATACACCCGGTCCATCCCAGTGAATAATTCAGATGGCCTCGCCACGGTGGCAGCAGAACGTTCCCGTTGGCCCGGCGCTCGGACAGAAAACATTCCCTCGTTTTAATGGAAGTGGGGATGGAGTCTGCCGTGGCTGTACGCTGTGGTCGACTCTGTTTCAAGTCTAACCTGCCCCCCCCCTTTTTTCTGTCCTCCATGAAAATGAGATTATTTATGGTCGTGTGTGTTATTTTGTGCGGTCATGTGCCGGCAGTGAAGAAGACTGCATTCCTCCTAAAGTTCAAAAATCTGAAGGGTTCAACCAAACTGCAGGAACGGAATCAGACCTTTAAATAGAGCTTTCTTTTCTATCTCAGCAAAACCACATCAAACAAGCTGGCTTACAGCAGTTTGACTATAGTAAATAATTGTAGCTGTGTTTTGGCTGCAGTTCATAGCCAGTGTTTGTCTCCTGTGGGTCAGTTTGTTCTTAGTCAAAACATGGGACGTTGATTGTTGTTCCTTTAGTTTAGTCAATCATTTACATTTCTGCTTTGAAGCATTTTGTTGATGCAAATTTGGTACCACATATCTAAGAAACCTATTGTGTGTTAAATGTGTGTAATTAATATTAATGATAAAATCGTTAGTCTCCCTCCCTCCGCTGCACCAAAAATGACCTAGTATGACATAAACGGCTTGAACCCCCGACTCCGGGTTTCATTGTTTAAAGCAGATGAACCATATACTGTTAACCTCCTAAATTGACTTTAAGTGAGCGTAATTGTTCTGTCAATATAAACAACATTGCATTTAGTTTGAAAGCTTAATTACCTTAAAATCAGTTAGAATTTTTCAGTCCCAACAACAAGGAAATCTTGCTCGTCGGAAGGATTTTGAGTAAGAACCCAATGAAACAAATTTCTAGATCCTTTAAAGGCCGACAAACACGAGTTTACAAGAGTGATACGAGATCGAGACTCTGTAGTTCAACAAGAACTCAATGATCAAAGGCCAGTAGATAGTTTCCTCCACAAACAAGAAAACCCTAGCAAGTCTGCGGTTCTTTAAATCGAAATATTAGAAACGCTGAAACTGAAGCAGAGCCCGACGTTGAGGGTCTTCACTTCTTCAGACGTCCTGGTCGTATAGAGTTCCATCGTCATTTTTCAAGGGGATTTGCCTTTCTCTTCTCCATAATCCTCCTGCCCAATAGGTGGAGTGATCCCTCTGAAGTGAGGGTGGCCCCTGACCTACACCATGACCCCTGACCCCTGACTCCTCCTCCCCGACCCCGCCGTCCTGACCCCTTGTCAACTTGCAGCTAACAGAGCCGTCTCCTGCCCAATTGGATGTCTTGTTTTTGTTTGACTAAAAGTCTAATCTAGCTCATATTTTAATGGCACAAATGACAGTTCTCGATGGGGAGTCCAGTTCTCGATGGGGAAAAACGAACAACTGTCAAAACTTCCTTGTTTGTAAGAAGAATGATTTTAAACCAAGATTTTATGTTTAGGGAAAGTTCATCGTCTTAAAAATTTCTCTGAAACCACAAATTTTATTTAGCTTGTGTCTCTTGGTGAACAACCATCATTCGGAGTGTGTGTGTGTGTGTCTGTGTGTGTATCTGTGTGTTGGGCTGATGAACTGTAGGAGATTGGCTTTCAGGCCAAACTGTACACAGCACTGGGTTTTTTGTGTGTGTTTTTAATATTCTTGGCTGTACTGCAAGCTGCAGCCATGAGGAAACATCAGTCCAGCACACAAAACTCGTCACTGAGTTTTCCCACTGTGCCTGGGCTCTTGCGAATGCAGCGCCCCTCCCTCCCTGCCTCCTCGTTTCTGGTCTTTAATTTCAATTAGCTCTGGCTGCTGGTTGACTTTGATGGCATTAGTCTCTCTCCCCAGCCTCCACACTTGTCCCTCTGCCCTCGTCTTTCTCTGTTGATTTTGCGAAAGCTGCCGGCTTTAACGGCTGCAATGGGGATCTGAACGCTTCGCTTCCACTTCCTGCCAGCGTCAAGCCCGCCATGCACCCGAACCGCCACACAAGCGCGCACACACACACACACACACACACACACACACACACACAGGCTCTGTAAGGCCTGCAGAGGCTGTGTTTTTTGTTTTTTTTTACGGGGGGGGGGGGTGGAAAGTCCTGTTAGCACCAGATGGTAAAATGATGGTGGGGGCTATAGGTAATGATGAGCAATCTTAAATCAAAAAGGTGACTCAAAGTTCCTTCATATTTCTGACCAACTGTCCAAAACCAAAAGATATTCAGTTTACTATCGAATAATATGAAACAAGCAGCAGAAATTCTCTTAATAACCTTAATAACTCTTAATAAGTTTGAGTTGTTGAATTTTTGGCATTTTTGTGTGAACTTGCTGATTAATTGACAAATCGTCGCAGCTCTAAAAGGGCTATTGCATTTTAACGTTAAGTGACTGTTTTCACTGATAACCTGTTGAAACAGATTTAAACAGGCCTTGTCAGAGACTACATTTACTTACAAGGTGTCAAGATGAGCAAATCAGGGTAAAGAATCAGGTTCAGGTGACTCGTCAATGGCCAACTGCAGTGACCAGAGCTGCTGCAGCAGAAAAAAGCAAACCAGCTGTAAATCATTAATACTGTAATGATCAGTGTATAAATCTGTCAGTGGAAAATGCCCTTCACAATATTCTACAGCACAGCAATGTTACTAACACAGTGTTAGGTTTGACAAACAGAAAACCTGAGAAAATTCACATTTGAGAACCTAATACCATCAAAAATTGTTCACTCTCGCTTGAAAAATAACTTAACTTAAATATTGAATCGCTTATCAAAAAAGCAGCCAATCAAGTACTGGATTAATTGTTGTAACTCTAGTATTTTTGTGTCACAGCTTTCATTTGTTGTTTAGAGTAAGTTACTCGAAATTGAACAAGTTTATGACAAGATAAGGCCTCACATAAATTTACAGTCAGTTGCTCTGACTCACTTTAAAATCTCTTTGAGTTCCCGCCCAATCAGCTGTTGTGTGATGTTCATTTTGGTTTGGTCGGGGGGTCACGACACCTGATTAATGATGGAACAAACTGGCGGTGCGAAGATCAGGTGGGAATTTTGGTCAGAAAGTTTGTTGAGGTGTCCGCAGTTTGGTCTACAGTCTGGTTTCCAACACAGCTGCTGTTAAAAGATCTTTAATAAACTGTACAGAGCTTGTTACAGTAATATTGTAGTATGATTTTTACATGTTGTGGCTGACTGTGGTGCCATAACATCTTTTTGTGACTCAAAAACTCAACCTTGTTCAGATCATGTTAATACAATGAAAAGAATTCAACACAGAGCAGAGAGACAGCAGAGCAGTGAGACAGTCGGCATTTTTGAGGGTTTGTCTCTGTTCATCAGTTCTGTCTCACACCCCTCCCACACTGGAGCGGTGCTGCAGCTGATTGAACTCTGCAGCTGTGTTTATGCACCATCGCAGCCTGCATACCTCCGCCTGCCTACCTTTTACACGAGGACTGGTTTCACAGCTTTCTCCACCGTGGTTTTGCACCTTCACCCGACACGTTGCTCCTGACACATCGCCCGCGACGCAGGAATTTACGTTGAACCATCCGCTACGTCGGAGCAGTTCAACACCTCACGACAGCCTGGCACGAACTCAGCCACCGGACGCTGGTTGAAATTCTGACTTTGCCACAGATAAAGCTGCTGGGGTTAATAATAAACACCAGTGTGTTCTAAAGAGTTGTTTTTTTTCTCATATTTATTGTGTAATGTAAACAATGAGCTTGGATTTGTTAGTTTTTTAAATTGTGAAAAAGAAGTGACAAACTAGTCCGATTTGGGATAGTATATGCCTGGGTAGTTGTATAACTGTGTGGAGGAGAGGAAAGAGAAGTGAGCAGTGAGTGGGGGGGTGGGGGGGGGGGGGGGGTGGTGCAATGGTGTGTGTGTGTGTGTGTGTTGTCTTTCTCTCCTTCCTGTTCCCCTCTATCTAGGGAATCGCTCTGCTCAATCATCTCCATCATTCATCTTTCATCTGCCTCTGGCTGGTTTTCAGTCAAGGTTTTCTCCTCGAATTAGCAAAAATCAAGCGTGAAATACAGTGAATGGAAATGACAGAATGCAATAAAACACTCACTTAAACAAGTTTTTCCCCCCAGGAAGTTAACTAGATTTTATGACACTGTAAACATCCCCTGTTTTTCATTTGGACCCAAGTCTCCACCATCAAAGCTGAATCACTTGTTTCTTAGTGGGAGGCCTTGGATTTCATAGATAGCTGCTTTTTTTTTTTTTTTGGCATTTGTTTTTCATCTGATGGTAGAAATGCAAGGACAGAGGAAAAGGACTGGCAAGGTTCAGTAATACCTGGTTGGGTGACTGGCTCAGCTCATTTTAACAGTTCAAGACCAACTCTCCAGAATGAAAACACCCGTCTGAGTCCATTTTTATTCCTTAAAACACTCAGACATTTCTTCTGTGTTTTCAACATTTGGGAAACACACTTGTTCGCTTCAACTGAGCTGATAGAGTCCAACAATGATTGTTTAATAGACATGCACCGCTTTATATGCAGGATTTATGCTAATCAAACAATCATTGTGTATTGTGTAATCTGTAATGTTATTATTAAGTTATATAATATGCAAAACTGCCAAACATCTGTTTTCTGTGATTGTAAACCAGTATTTTTGGGTTTGACAGAACCTTTTTGAAGACTTTGCCTTGAGTTCTAGGGAAATTATGATGAAAATATTCACTAATTTATGACTTATTATACAGAAATATTAATGTAAACAATACAGATTAATTGATAATGAAAATATTCTTTAAGCATTTTTAACTGAGAGGTAATTGCTAAAAAATAATGAATCCTCAGCTCATTATAAAAGATCAGAAGTACAAGGTATTTGTCCAAGGCCGTTCTCAATCTGAGAAATACTGTTCCTCCTGTGGATCCTTTTTTTTTTTTTTACACAAGTAGCAGATTTATTTACTTCCACTAATCCTCTGCAAATGTTCATTTGTTTTAATATTCCTGATGTTTTAAAGGTTTGAGTGAATGTTGCTGATGGGTGGAAACAAAGCTTCTGTTATTATCAGTCATTTCTCTTCTGTCACTCCTCCCACATTCATTTTCCTCTGCAGCTCATTTTTCCAATGCTTGAATATTATGCATGAACTTACATCAGGCAAGCCAGGGAAATTAAATTGTCTCCAAATATGACAGAAAGTAAACTGGAGTTTACTTTCATTTGTTAAAAACATTTTTAGTGTCAGTTGGTGTGGAATTATTTATGATATTAAAACACATAGAAATAACATTTTAAGATGTATATAGAGCGGACGGTTTGTCAAATACTTGGCAGACAACAGCCCGAAAATTATTCAACTTCCACTTGACAACCTGCTGCTCTGATTTAATCATCATAACATGAATCTACCATCTGACGATCGATGATCAATCACTTATAGCTTCTCCTCCAACTCCTCTGCAGCAGAGCTATTCCAGCTATAGCTCCAGCCATACAGGCTCTTTGAGGCCGATTGATCCTGATATTAACGTGCCAGCATGTTGCAATATTGTCGTTATCATGATATAAGGACCTACAGCTCTTACCTGTGTCTTACCAGGTGCGTTAAAACCGGCAATATCTGCAGTTTAACCACAGTTGAAATGGTCTTTTAGTTCACGTTTGTCCATCAGTTTCCCTGATCCAAGTCAGTTCACACCGACAGTAAATGAAGGAAACTGGAAAATAATCAAACTGAAGAAACTGGAACAAGAGAAGTCTCAGATTTTTCCTTAAAGAATAATGATGTTACTTAATTGGGTTTTGTAATGAAGGATATGAAACGTCACAACACTACTTGTCACGGTTATTTGTCCTCATTATTGATCTTATCTAATTTAAATTGGCTAATTTATTGGAGGAAATAAGGAGCAAATGACAGGTTGAGTCTTGGTAGAAACAGAACATGAGATCTTTCTGGAGGTGGTGGACAGATGTTGTACAAACATAGGATCAGTTTTCAACTGTTGTACAATGTTAGCAGCTAGAGTTATTGTACACAAAACTTTCCATTGCTGCTTTTTTTTCCCCTCCTCCAATAATATTCCTATAAATCATGTTAATTTCAAACTTTCCCTCCTCAGGTGGTGGTAAAATCCTTTTTCTTTGTAGTGTGGAGTAATTCAGTTACTGCTTCTTTTTGCTCATTCCACTCAGCTGTTAGGATTCATCATAGCTCACATAAAAATAGTTGGGTGGGGGTCGGTGCTGTTTCACTTCAGTTCACCCCTGTGTGTGAGTGTGTGGGGGGGGCACACCGCCTCTTCATATACAAGTGTGTGTGTGTACACACGAGATTTTGGAACCTCTTTGGGACCTTTTCCTGTATAATTCCCATCTTTGTTGGGACCAGTAGTCCTCATGGGGACCAGAGCCAGGTCCTTGTCAGGTCCTGGTCCAGGTTAGGGGTAAGGTGTGAAGAGGTTATGGGTTAGGCCGTCCACAGTGAAAAGAAGTAAATTAGATGTCCTAACAATGACAGCTGCAAGTGCGTGCGTGTGTGCGTGTGCGTGTGCGTGTTGGATAGGGAGGCAGCAGCTGTTTTTTCACCAACCTCGTGACTGCTCTCAGCCCCCGTTTTCGGACATCTATTTTCTCCTCGTCTGTTCTATAATAACTCGGCGGTTAATCCCTACTGCTCTGGGTTTTTTTTTCTTTCTTTCTTCTTTCTTTCTTTTTTTTCATTTCCCTTGGGGTGGAACTGAAAAAACACTCTCTCCCACACACACACACACACACACACACACACACACACACACACACATACTGAGAAGCTGGTGGTCAGCTCATCAACACAGTTTTTTCCACACTGTCTTGAGTAGATTTTCCAGCTGAGTGTGTTGGTTTTGGCGGCAGCAGGGTGGCGTGGTGTGAAGTCAGACCCTCCACACCCCTGCGGAAGGGCTGCTGACCTGACCTTTGACCTAGAGAGGGTGGTTTCATCCCATCTTAAACCACAATGTTAATGTTAAACTTCAGTCCAGAGTAGAGGTATTCTGACAGCTTTTATTCAGATTTTATGGGGTTTTGCTCTGTTCTTGCTCTTCAGAGGCTGAACCCTTGAGATTTCGTTTGAGGCCATGATCTTTCCTCTTAAGAGAATGATAAGGACAAAATTCGGACAAATGCCAGTGCTGGGTCAACTGTCACTGACAGTTTTCAGGTGATTTGCCAAACTGGGCGTAGATCTGTGATCTGCCTGTTTCCTCCGGCACATCTGGCGCTCGACTTTTTGGGGGGTCAGCTCTGTGGACCTGGGCTTTTATTCCAGACGCGTGACTTTTTACCATGTCTTGCGAGTGTAGCTGTAAATTGTAACGTTAGACGACAGCTGTGATTCGCAAAACTACCCCTAAGATTGATGGATTGTGAATAATGTTGCAATACTTGTATTTTCCTCATTAGACTATCCAGGATTCATGCAGGATTATTGTATGATGATAATGATAATCATGATTTAAAAAAACATAAACATAAAAAAACCATAAAAATAATTTGCAGTGGACTGAGTCGGTTCAGGCTGCATTTTTCCTTCATGACCCACATCATCCCTTGGAATTTTTATACCATCCATGTACCTTGAAGGACTCACAGTGAACATTGTGAAGAGAAGAGAACATGATAGTTGATTAGGTTAAGTCGATGTCAGGAAAAAAACTTGAACCTTACTGAAAATAAACATGAAATATTTGCACCTCCAACATAAAACCAGCAAAAGGGGAGCTGTATTTATGAATAAAGAACAAGCTCATGTTCTCCGTGAAAAACCGCTGGTTCCTAAATGTGATAACCCTTTTATTATCACAAGCAAACACTGCGCACGCATATCTGCATATCTGCTAGGACCTGTCTACGTGACTGAGTCATGCATAAACGCAGAAGTGTGACCGTTTGTTTAGATAAGAGCTAGCATGTATGGCTAACGTTACCACAGCGTGGAAGATGGCCTGCCAGGGAGAGAACGTAGGGAGGGAGGAGGTCAAAGAGAGAAGGAAAGGAGAAGAAGAACAGAGGGAGAGGAGAGGAAACGAGGACAGAAGGCAGAGTAGTTGTGTTCGTGTTCAGGCTGCAGTTCGGGCTGAAGACGCTCAGTTGAAATTTCTGTCCGTCTTAACTGTGTCGTGCCTCTTACAGTAAATCCACCACTGTAGCTGATTACCCCCCCAATCACTGTCCCCGCCTCGATTCTCTGCCCCCCCCAATTCACTGTCTGTCCCTCCTATCTCTGTCCAAGTCCTTCACTTTGATACTCGTATCACAACAAGTCCACACAGGCAGCCTGCGTTTAATATCCCCTCAGTCAAAAGACACTTAATTGTATATTACATCCTCTTTCTCTCCGGCTCCCTGCCTTTCTCCATTACTCAATTCTCCACACACACGTGCGTGTGTGCGTGCGTACTCTGCTGTGATCTTTATCTATTCTCTAAGACTTCTTTAATGCACATGTCTGTGTGTCATACAGTGTTATCGTACATATATAGTGGCGAAATGGCGAATGCTATCTGCTTTGTGAATGAGTAGATAACATTTAACAGAATAAAATGGTTTTGTTATCTAAACATTTCACTTTTTTTTTGTTTTTTAACATTTTGGAATCGAACCAGGGAATCGATAGACGCTCTGGTTTTGTCTTGTTGCTTTAGCTGCTGTGTGGAACAACTTCCTGTTCTGTCTGCAGCGCTTTTGCTCAGACTCTGAAACCCGCCGGCTGGTGTTTGACTCTCTACTCCCTGAGAGCGAATATTAACTCACTCTCCTGACGCCTGCCTCCCCAGCTAAATAAAGCCTCCTTTGAGGAGCTCCGCGCTGTCAAATAAAACGGCCTCTGTGTCGGAGGGGATGGGGAGGATGGTCCGCCTGTCAGCCACACTGCTCCACTTATCTGCTTATGAATGGCAACAGGCCGCGGACACGCTGCCATCGATGCTGATCTAACGATGGAGCGGACTCATGCCCAGGAGTCCTGAAGAAGCTCCTACCAGTCTGTACGGTGGACTTGAGAGGACACTAGGAATCTTAAAGGATGCTCCCCCATCCTTGAAGAGGTCCGAGGAATCTTAGAAGGGGTTTTAATCAGTCCCTGAAGGGCCTTGTGGTTTTATAGAAGGTTAGATTAGTCAGTGACATGATGCAAGAAATCACTGGTAGGATGCACGGACTCAGCGATAGGATGCGAGGAGGAAGTGATAGGATGCAGGGACAAATGGCAGGATTGGAGGAGCTGCTGATCGGCCCTGATCTGGCTCAAGCCCTGGCTGATGAGGTTCCAGCCACAATTTTCATGAGCCACAATAATTCCTCACTATTTACAAGCCGACCACAGGGGATGGAAAGCTGCTGCCATAACTGCTGTGTGCGTGTGCGTGTATGTGTTTTTTTTTCCTTGCTTTATTGAATGTTAACCCCCTGATATCAAAGCTGACACCAGTAATTCTAACCACACACCACTCACTCTCTGTTTCGGCTTTTGGATTTTGAAGTAGGATCCTTTTTCCAGGAAAACGCCAGAAGTGATTTTCCTTCTCCTGTCATCTGAAAATGAAGCTTTGTTTGTTCCGTGTGGTGCAGTGACCACTTGGATAGGCGGCATAATAATGGAAACGTGCCAGTAAAGACCTGGAAAGTATAGCAATGTTACAGCATGTCTTGTTTCTTTCTCCCTGTATCTTAGGCTGGTTGGTTTTGATGTCGGTCTGATCTCGCTCGCCTCCTCCACTTCAAGACTACATTTCCCATGGAGCCGTGCACCGATACACACACTGTTCTACCATGGAGCCACCAGTCAGGTATGGAAGCACACACACACACACACTTCCCTGCAGTCAGTATGTAACGTCTGCAGGATGTTTATTATAGTCACATGAAAAACATTACTGGCTTTCTGCTCCCTTTGAGTTACACCGTGTCTCCAACACACATACACACAAAGACAGAAAACATAAACAAACATAATTTTTTTTTTTTGTGCACAGGCACCGGTGATTACTCCTTAAAACTTGATTATCCAATCCCCCCCATCCACCACTCCTGCTCTTTGAGGAGATTAACCTTTGACCCCGGGCTGAAGGCGGCGCTGGCCAATCAGGGGGCTTCCTAGCTTTTAATTGCAGGCCCTGATTGGGTCATTTGAGCTGTCATCTGGTTTGATTAATAACCACAGTGCAGGAGAGCAGGAAGAGCGCTGATTACACAGAGCCTGGAGGCTGTGTCTTGATGTGTGTGTGTGTGTGTGTGTGTGAGTCTGTTATAGGTAGCATTGCCTTACAAAGAAAAAGAAAGTGTGTGTGTGTGTGTGTGTGTGTGTGTGATAGTATGTGTTATAGGTGGAGTGTCTGAGAAGAACGTCTGGAATGTGTGTCAGAGTTTATGTGAAAGGTGAAGTCGCTTTCATATAAGGAGAGATTATGTGTCTCTAGTAAGGATTAGCGACAAGGCCAAAATATTATCTTAACATATTGATTGACATTGATAACTATCAATAAATACATTTTACATCATTAAAGAGGAAGAAAACCCCTTCAACATGTGCTTCAGTGAGTAAAACTGAATACAAACAAAACTTTACAGAGAACTCTACAGAGGAACTTTTTTTGGATCAATAACCTGATTCTCTCTGAGCCAACGTGCTTCAACATTTAGGCTTCAACAAGGAAGTGGCAACAAGCTTTTAAACAAACATAACGCAACGGATCAACACATGCTGCATATATTGGCTCCCGGTCAGGCTCCCGGTCGGGCTCCCAGCCTGGTTCCGGTCCCAGACTTGGTGATATCTGAAGGTCCAACTGGTTCCACTGGGTCTGAACAGACGTTCCTGCGGAGGCTTGTTATGGAGCCTGTTCACCAGAGCTTCAGTCTGGGAGACGGACTGTTGTATTTCCTCTTGTCAGGACTCGGGTCACCTGAGTATTCAGAACAGGTGTCGCTCTGCCGTTGACCCAGATGTTATAAATCCGAACCGTTTCCAGACCAGATGAGATTCTCTCGTGTTCTTTCCTCGGTTGCTCATTTTTATGTTCATTACATTTGTGTTTTTGTCTTTGGTCTGACACGTGTCGGCTAAGTAGCCATGTTGCTGCGACCTAATATGGTGATCGTAGTCATAATGTAGAACAGAGACATTTATTGAAATAACTCATGGGTTTAACATCATGATTGTGGGAATCTTCCTACAACATTTCACCGCCCAGCTTTACTGCTTAGTTTTTGTTTTTTGTTTTTTCTTTTTCTGATGTGTCAGAGCTGAAGATTGTTCTGGTTTGATTTTTCTCACGAGTTGAGGCAATAAATCCTGTGTCCACAAAGTTTCCTCCCAGCTCAGTGTCGAGGCTCGGCTTTGAACTGTTTTCTGGTTCCCAACCATTGTTTCGATGACTCTACGAACAAAAAAGTGAAACAACACCAAATATTCTCTGATTGTAGCCTCTCAAATGAAAAGATTTGGTGCTTATGTCATGTGTTGTTGTAAACAAAATATTTAGGGCTTTTGGTGCAAATGAAACAAGACATTTAAATAGTGAAAGTCAAAAGTTTCTTGGCCTGATGTTTCTTTATCATCCAAACTCCTGCTGGTGAGTCCTTTCATTTACAGAAAATTTACAGAAAATTTTAATCCCAGGAGTTTTTTAGAAGGTAAAATCTACTCGACAATGATATTCTCAGGCTCTGTCAGCCATGATGAAATCAGTTTTTCCCGAGCAGTTTGACATAGTACGTGACTTTGTGCTGAACTGAGGTAGATTGCTGCCTTTGTTTCAGACCTTCAAACAGAGCCGGCCAGTCTGCAGCACAAAATCACTCCCATATGTCCCCCAGCGGCTCAGCCCCCGCCCTCGCCCGGCACACTTCAGTCACACATCGCGGCCCGGCTCGGATCAGACCGGCCTGGCTCGGCTTGCAGTAAAACCTGGCACACGGATGGGGATTGCTACGTTCTGCTCTTAGAGATAATGTGAAGCTGAGATCTATACAGAGAATCCACATAAAATTAAAAAGTCTAAGAGAGTCTGAGATATCACAGCTGCATGTTGTTAATGGCAAATGAAACCCAGAAATATTGTACTTCAAGACATAAATGTAAAAATCATATACAGTAAAGTTCTTTATAACTCTGCCTGTGTGGACTTGTCGTCCTGCTGCAGAATGAATCTTGGACCAATCAGACGCCTTCTGACAGTACTGATGATGGAAAAGCATCTGAACATGTAAACTTCTGCGTTGTACTACACAAATGAAGTATTAGGATTAAACGGCTCTGCTCATTGATTTGCAGAAGTCCCTACAATGGCCTAATCCAACTGGGGCTATCGAAGAGTCACTTAGCAGGGTATAAAGAGTGTACAGCAAAATCTCATGATTCATATCATCATATATATCTTTTCGAGATCCTAATAAAAAAATAACTAGATTTTCATTGAAAACTTATGCAGCACAAAGGACATTAAACAAGCTGCTATTCAGAACAAAATGTGCTCAGTAAATATCTGTAAAGAGTGTGAGATTTTTGTGTTTATATTCATGCATGAATTTAGTCTAAAATATAGCCAAAATCTAGTATTTTTTTAACTGTAGATTCCCGTTTTTCATACTGAGAGGGTTTGCTGGTTGCTAACCAGTCATACACATATTGATACATTGAAGCATTTTAGACACTTATGATGTCGGTAAAAAGAGAAGTGTGGCAGTTTAAAGCAGAAAATCCATCTGTGAAGTTATTAATATGTAGAAATGAGCGTGTGAGGCTGAGTGTTTTGGTTCTGATGTTATCTTTACCGCGACTCAGCAGACACTCCCCCAGTGGTCGGCTGGCGTTCAGGTCCCACTGGTTATCAGAAACTCTGCAGTCGGGTCATAAATTCCTCAGACACTCCTGTGACTGGTTTACGAGTCACAGCTTCACCTCCTCTCCATCCTCTGTTCAAGATTGGCTAGAAAGTAAGAAACTCTGGAAAAAAAACGAGGTGAACGTTGACTTAACAGATGTGTTGAGTGTTTGGAGCCACAGTCTGTAGAAAGCAACCAGATGTTACATCAGAAATGTGGGAATCTAGTATCTTGAGTCTCAGATGTGGAGGTTCAGTTCAGCAAGATTGAAGTCAGAGAGTCACCAGGTGTGAGATCAGACGTTACTCTCTCACTGTCTTAGAGACTTCACATTTACAGTAGTAAATTAAGGCCTGTGTTGCATCGAGTTGCTGTCTGGTAGCATTGTGGGAAACGTAGGATGCAGTGTTTTGGGAGTTGAACCCTTGCTAGAGCCTAAACGTCCAGATATCTGAGCTCCTGCTGCTTTGGGTCTGTCTTGCGTGTCCTTTGTTGTTACTGGGGTTAAATCCTGAATTGCCACTGGACCCGTCTGATCCAACGGACACACACACACACACACACACACACACACACACACACACACACACACACACACACACACACACAACTGCAGCTGTTCTGACTTAAATCAAGCTGTTTTTCAGCTGCGAGAAGTCAGACTGAAGTCGTACATTATCAAAGTTTTGACTCGGCGCAAGCTTGTATAAACACACTGCCTGTGGCCTGGGCTGTAACACACACACACACACACGCTCAATAAAACACACCCCTCTTCCTGTGGTCTTGCATCAGATGCCGTTCTTCACGTCTGGAGTTTACGCTCATCTCCTTGTTTTTCTGGACATTTTGAGCAGGTCATCGTGTATCAGGTTGAAACTTAAAATTATGCTGATTTTAGAGCCTCTGACTGACTGAGGTACAGGTCCTCACTGTATATTAGGAACACAATTATATCTATTTTTACCTAACAATAAACTGCTGAGTGAGTGTAGATTAATTTAATCACTCTGTGTCATAGTAACCGTTTTCCTGAATTGGAGAATCCATATTGTTGCTAAACTTGATTTTTAAATTTGAAATTCTTCTGGCATAGATTCATTTCATCACTGAACAAATATAAAGTTAAGAAAAATCGCTGGTAAATGTGTTTTTGCATCAATAAGGAGAATATCTGAAACGGTTTAACGTCAGTTGAAGCCAGTTTCCAGCTCATTCGTAGACATTAAGGAATTAGAAAATATATGACGGCTGATTAACAATGTTAGATGCTGCATAGTGCAACATTATGTTACCATAGCAACATCTTGTTCCTCCTGTTTAAAGGATAAAAAGGAAACAGAACGGTGGTGTGTGTCTATAGCTGCTTCTTAAACAAAGCTCTGTGATTCTTTCTCTTCAAGTGACCGCACAGAGCAGTTGTTCTCCTGTGATCAGACATTTCCAGTTCTGGAGCTCTGGTCTCCATCCAGAACAGTCCCAGACTTTAGAGGATCCTGTGCAGGGTTCTGGGGCTGCAGCCGGTTTTCCGGGGGGATCCGAGCTTCGACCGGGAGCGGCCATCTTTGAGAGGCACCGCTGTGTAATCGATGATTTTGGTTACATGGATTAGACGCCCTGGCTCTGACTGGCCGTCTTTTATTTTTTAAACGTTTCTCAGGAGCCAAGAATCATCCATGGTCCAAAAACCCTCAGTTGACTCTGCACTTCTTGGGGGCTTTGGCAACACCTGGGAAGTTTGAAGGCGATCGGATAAATAGTTGATGAGAAAATCAAAGGACAGGCACAGATTTCTCCATTTATAGACAGATGCTTTCTTTCTGTTTTTCTGGCTCTGTTTGTTTTCATTTCTTTTTTTGTCTCTTTCCTTTTTTTTAAAGCCATTTTCAATTTCTAGTTCTGCTTATGCACCTATGTTTATTCATCTTTCGGGGTTTTCTGTTTCTTCTTTACACACAAACATATACAAGGGCACAAGCTCACAAAAACAAGCCCAGACAAACACACAGGACCACCTATATCGTAGTATCGTCCGCGCACAGCTCTGTGGCCTGGCTGTAGTTTCCAAGGCAACGCGGTGGATGAAGCCTCCCTTCACGGAGTCCAGCCCTCTGACCAGACCACCCACACATGTACACACTCATACACACACACACACACACTCACACAGGGCCAATATTCTGTCTGCTACAATTACGGTCATATTTTAGTTTTATGTTTTCATGTCTCTGGGGAAAGTTGTCTGAGCTCCAGTCTCTCCAGTTTCCACTCCCTCATACTGGGATCGGACCAGTGCGGCCTGCTGGCGGTGGCTGCAGCAGAACAAGGAATCCACTACAGAGAAAGTTTGAGCATCAGAGTCCAGTTGACAGACTCAGCAGACCTCAGACTCAGGTTAGAGGCTGGTCGGGTTAGAAGTGACTGACGGCACACGGGGGCGGGATCTGGAGCAGCTGCCTGGGAGGAGGGCGGGGCTTAGCGGCTGGATTGTAGCTGCTGTTCTCACAGTCAGACACTATCAGAGCTGTGGTTTCCTGGAGCGTTGAGCAGGAGGTGTGTGTGGTGTGTGTGTGTGTGTGTGTGTGTGTGTGTGTGTGTGTTTGGGGAGGGGGGGGGGGATTTTCCATTACCTGGTTCCCAGATTCCAGGAGCGGTTTGAGCAGGGAGGGGAAAAGGATTGGTATGGAGTTCATGGAGAAGGAGGGGGCTAGTATTGATAAGCAGCTAAGATCAGCTGACTTTTCTTTTCGACTCCGCACCGAAACAGTTAGTTGATTAGTCTTTAAGAGGAGATAAATTGGCAGCTATTTTCATTCAGTAAGCCAAAATGTAAGTATCTTGTTCCTGCTCCTTCAGTGTACGGAGTTTTAGTTTTTTAGTTTTTTTAAAAAAAAATCGCTGCCTGAATATTTTGGGGTTTTTGACCTTTGATCTGGACTTCCATGGACCAAATAACTAATGAATTTAATTGAGAAGATCATCGTCAGATCATTCAATAATGAAAACTATTAATAGTTACAAACCTGCTTTTTTGGTGCTTATTGGTTTATTAATTACTTAAATATTACTTAATTACTTAATTATTAATTACTTAAATATAAATCACAATTTATTTAATTTTGTCATTTTTGATAGTTGGTTCAACAAAAGGTAAGGTCTGAGGACGGCATCTTAAAATATGCTTTTCAACTTTTTAAAAAAATTATTGGACTTTTTTTCATTATGCTGCTGTTATTTTAGTTATTAAATGATGAAAATGACCATAATCATCATCATAGTTGAAAAGGGAGCAAAGAAAGTACATTACAGGTTTATTTACTGTTAAAGGGCCTGACGATACTCATTTTCTTGGTTGTACATATTTTAGAATGATGAAGCAGGATGTTCCATCAGGGGGGCTAAGATTTGGTTGGAGCCTTAATCAGACACCAACTAGTCGGATCAACTCCAAAACCTATAGTCAGGTGTTGGAAGGAAAACTATTTCTGACACTAAACAATGAGGAAAAGATGCAGGATTGTGATGTTTAAAATCTGGAAAAATCAAGTGTGTGTGTGTGTGTGTGTGTGTGTGTGTGTGTGTGTGTACAGATAAATAATGAAAAAAAGCCTTTCTTCATGGTATGTAAAGGTAGATTAAATCTTCTTTAAATTTACAATGTTCGCCTGACAAAAAAGCCATTAGACTAGGTTTCAGTCCCACATTTGTCTTATGACAGAATTATGCTTCTGACCTCCTTCTTAAAAAGCTCAGATTTATGCAGAGAGAGTGGTTTTAGGCATCCTCCCAGCAGTAGGACATAACTGGTGTGACTGGGAGCGTTGCGTTGGGAATTCTCAAGTGTCCACTCCAATCGTCAGTGTGATTTATGATCATTATGTTGTTTTTATGGTCTGAGTGTATTTGTTTTACGGCTCAGCTGTAGGACAAAGGCGACACTATGCCAGTGATGGATAGACCTGTTTCTATGGTGATTTGAGTGATTAAAAACACCTTCAGACTCTGAACATCATACTGCTTCATTACTTTATCACTTTATGACCAGGTTGTCTGACCCCTCTCTATGTACGGGGGGGGGGGGTCCACTTCTGGATCTGAACATTTGCATTATCTGACGTCATCAGAACCAACATTGACGGCGTAGATCAAATGATGCTGTAACACAAAAATGAGGAAGGAGAAAACTGATGGAGTAAATGTTCCTCCTCGAGTTTGTAGCTGCAGCTGCTCAGCAGATCCTCTGTTTGCCTCTAATGAAATTAGACCTGCCCACTAACTGTCTCACACACACACAAAGATGCAAATAAACAAGATTAGATAGTGTGTGTGCAGCATAGACAGCTGAAACGAGGCTCAGATGCTGCCAAGGTTGGGCGTTCAACTCCCTCTTAGATCTCTGGACCAAAGGCCGACACAGGTATCAGGCTTTGACTAATGTAATTAAATTTAAATTACAATTGAGTGTCATAACTGGGGCCGCAACTAATGGTTGTTTTTTTTTCATTATTAGTGCATAATCGTCTAGTCTATAAAATGTATGAAAATAGTGAAAAATGTCCATCACAGTTTTCCAGATTCATATAAAAGTTGTGAAACTGAAGAAGGAGATTGGGGAAATATTTGAAGAAGCTGGAATAGATTAATTTCTTAATAGATTAATTTTCTGTCTATTGATTAATTGGCATATTGTTGGCTGAGGCTTAAGCAAATTACTCATTTCATGATCATGTTGGTTTATTGATTATTTTTTTGTTGACATTACATGTGAAATGTCAAAAACAAGTTAAAGAACTGGTGTCATCAACCCAATAAAAACACTCATAATGAATTTGAATTTTCATTATAAAGGTTTTATTTTCTTTCAGAGGGAATATTTGAAGTCAGTAGTTACCTATAATCTGATAGACTAAGCAAGACACACTCAGAGTTGTGGGACTGATTCCTGGTGTTTTCACTAAACCTAGAAGTTCCTACTTTTCTGTTGCTTCGGGGTGGGTTTTAAAAAAAATTATTCGCTAAATGTTGTGTCATTAACAAAGTACTGTAAAGAAGAAGAGCATTTCGAGATACATCCAGGGATTAAATAAAGGCGATGATGAAGACGAGGGAGATTAGGTCAAAGGATAAATGGAGGCAGAAGATGCAGGGAGGAAGAGGCCCGCAGCGCCGCTCACCGTGGCTCGGGGTATTCTGGGTATTCTTATGCTAATCCATCGCTGGGGATGAGGTGCAGAGCAGCCAAGCAAACAATGGCAGTGGAGCCAGAAAGTCTGGCCTGCAGTCTCCCAGGCCCTGAAAGGCATGTCGGGCAGGGCGCCGACACCAACGGGAGGCTGCTGCTGCACCCAGAGGCCCGCCTGCAAGGAGGGGCCCCTGGAGGGGACAGGGAACGGGGCCAAGATGGAGAGGGAGAGAGGGGAAAGGCAGAGGACAGGAGAAATGAGAAGCAGCAGGGAGAGAAGAGGAGGAAGAGGGAAAGAAGTGAGGGAGAGAGGGGAAGAAATGGAAATGGAGAATGAGGGAAGAAAGACGAGGTAAGATGAGGAAGGAAAGGAAAGGAAAGATGTGAATGGGGGATGGGAGAGAGCCCATAAGAGACAGGAATGAAGAAGGAGAAAGGACTAAGTTTAAAGAGAGAGAGCGAGAAAGAGGAAATAGGTTTCTGGAAAGGGAAGGTGATTTGGTGGAGAGACAGATGGAGATGCAGAAAGAGAGAGAGTGCAGGACAAACGTTACACAGATGTTCTTCCACAAGACATTCAGATTCTTCATTCACGTGACATAACAGTGACTCCTGGACAGGAGATGGTTTCCATTATGCTTCACTATGCCAGGCAGGTTTCTGCTGGAGGCATCCAATAACATTCACCATAGAAAAAGTGTGTTTTAGACCCGCAGTGAAATCTGAACACACAGACTAAAAACACGTAACAAAGGTCTATAAAACTACGTAGAAATTATAGAAAAAAATATGCGCCTTAATACTGCAGAACCTGCATCAGTATTGTGATGTTTTAAAGTATTAATATTTCCTGTTACATCCCAAAAGCTCCAAAACTCAGAACATAATTATCCCTCAAGAAGACAATATGAAAAATCCATAAATATTAACTTTTTTCATCTATTTGATAATTCAATATTTATATTATATTTTTTTACACAAAAAATACCCAAGAATTTTTAATGTAGCTTCTCAAATTTAAGGATTTGCTGTTTTTCTCAGTTATATATCATAGTAAGAAGAATGTCATTAGGTTTTAACCTTTTTGGCCGAAAAAATAGATGTTTGAAGACGTCGCTTTTAGCTCTTGAAGACTGTTCAAGACATTTTTCACTGTTTTCTTACATTTTATCGACTAAATGATTGATCAGTAAATAGAAATCAGATTAACAAATCAGCCACAGCCCAAGTATGTTCATAACTGGACAGAAGAGACACTCGGGATGAAACCGTATATATGAAAATAAGCAGAAATGCAAACGGTCGGTCCCATCTGTGCCAACAATATTCTCCACCACTACCAGAACCGATCCCAATCTCCCTCATTACTGCATTTATTTGTGCAGCTCAGGAGCTTTCGGTCTCTGCCAGTCCTCCAATCAGGCCTCCACATGGTTTATTTAGTCTGCCGCCGTCCCTCCAGAGCAGGAAGAGAGACGCATTAAGCCTTGATTGTTGATGTCTGGCCCCTGATGCTGCAGTCCATCCAGGGGGGCAGGAGATTGGAGGAAAGTATTAGGGATGGATTATTAATGCCTGCACCTCTCCCACTGCCTTATCCCTCCTGAACTAGATCCAGTGTCAATTTTACAGCGTTTTTACTGGTTCTTTGAGGAGCTTTAAAGTTATTAATAAATCGGATATGGACACGAGGAGCTGGAACTGCTTCAGACCTGAAGCACCGCGGTTCTCTCCAAAACAAGCTGTTCAAGATTTTCATACTGTATAAACTATAGGTTTAGGCTATAGGTTCAAGTAGTGCTTTGTTCTGTGAAGCCTTGTGAATTCTGCAGCATATGCTGGTGTTTTTTAGTTTTTTCAAAGCCCTTCAAAGTAAAATAAATGTTCTACGAATTGTGTCTGTAGCAGCAAGTGTACCCTTGTTTAATGCTGAAAGTTGGCACTGAATACTTGGTCAGATTCTGTGTTTTAACTTTATTTCTCAAGTGTACTTTCAACCTGGCTGCACTTTATTTGGAGCAAACTAACGACTTTAGTTTTATTCACTGAAGTTTTGCTCATTTTCTACAGTATTTAAGCAAAGTTTAATTTGTCAAATGGAGGAAATGTGAAGGAAAAAATGTTGATGCACAGAAATGTGCTGAGAAAGTTATTGTCTTCGCGAGTGTAAAAGTAGGGTTGCAACTAACAGTTTTTGGCTGGACCGTAGCTATGGGGTCAGCCCTATAAACAAAATTGTCCCTGACTGACTGACTGACTGACTGACTAAGTACATGTGCATGCAATAAAGTTACACCAGTGGTCAGCCAGCTGAGTGCTGGAGTTTCTCCATTGGTTGTTGCTCTTCCATTGTGTCATCAGGGGGCTCTTCGCAGGCAGTGTTGTCAGCTTAGTGCCTTTGCTAGATTTATTGACCTATCGGACCCTTCAGCATCTTTTCTTCACTGAGGCACCTGAATGAATGTAGCAAATTTTTGGATAAATCTTTGTTACTTTCTGTAGAAGAGAGTCACTAGTGTTTCCTTGCGAGCATGAGGTTGGACTTTCCCTCCCCAGGCACACCTCTCTGTGTCGCATTCAACTGACCCTACACCACCTGACATAGACATGAATGAGCCCTAGATCAAAGTTCTTTCTTGACCATGGAAATAGTTGTTTAGTAGTAGGGAAAAGAAAGTTTGAAGTTCTCTGTCTCCATAAAAACCTACTCGGTTGTTGAAAGTTCCCTTGAAAAAATCTAGTCAGTGAACCTTAGGTTAAGTTTTTCTGGTCAAGTATCAGACCAGTTAAAATTGTTCCTGGCACCAGCATTCAAGAATAGCTAACAATAGCCCTTCTGGGAGTTGAACCTCTAACCCGTGCAGTGTTAGTGCCTTGCTCTGCATTAAAACAGCCAAAACAAATCCAAAACAAATCCATGGGCTGTAGTTAGAAAGGAGACGAATCCTTGTAATAGTAAAAGTAATCACAGCATAACATGGTGTGTTCCCTTAATTGAACTCTTCATGCAGACTGTCATAGGAGCCACCAGCCAAGGCAGTGTAATATAATTTTACATAATAGTTTTTATAGCCGGCTGCGTCTCCAGTCAAATGAAAAGTTATTATACCCAGAAGCAGACAGCGTCCATAAAAGCCTTTAAAGGGCTCTGTTTCTTCTACAAGTCTTACCCACCGCTTGGGTTTCAATACCACCAAATTTCCCAACATCCCCGGAGAGGTGTGACCTAAGATTCCTTCTTTGAGGGGGTGGGGGGCTATGGCTCAGCGGTTCCCAATAACGGTGGGTTATTCTGTACAGGTGGGACTGCTAACAATACCTCCTTTCATTCCCGTCACGCTGCATGTTCCTCCTGCAGGATTCTGATGTCACTTCCAGCTAGCCGGAGCAGCTACACTAGATTAACCGCTGTTAACCAGGGCGACAAGACAAGACGGGCCGGGCCAGTGGACACAGTAGTCTTTGAGGGGGAAAGGATGCAGGTTTGAGTCCCAAAGGCAGCTAGTACACATCAGATTCACCTGAGGAAAACTCTCTGTGCATGAGAGAGGTAATTCAGACGTTACATGGCGCTGACAGGCTTAATCAGCCTCGTGTGAGTCTGAATGTAACGGATGTTGATTTCTATGTCAAAGTCCCGAACTCTGGCTTTCACAAGGACGAGTTACATGAAGACATAACTTTGTGACAGACATATTTCACTGTTCTGACATTTTAAAGATGCAAAAGTTGATTGAGAAAATAGTTTTTTCAGATCAGATGTGAGAATTTATTAGAGGAGGTTACAAAAACTCCAGTATCACAGTAAAAGTACTTGATTGTGCCTCCTGTGACTGATATCTGATCAGATCATTGATCCTGATTCATGGAGGCTTCAGCAACATTTTACTGTTGGAGCTGCTATTAACTACTTAAACAGGTAGATGATTTTGTCCACTGTGCTTTTACCTACTTAATATACAGGTAGATAGTTTAGTCCACCTGTTCCCATGTAGGGGTCTGGGCCCTCCAGAGGGCCACCAGATAAACCTGATGGGTTGTCACAGGATCCATGAGAGAAGAAGAAACAAAATTCTGATTCACTGATCTGATTTCACTTTTTGAACTTTTAGAGCAGATTTCGTAGTCATCTATCACACTAGCTGCTAAATTCATTCATTCATTCAACACAAGATGGAAGAAACAAGACACTGGAATCAGGGTTAAACTGAATTGCTCTCTGTTACCTTCTGCTGGGGGAAGAGGGATTTTGTTGCCTGAGGAGCAGATGGAGCCGCTAACAAGTTTGAACATGATAAGTAAGAGGAAGAGGAGGAGCAAGAGGAAGAGGAGAAGGAGGAGTGAAAGCTACCTGACACCTGGAGGACTTAGGTGTTGGAGAATCCTGCTCTGTTTGGTTTGTGTGTTGGATTTTGTTTCTCGTACGGACATTTTATTTCCCAGTGCGTTTAAACTGTCGGTAGACTGACAACTCCCTCGGCCTTCAGTATGACCTGGGTGTGTTTTTGAGTGTCTCAGCTGCCAGCTGCGATAACATGGAGTCAATCACTAGGTGTGTGTGTGTGTGTGTGTGTGTGTGTGTGTGTGTGTGTATATATATATATATATATATATATATATGTATATGTATATGTATATGTATATATGTATATATGTGTATATGTATATGTATATGTATATGTATATATATATGTGTATATATCTACGTGTATATATATATATACGTATATACATGTATATGTATGTATGTATATGTATGTATGTGGGTGTCTGTGCATGCACTTTCATCATACCTTGTGTTTTCAAAGGGAAGTGGATGTGTTGGGTGATTTAGGAAGGGTGTGTGTGAAGACGATGGGAGGAGGGTGGAGGCATGCTTCCTGTCGTGGGGGCTCACAACAGACGGTCCTTCCTGAGCCTGCCCCGTCTTGCCCTCCTTCCCCGCCTCCCTCCCGCCCTCTGTCTGAATGTGTCTTTGTGTGTGTGTTATCTCTCTGAGCTGCTGCTGCTACTGCTGCTGTTGCTGTTGTTGTTGTTGTCGGTCTCTAAATGGAGCGAAGAGCCAAGAAAACAAACTCTGGGTTTTTTGTTGTGGCAGAGAGGTGAAGATTCTTCCACCTTCTGTTAACGACACGAAGACGCCAACACAGACACGTTTGTTGTGTGTGTGTTTCCCTAGCTCCCCCATATACACTCATACACATCTAAAGTATCATAACACACACACACACACACACACACACACACACACACACACACACACACTCCTTTACTTACTGCTCTGCACACTCACCCTAACTCCCTGCAGCTCCCTGCGTCTCTGAAGTACATTCCTTATCTCTGCTCCATGTCTGAAAATGTGTAGCTGTGTACAGGGTATCTGCAGATCTGGAAATTTCTATAGAGCCATTGAATTCAGTTTCTTCGAAAATTTAAAAATAAATAAATAAGAGATGGGATTTTTTGACTGTGGATTTTGTTGCAGGAAGCAGCTCGTCCCTTTTTGTGGAGTATTACTATACATTACTGCTGCTGTGTTGATTTAGCAAAAAGTTTAAGTAGTTATTTTGATATTTGTTAGGCCATGTGTACAATTGGACCCAGGTCATTCAATTAATCAGCTATATTAGGTATTATTATTATTATTATTATTATTATTATTATTATTATTATTAAAAAGCCTGGACATACGTAAATGTACATAAGTTCTTTTTCTTCTCTTGAAAAAGAGACTTTTTCACTTTCATTTGCCTTTTGGAAGAAGTTGGCAGCTGGACATGCACGCATATGGATTTGAATGATATTTAACCACACTGTGGTTTTCTATGGAAAACTTTTCCATCTGTGCTGCAGCACGAGTCTGTTTGCGTTTGCTCCTGACCTGAATCCTACAGAAAAACGGCAGAGATGGAGAGATACCTAATTGCATTAATCTCCAGAGTGGAGACTAGATTTGTTGCCCGTGCACAATGACTAAAAATAATCAAGTCAGACAGCTGATAACAGAGAAAAGAAAAGACATATTACAACAGTCATAACGGAAACACATGAAATGCTGTACAGCTTTTATGACTCGTGGAGCTCTTACTCCGACTGGACCTCCTGGAGTTCACCTGTACCTGAGGCACCCCCCCCCCCAAAAAAAAAATAAAAAATAAACGCAGCCCCCATGTGTGGTCTGGACACCCACAGGAACAGAGGTGACACGTACTTTTCTGGAGACTCGGTAGAAGAGATTTAGAGGTAAAGGATCCTGTCTCTGTGTGAGGACAGTCTTGGACATGATGCATCCCCTAGCCCCTCAACCAAACCCAGACCTAAACGTGCTTCTAACCTCGATCCTAAAACCAGGTCTGGACCCTCAAATGGGCCTTTGAAAGTGTGAGGACCAGACAGATTGATCTTGGTTCCAAGGTATAAAACTCAAGACTGGTCCTCACAGTTCCATGCAAGTACAGATACACACACACACACACACACACACACACACACACACACAGACTCATACACACACAGACTCATACACACTCCCCCCGGCCTGTACAGTGTCCTGTGTGTGTGTCTTTGTTCTCTGCCTCTTCAGCCGGAGATGTGTGAAAAGTGGGTCACAGGTCGGACCTCTTTGTCCCCCCCGGGCAAATGAAAAGTGACAGACGCCGGCCGCGCATCGTCCCACCCACCCCCTCCTCCGTCCCCCTTGGCGCCCACTAATTGCGACATGCCGTTCTTAGTGCTGCACAGGGCCAGCGCCTGTAATTGCAGAACATCCTCGGACAAATAATTTGGTAGTTAATCGGACCGTCGGAGACCAGCGCCAGGCCGGCAGGGGTCACCGGGTCACAGCATGCTGAAGACGGGGGGGGGGGGGGGGTACAGAGGGAGAGACATCACCAGACCAAACCAAACCAGACCACCGTTTTCAGAGTGTGTTGTCCCAGCCTTACTCTGCTCCCCGCCCCTTCATTTCTACATTAAATGGACATGAGTAGTTGTCTATATCTGGTTTCTCGTGCGTCTGTGCTTCGTCTGTTTACATAATCTGCACATCTTTCTTCTTCTTCATCATGTCCCAGTAAGTCACGTCACAGAGGACTGGGAAGCCGGAGGCCAAGTGAGGACGCAGTAGGTCGCAGCCTGCTGGGATCTGGCTCGTTGTGGAGATAGTGATTAAGGGGCAGAGACTCTGGACAGTGAACTGAATGTCTTTGGACAAAACAAACCATTTAAAGCCATCACCTTGGGCTGTGGAAAATGCATCTGTCACATTTTTCTGGCTAATCATAAATGATGTTAAGCAGGTAACGGATGCTAAGTGTAATTGTTAGTTGCAGTCCTGATTTTGATTCTTGAAGATGTTGCTGGTGTTTGTGCTTGAAAAGTTTAAAAAAACATGGAAATTATGATGTTAATGAGGTTAATAGTTATGGTTAAAATAAAACAAGAAAACCCTCAATGGACGGACTGAGACTTGAGGAGCGGAGGGGGAAAAAAACAACTTTAATCATAGCAGCTCCTTAGAAAAAGTCTTGGAAAAGTTTTTGTTATGAAGCTTAAACTAAACATCTGGTCTTACTTCACCTGTTTACTTCATCGTTTTTACTGCAACAGCTGAACGTGTGAGCAGAGGAAAAATCTCCAGTGTAGCACGGTGTCAGGTTGTGTGTCTGCTGTGTTTGCATCCGTTCTTCACTTTGATTCAAACTGTCGCTAAACAACTTGTGTTAAAATCCATTTTTAATCTTGTTTTTCTTCTCCTTCCTCAGGGTTTTGGACCCAAAGAGCCTGTGAGACAAAAGAGGACCTGATATTTTGATATCACCCTCCAAGACCCCCCCACCCCACCCCACCGTCTCCATCCCTCCTGCTCGTCCTCCTGCTGACCATCCTTCCCCAGGCCGGCTCCTCCCTACTCCTGACTCTTGCTGTGGATTACAGGGTGTTATCTGGACGGGGGCGTCTACTCTCAGTCCAGCACACTGACCAGCTGATCACAGGCTCCCTAATCCCAGATCAAGAAAACAGCCTTGGGCCCAGGTCCAGTCCGGTCTCAGTCCAGTCCTGCTGCAGGATGGCGGGTCTACCTTGCTGTTTGGCTGTGATGGCCACCGCTCTCCTGCTGATCCTCAGTGTCGGCGGTAAGACATTTAAAATCCGCCTGCTCCCATTTCACATAAATTTTGACTCCAGCAGAGGTGTAGCAGACAACTTTAAGATCCGATCACATTCCCTTGTTACTTGACATATTATTATATAATATACAGAGGGAAAGTAGGACTATATTCCCAATCTTTTATTTACAAGGGGCAGTTTGGATGTTGAAAGGTCATAAGTCAATTCAAAACAAATAAACAGTCTTTACTTAGGACTAATACCAGGTTATATAAATCTAGATCATTTTAATTTGATAAGAAAACAAGTAACAGATAAATTTCCTGATTTCTGTTGTGTTACTTTGAATTTGATTGGACCTGTCATTCAGTATAGTTGTCCATTTTCATTATTAATTATTCTGCCGATCATTTATTCTATAACATGCCAGAAAGTAGCATAAATAAATCACTATAAAAATGTTAATTGGTTCCACTGAAACCTTAATCTGCTGGTGAATGTCTCTCCAAGTCCTCCTGACTGGACTCTGAGAAGAATTGTCTGTGAGTCACTGTGTAACATCTCTCTGCGACACCAGTGGACAGAGTGGAGACTCTTCTCCAGAGAAACGATCAGCTGATCACAGCTATTTATTAGTGTATCTGATCAGTATCTTGGGCTTGTTAAGATCAGACTTCTGGATCCGGAGCTCGAGGCTCTGGATCCGGAGCTCGAGGCTCTGGATCAGGGAGTGTGTTCAAGGAAACAGGTGTAAAAGTCAGTTTGTTCCAGCTGTTATGTCACTTCATTTTCACAACAATTAATATCAGTCAATAATCAATATTCCAGCTCATGTTCAGGTCAGAGCTGCAGATCGTCGTCGTTATTCAGGCTTCATTAATCTTAATTGTTGGCTCATTTAGTAGTTGCCACCAAAAACCTTGGGATTTGACCAACAGCTAATCCGAGATCTGAACTGGATCTTTTTTTATAACTTCAGTTACTGAAAGATGATGAAATGTAAACTTATTGAGATTTTATATGGGATTTGGGGATCTGATAAATGCATCCGGTTCTGGATTCAGATTGACTTAAACGCCCTGAAAGCCCAGACCTCGACTGTGATAGACAGACAAGCTACTGTAATGCAGATTCTATGTTCCACTGTTCTACTTTACATCGTCTAATATGCAGGTGAGCTCGGCTGATCTCTTTCAGTCACTTCTCTTCATGAATTATCTCCTGGACGCCCCCCCCTTCCTAAGCTTCCTTTAAACATGAGGCCGGTGAGTTACTCATTAACCCTTTAGTTTGCATTCAGCCAGATAAGCAGTACTTACACATTGACATTAGCATAGAGAGTCAGTGTGCCCCTCCTTTGTAAGCAGCCCCCCCACCAAGCACACAGTTCTGGATCACCAGGCTTTTGTCTAAGCAGCGATTAAGTGTCAATTGGCTGATAATGGAGCGACTTTGGAAAGAACGTCTGCCCAGGGAAACAATGAAGACGAGTCAACCTGGATAAAAACGACCTGGTCATTTTCACTCCTTCTTCACATCTCTGATAAATTCATTTCCTCACCATTTTAACCAGGGACCTATCTGAGTAACTTCACTCCACTAGTGAAGTTGAGTTTAACTCTGATGTACTTTTACTTAACTTCATAATACTGGTCCACTAATTTCAGTTCAGTTACAGCTAAAGTTACTATTAAAAAAAACATGCAACAAGCTTATAAAATACAATTCACTGTTTGACAGTAAATTATACCAACTCTCAATATATAAAATGGTTAGAAAGAAATAATAATTCAGTAACATAAGAATTTAACACAAAGGCTATTTAGCCTGAGAAGTGAGTACTTTTCCTACTTCAAACTCTGACTTAAGGGAAACTTAAATTTTTCACTTTGTTCTATTTTTACTTTTATTTCAGTAAAAGCTCCAGTGGTCTGATCAGGGGTGTGTTCAAGGAAACAGGTGTAAAAGTCAGTTTGTTCCAGCTGTTATGTCACTTCATTTTCACAACAATTAATATCAGTCAATAATCAATATTCCAGCTCATGTTCAGGTCAGAGCTGCAGATCGTCGTCGTTATTCAGGCTTCATTAATCTTAATTGTTGGCTCATTTAGTAGTTGCCACCAAAAACCTTGGGATTTGACCAACAGCTAATCCGAGATCTGAACTGGATCTTTTTTTATAACTTCAGTTACTGAAAGATGATGAAATGTAAACTTATTGAGATTTTATATGGGATTTGGGGATCTGATAAATGCATCCGGTTCTGGATTCAGATTGACTTAAACGCCCTGAAAGCCCAGACCTCGACTGTGATAGACAGACAAGCTACTGTAATGCAGATTCTATGTTCCACTGTTCTACTTTACATCGTCTAATATGCAGGTGAGCTCGGCTGATCTCTTTCAGTCACTTCTCTTCATGAATTATCTCCTGGACGCCCCCCCCTTCCTAAGCTTCCTTTAAACATGAGGCCGGTGAGTTACTCATTAACCCTTTAGTTTGCATTCAGCCAGATAAGCAGTACTTACACATTGACATTAGCATAGAGAGTCAGTGTGCCCCTCCTTTGTAAGCAGCCCCCCCACCAAGCACACAGTTCTGGATCACCAGGCTTTTGTCTAAGCAGCGATTAAGTGTCAATTGGCTGATAATGGAGCGACTTTGGAAAGAACGTCTGCCCAGGGAAACAATGAAGACGAGTCAACCTGGATAAAAACGACCTGGTCATTTTCACTCCTTCTTCACATCTCTGATAAATTCATTTCCTCACCATTTTAACCAGGGACCTATCTGAGTAACTTCACTCCACTAGTGAAGTTGAGTTTAACTCTGATGTACTTTTACTTAACTTCATAATACTGGTCCACTAATTTCAGTTCAGTTACAGCTAAAGTTACTATTAAAAAAAACATGCAACAAGCTTATAAAATACAATTCACTGTTTGACAGTAAATTATACCAACTCTCAATATATAAAATGGTTAGAAAGAAATAATAATTCAGTAACATAAGAATTTAACACAAAGGCTATTTAGCCTGAGAAGTGAGTACTTTTCCTACTTCAAACTCTGACTTAAGGGAAACTTAAATTTTTCACTTTGTTCTATTTTTACTTTTATTTCAGTAAAAGCTCCAGTGGTCTGATCAGGGGTGTGTTTGTTTCTAAGAGGGTTTTGTTCATATTGAAGTTTTGGCTTTAATCACGTCCGGCTGTTGCATATGATAGCCTGCAGATGTTTCACAATAAAAACCCTATTTAAGAGATGAAGTGTTTCTGTCCAATGAGGCGCTAAGAAGGCTTTTAATTTGAAAGGCTTTGGGGTTTTAATGTAACAGAACGATCCGATGACTTCAACAGAGCAAAACAGGGAACAGATCAAAACGAGGCTCTGCACTCATCAAAGAGGAAACAAGAAATGAAGGCCAGTTACCTTCTAGACTCGAGGTGAAATATGGTTTTTAAACTTCAATAACAACTGTAAAAAGATGTCATAAAACCTTTGAATGGTAGCGTGTATGTACAGTACAAACCACGTGCAGGTATGAAACTACAACTCAGTCGAAGGACGGAAAAAGGAAGAAACAAGTTATTCGACAAAACTATGAATAACAAACTAATGTTCTCCTATACTAAAGTTTCTTATGTCTTATCTGAATCAAGGATTTAAGGACAGATGGTTTTCTATGTTTCGGTGAATGTGAAGCTCAATCGAAAAATGTCGGCTTATTGTGTAGCAAAAGGACCACAGCCAGGCCCCAATGTAGCCGGGGGCTGGGGGGGTGATAAAAGTGTAGCTCTGAACATGAGAACAGTCACCTTCTGACCTGCCAATCACTGATCTACAAACACACACAGCAAAGCTGATAAGAGAAGGGCGGCGCTCGTCCAAGTGTCGCTGACTGACTGTGACCGACACACACACACACACACTAACACAAACATACTAACACAAACACACTAATCTGCAGAGGAAAGGGAGAAACTCCTTCAGCCGTCTTATCAAACTATTTTCTTTCATTCACACCTTTGTCTCCATCTGTTGACTTTGTCTCCAGATCTTCTGAGTGAAATGTAACGTTCAAAAAACCAAGTTAATTCATAGTTAATTCAAAGTTTTTAATGTTTCCCAACAACCTTCAACATCAAAAGAACTTAATTAGTTCGTTTTCAGTGCAGGGTTTCATTTTCCCGTGATGATAAAACGTAAGCAGGAGATAAATTCAGACTCCGGTGTCGGGTCAACACAGCAGTGCCGTAATATGACCTGATACAGTTCAAAAAATAGAGGACGACGGATGAAATAACAGATTTTACCTGCAACGTTAAACACAGCACTACAGCACAGTTATGACATGATGGATAAAAACGCTATTTTTCCCACGTCAGCATGTAAGATCTCACCCGGCATCTTCGTTATCTATAAAACTTCAGTCAAGAAAACGTAGCCCAGTTCATAGCTTGGCACCGTTTCACTTTTGCAACATACAACATTCAGACGTGTCTGAACTGGTTTTTTGTCAACGTGATTAATGGATCAATTTAAGAATAACCAAAACTAAACGTCCGACAGACGGAGTTAGAGGCTCGCCGGAGAAACATAGTGAAAGCACCTGGTTCCTTTTTTTTTTCTTGTTCAAAGGGGAGCAGATGTAGTGAGAAAATCCCAGTTAACACCATTAAATAGGAGGTTTCCACTTTCAGCGGCTGAGTCAGGCCTCAGAAACTCTCCCTCTCCTCCGTCCGCCACCGCCTCCCCTTCAGGAAGCTGTTGAACTGATTGTTGCCGCTCTCACTTCCTCTCTGCACATTAACCGTTTCCTGTATGGCACTGTAGGGGCTGTCAGCGGCGCTAAATGCTCCAAACAGCCATTGTTCTCCGGAAATATCCCTCGGTCCCTCCGGAGGCATATTTGCCCTTTTGAAACGGTGTTTATTTCCCATCTCTGGACTCTTTCTGTCGCAGCCCCGTGAAGACTGAGAGTCGCAGGGAGAAAAAAAAAGAAAGAAACCACACGCCTCTTTTCACGCTGCATGTTTCACAGAGCTGAGTCACAGAGCATCATGAATTAAAGCCGCAACTTACAGTTACCTAACAATGAATGTCTTACGGTTAATTGATTCCATCAGTTGGGTTCACGAGATGTTTTTTTCAAATGTCTTATTTTTTGTCCCAACAACATATTTAATTTTTAAGGAAAAAAACGAGAAGAGTAGCCAAGTAAAAAAAAAAAAAAAAAAAAATCTCATGAGATATTTGAATTTAAAGCGGGTGACAGTGACTGAAAATTTAGATGTTTTAAATTTAAAAAAATTCTTTGTTTCTGCACAGAATTTTATTTTGATCGTAAAGCTGAAGCATTTCTGCATATTAACAGTTAATGGAAAAGGTGGATTTTCTGCTAAGATTTTAAAAGAAAATGCTCAAAGGTATAGAAAAATGAAATAAACTGTTCAGACTTGGGCTGCAACCAGGGATTATTTACATTATCGATTACTTTGAGGATTTATTTGTCCATTAATGGATTTGTTTCCATAAAAAAAAAAAGGTCAGAAACTGGTGGAAAAGAAAAATCCAACAGCCGAAGGTGACATCCACAGATTTTCAGTCCAAAACCAGAAAATGTTCACATTTGAGAAGAGAAGGATTTCGCATTTTTTCTTGAAATATGGCTCCAAACTAATAATTAATTATCAGAATAGTTCAGTCTTCTATCGGTCGATTGAGTTCAGATTATGCGGTTATGGCGCCCAGGGACAGGGAGGTGGCATGACTCGTGCAGGACGTCGCATCAGGAAGTGGATCCGATGAACGTCGGCGCTCGGCTGAGATCTGACCTGGGGTCTGGTCTCCTGTCGACCTGCAGAAGTGATGACGTCTTGTAACGAGGTCGTCTCCTCTCGGTCCCGCCCCGTCCTTAAATCTTAAACCCATCCATTCATTCGTCCATCCACTCGTTCCGACCCGGGACCTGCTCATGGCGGGACACTCTCCTCACGCCCTCAGCCCCTCCCCCCGGGAGACGTTTCTCTCTCATGTCTTCTCCGCTCACTCTTTCTTTTCCTCCTCGTCCCCCTGTTTCCAAGGTCAGAGCAGAGGGAGGCGACATGGATCATTGTCTTGGGGTTTCAGAGCCGTCAACAGCTGATCTGTCCTCCCTCTTTCCTTCTGTTACTGGCCTCCACTCGGAGAAGCCGCCGCCGCTACCACGGGCGTCGCTCAGGATGTGTCGTGATTCCCTGCAGACTTAAAACTGAGCCACAATATATTTGTCAAGTCAGTTCAGTTCATTTTGAAATACTTGATTTATTTATTTTTATTTTTTTTCCTCCTCAAGGGGCGATTTGAGGCAAGCAAGTCTGCAAACACAAATACACAAAGGTTATTTGTTCACACACATTAAAAACAACCTCAGTAAATAAACCAGAGACAATCTTGGGATGGGATCACACCAGCTGAGACAGCCATCAACATGTTAACATTAGGACACGGGGGGGGGTGTTTACTATGATATAACAGCGAGAAGCCGCCTTGCAAGTGCTGCAGTCTTGTTGCTGTATTACAGCTTGTCCTTGTGGTTTTATTTACAATGAATAAAAGCATAACGGTGGTGCTTTTCATTTATTCCTCTCGCACATGTTACCCTGGTTACTGGGGAAAAATATATCGTTTTAATAAGGAAAAGAATTTTCAATCATGTTTTATATTGGGTTTATGTAGGAAGTGGGGAAAATTGATTGAAATTGTCCATAAGATGGAAGAATTGACATTTGATATTTTACTACTGTTCAGTCACTGCTGATACAAAAAGTTTTCCACTGGTGAAACAGCAAGATGCTTTTACTGTGAAGAAGCCATAAGAAATGCCCAGTTAGACACAGCTTCAGTGCTCTGCTTGAATAAAAACAGGTCCAATTAACCAGATATGGAAATATTCACTGTGTTTGCTCAGCAGAGCAGAAACTGCCACAGTTGAAGTATAACCGCTGCAGACTCATGATTCATGTTGTAGCTCAGGGACGCACATCCTGAAGGTGGTAAACTCATCACTTGTCTTGGTTCAGGAAAGTTTCGGACGCTGATGTCAGTGTAACTCACTGAGCAAAACACCACACAGATCCACGTTTGTTTGACCGCGCATGGTACACCAGATGGGTGGGGTTTATCACCTCGCAGCGGTTCGGAGTGCGTTTGGTTAGTCTCCAGGACAGGCGAGTAGATAAGGGAGCCTTTCAGACAGTGTCCGGCCCCGCTCCCCCGCTGGAACATGGTGGGAGGTAAAACGAGCGCTCACCGGTCTGCGCTCGGCAGCAGCTCGACCACATTCCTCTCTACCAGCGCTGGAATGTAACTGTACGTTCGCTCAGTCGCTGACCTTCAGCATAAAGTTGAATAATGTTTACTGCGTTTATCTGACATCTGGAGGTACAGGTGACTCCACAAATTAAAATTTCACACACAAATCGAGATGAAATATGACGTATTGTAAAAGATCATGATGCTCGACAATATCAACAATTTCCACTTCATGATTGGTCTATTAGTCTCTTGGTTAATGATAAGTTAGCATCTGGTTCGATAATCGTCCTTTTTCATGCAAAAATATCAATGTTTTCGTGCTCTAAGGCTCTTGATTGTGACGGTTTGCTCTTTTTTCTTTTCTTAAATCAAAGCAAACGGAATAACTTTTTTGACAAAACGAGACATTTCTGAAGATGCGACTTTGATCTAGTTACATGCTCTTTTTCGTACTTATCTGCATTTAATTCTTTTTATTGATTAAATTTTAAACTTAAGGAGCATTTTTAATGCAGGACTTTTAGAAAAGAAGGAAAAAAGCATGTCAGATGATGTAATTTATGGACGATTGCACTTTTGATCCAGTGTTGATTATTTTCCTTCCCCGCTTTTTATATTTACTAACCCAGTGTGGTTTGTTGTCGTCCCTGTTCATATTTCCTTTTGGCATATTCGATTTTTCTTTGCTGTAGTGTGGGCTTCAGTTGATGGCATCGTCTTTATTGCTCTGCGTGTTTGCAGACAGTGAGTCACCGCCGACGAGCTCGCAGTCGTAAAGTTTCTCCGCACGAGAGCCGAGCGCCCAACGCTGTGTCTGCAGCGGACCACACCGACTGAAAACACCCAGAACTCACAGCAGCAACTGGGACACGGCAGGACATAAAACGAGCACTCCCCAGCCTGTTTTTACCAGCAGCTCACCCACGTTGTTTCTCATATTTATTTCCATGTAGCTACTTAATTTCCTCTCCTAATTGTCCTATTGGTCATTTTTCTTGAGTATATTTGATTTCTAGGGCGGCACCTAACAATCATCCTCATCACTGATTAATCTGTTGATTATTTTTCCAATTAAAGACTTTTGTCTACAATGATCAGTCAATTAATTGATTAGATTGACGGGGAATTCATCTCTTAATTTTTCAAAAAAAGTTTGACGGTTGTGGCTTCTCAGATGTGAGGATTTAATGCTTTTGGTTGTCGTGCGTGATAAAGAAGTGAATTTCTCTGGATTCAGGACAAAACAAGAAATACGAAGACGTCACCTCAGGATGTGGGAAGTCGTAACAGGCATTTTTTACTATTTACAGACACTTTGTAGACGAAGCTTATAATAGATTTATTGAGGAAGGAATCTGCTGATTAATTGAAACTGAAAATGTCCATCGCAGCTTTGCAGAGTCCGGGATGAGGTTTTGTTCTGTTCCAAAACCCACAGACATTCAGTTTACAATATGTGACAAAGAAAAGCAGCAAATCTTTTTTTCCTCTGAAGGGCTTTTATTGTCTTTATTACACTGCGTGTTTTCAGTCAGTGAATCACGGTGGACGAGCTTGCAGTCGTAACGTTTTCTCCGCACGAGAGCCGAGCGGCCGATGCTGCATCTGCAGCGGACCCAAACCGCCTGAAGGCACCCAGAACTCGGGGTCCGCTTCCAGTCAGGTGTTTAGATGGGCCGCCGGCCGTCTGGCGGCAGATCAGAGCCTCTTTATCAGGCAGCTGCTGCCGGTGGAACCTCGGACTCGCCGAGTGTAAATAAACACGCCGAAGAACCGAGGCGGCGCTGTGGCTTTAAGAGCACACGGACAGAGTCTGATTACCCAGCGTGCTCTCTGCCAGACCTCAGTCTCCACTCTGACTGCCGGCACAATTAAGCACACATGTGGACGGACAAACACACACACATGCATGCATGCACGCAGAAATGGCAGCCATTTCCAGCCTCTGCACACACTCTCACACACCCCTGGCCCTGTACTCCTGCTTCCTCCTCGCTCCAGTCGGTCATGACTTTAATCAGTGCTGAGAGGGAGGCGGGAAACTCTCCGTGAAGGTCTTCAGGTCTAGACTGTGATGATATCATTGTTCACTTCTGCTGTTTCTCCTTGGGGCTGGTTTAAAGCTCCGGGGTTTAAATGTACAAACATGAACAGCCTGAAGAGCCGTGCTGAGCTCTCTGCCTTCGCTGCCCAGAAACCTCAGATAGTTTGGGGGATGGGGGGTCGGTGAACCAGTTAACTGATTTTTATTTGAATAGTCCAATATGGTCTTCATTTAATGTACATCTGAGCTAAATGTTCTCTGCAGCGGTTCAGTTGGAGCTGCAGGATGTGTGAAATGTCTACTACGTGGAAATCGAGTTATGAGATCTAGCACTGCAATAGTTGATTAACCAATTAGTTAGTTGACCGGAAATTAATCCACAACAAGGGATTACTTGTTACTTTTTTCTTTTTCTTTTTTTTTAAGAAAATCCCCAAATTCTCTCATCCCAGCTGCTTCAGCCTGAATATTTACCAGTTCCCTTCATTGTCTGCAGCTGTAAACTGAAAATCTTTCTGGTTTCGGTCTTTTTGCCAATAAAACCAAGATATTTCAAGATTATTAGTTGGATCACGAAAACTGTGATGCACATTTTCCACTATGTTCTGACATTTTATGGACTTAACAGTTGATCGACAGTGTAAATCACCTGCAGATGAATCAGTTAGAGTGCTAGTTTTCATTCGTTTGAGTGGAAAAAAAGTCCCGCAGATGACATCTGCCGTGGGAGCTGCCCTGAGTCATGACAGTCCTGTAAACTGTGATGTGAATAGTTGGTCTGTGTGGACCGGCCAGCTGACTCACCGCAGCCTGATCTGAGCTCGGTTTGTGTTTGTCGAGGAGATATTATCTCTGGCTATGAGACGCGAGGCCGTGGAAGTGAAGTGATCAGTGTGTGATTGTACTTTATTCAGTCTGTCCCCACGGGGGGGGGGGTCTCAACACAAGCAGAGCGGACGAATCAGCGAGCAGACTTGGTTTCTGTCCTGCCTGTGATCAGTGGAGACATTTGCCGACACTCCATCTGTAGCTGTGGGACGTTTATTTTTTTAAATATGCAGAGTGATGATGCTCATGTAAACACTTTTATTATTATTGCCCAACTGTGTAGCACATGTGGAGCTAAAAATACAGATTTGTCGTGTCTCGGCCGTTTTTACATTTGCCAGAGAAAATAAATCCTCGGTCCATGTGTATAAAGTGTATAATGTACAGACAGAGTCATAAAGAACCACCTTCAGGGACCAGGAGGACAGGGAGTCCTACATAAGATGGTCTGGACCCCACAGAGACCTGGTGTCAGGTCAGTCTGGAACCACATGAAGAGACAGAAGACACCGAGACAAACTAGATCCACAGGAGAACTGATGTAGCCAACATGGCTTCGTTTTACGAAAACTTCCTTATCAGTGGCTAAAACCTTAACCCTAAAACCCCAGTTATGAATATCTAATTAACCGAGTCATCAAGAGTCAAATCACACAGAAACAAATTAATTCTGGGTTTTGTGCTGGATCCCGGAAGGGGGGGGGTGTAAATGTGCCAACTCAGCTCATTCTCTCACAGGTGGAGGATGTAGTTGTGGTGGTGGCCGAGGCAGCACGTGACCCAAGTGCATGCAGAGACTCGTGCAGTTTACAGCGGGAGAGTGTAACCCGGGTCATTTCATGTAGCTACATCTTACAGACATCCCCTAAACGCCTCACATGCAGACTGTCGTTGGACTAAAATTTACCGATGTTCCCTAAATGCCTCACATGGAGGCTATTGGCAGATGCTAGCAAGGGCGCTGTGCACGGAGAAGCTTCTAGTTTCCGCTCTGTTACTACAGCGCCAGTTAAGTATGAAAAGAGTTGTAAGGTGAGATTAGAACAGATGAAACAGTGATTTTTATCTACCTGGGCAGGTCTCAGTCTACCTGTGCAGGTACCTGGTGGCCCAAGTAGAACCTATGTATGAGATACACTGAACTCTGCAAACTGAGGGTCGTCTCTCAGCCACAGCAGCAGTTTTGACTCTGTATATAAAGACAGAGACACGGGGGGGGGGCATAGACTGACTGACTGTTGCTGTGGTGACCAGGTAGCTCAAAGCGTAGGTGTGCAGGTAGGTCGTGTCCAGACATGACGACGTGAATGTCAGCACACCTCAAGAGTGTTTTTACTCTGAGCCCAAGAGAAGGAGGAAGGAGGGAGGCACGAGATGGAAGTGTTTATACAGAAGGGAAAGAAAGGGAGGGAGCGTTGGCGGCCGGAGAGAGGAGGGAAAAATCGGGGATTACGAGTGGAGATAAACAGGAGGAGGTCGCAGAGGTGGACGGATGGGAGAGGGATGGAGCTAGCTGCTGCAGAGGGCAGGGAGGATGGAGGGATTAAAACCTCTCCCCCTTCCCCTCCGAGGGCTTTATCTGCTCCGCTGCTTTAAAAAGGAAAAAAAACAAACCTGAATTTATTCTCCAAACCACAGAAAATGAATCAAATGTTTAGAGCTGGTCAGACGAAACAAGACATTAGAAAACATCACCTCAGCATTTCTCACAACACATTATAAAGTGATCAAACAGAAAATGACCAGCAGGTTGATTGATATTGAAAATAATCATTAGTCTTCGCCCATGTTATAATTAAAGGAGAAGATTCTGTTATATGGAATATTATTTTTTGAGAGTCAGAATTTTTTAATGTTCTCTACTTGAGATTCCCAGTGATGCAATCATATAAAATGAATGTACATGTAAAAAAAAGAAAGAAGAAAAACAAAAGAAAATGAAGGATTTTTAGAGGAAACTCGGTGTGAATGGAAACAAATAGAACTTTTCACTGACGATCTGAGTATCACTGCTGCTTAGCCTCCAGAACGGCTCCGATGTGAAGACCGAAGCAGGACACACGCTCAGTTCATGGTGTAGTGGCCCCTGCTCAGTATAAATAGCCTGTGCTCCTTATATGGAGCTTTATCACGTCGTCTCCTCCTCCTCCTCCTCCTCCTCCTCTCTGCCTCCAAACGGGCCGTTGTCCTGCTGATAGAGGAGGAATGTTTCACCTCCTGCAGGAGTCACTCCGATAAATCCGACCTGGAGTCTGCTCTCAGTATATCACATCTCATTGGCATTTTAAAAGTTTTTCAGGACCCACTTCTGTTCTTTCCTTTATGACGTTTTTGAATTTTGTCTTTTTTTTTGTTTTTGTTTTAATCCCGTTTTTTCATGGGTGTGTGTTTTTATTCTGTCTGATGCTTTGCGCAGTTTGTGTGTAAAGCACTTTTGTTTTGAAAGGTGCTTTATAAATTATTTTTTCCTCACTTTCTCCTGCTCCACTCACATCTGTCCTCATTCAAGTTAACCTGGTTGAATAAAAGTTGTGAAATCTCTTATAATGAAAC
>CM029124.1:1105000-1127500 GCA_016859345.1 Istiophorus platypterus
CAACTTAAAAGTGGCAAAATGATCAGTTATTGCAGGTTTGAAATGATGTTTGTGATTGTGTGTGTGTGTGTGTGTGTGTACGCCCCCCCCCACCAGGACCAACGGTCAGTGTTTCGCCATCATTGAGGAGGATGAGCACGGAGAGCCCATCCTCACCTCCGGCTGCATGAAGTACGAAGGCTCACACTTCCAGTGCAAGGTACAAGTGTACATACACATACACACACATTTCAACACGCTCAAAAAACCTCATGTTGTTTACATGTTGTCTAAAGCTCCTAAATGCTCACGGCTGTTGTTAATGAGATTTTTGATTGATGTGTTTGACCTGAGATTCGCACATTTTAAATATCAGTCAAGATCAATATGTAACAGTCAGTTTAACAGTTAGTAGCTTGGCAGGAGCCTCAGCTCCTGATTAAACTACTGTCATGTAGCTGGTGTTTTGATTGACTGGATGATTGGTTTGATTGACAGGACTCTCCCAAAGCTCAGACCAGGAGGACAATCGAGTGCTGCAACACCGACTTCTGCAACAGAGACCTGCAGCCCACCCTCTCTCCACAGGCCCCCTCAGGTGAGACCTCTGCCATCCGGCTGAGCGGTTCAGGTATCTGTCAGGCGAAGGGCGACCCAGGGTAACCACTTTGTTTTGTTTTGTGTTTCCTCGGATGTTTCCAGAAGGCAGCCCCCACTGGCTGGCCTTCCTCATCTCTATGACGGTCTGCTGCTGCACTCTGATCGGCGTCACCGTGGTCTGTTACTACAGGTAAGACGTCACCTGTACTATAGCCATGGCTTATCATGATCTTAAGGTTAATCTTAACAGACCTACAGTTTAGTCCCACTCTGTAGGTTTACAGTCTCTTTTTCATGTTGGTTTCAGCTGACACAATTTATATTACACATATTTTTACATTTAGTCAGACTCACACTTCCAGAGCATAGACCTAACTCTGATGTCCAACATGAATTGACATTCATAACTCTGCCTATAAATCAATGACAAAAGATGCTCCTCATCGCTGCAGAACTCCATTCAGAATCCTGCTGTTTTTAAGTCTCCTCCAGTGTCTCAGTGATCCAGTGACACTTGTCTGTACATCCACTGCTAGACTGCTGACAGGAGGTGGTCACTGCTGGTTCAGCTGCTTTAATGTGGGACAGTTTGACTGAATGTAAATAAATATAGGCTAAAGGGTGTTCTTTAATTCAGCCTCCCCTAACTGATATAACTAAACAGTAAAACCTTTATGAAGGTTTAAGTGTCAACATATTTAGAAGGGTTACTGTACATCACTCACATAACATACAACATACTGGGCCTGTGTGAAACCTTCAATAACACCGGTTATTATTCATGTACTGTATATAACATATATTTATGCATGTTATTTACAGTAGAAAAACTGGTTAGCTTCAGCTTGTCTTTCTTGAAGTGGTTCAAGGTTGGTTCTGAGGTCTGGGTTTGATCCTGGTGGATCATGGTCACTGCAGGACGTCTGGTCCAGAACCAGATGATGTTTAGTGGAGGCCATTCTTTTCTCTGTCTGCCACACCCCCCCAAGTTTAACAGTTAGCAAAGGGGGGGGGGGGTCCACTAAGGACTGATTTACCTGTTGTCTCTCAGGTTGAAGTAACTATAGATTGAAGTGTATTTAAAGGATTAAGGTGTTGATGTTGTGATAATTATAGCTAGAAAAATAATTCTGTGTGTGTGTGCGTGCGTGTGTCTGTTTTAGGTATAAGTGGCAGACTGAGCGTCAGCGGTATCACAAGGATCTGGAGCAGGAAGTCTTCATCCCTGCAGGAGAGTCCCTCAAAGACCTCATACACCAATCCCAGAGCTCCGGCAGCGGCTCGGGGCTCCCCCTACTGGTAGGGACAGGGAACCGCACAACGGGGCCACACACACACACACACACACACACACACACACACACACACCTTATTAACCACACATATACAAGGGTAAATATTACAGACAACAGGAATATGCCTGTGTTGAGAACAACTTAGGAAAAAGTTGAACTTGATCGCTGCAGAGTTTTCTTTTAGTTTGACAACACGAAGTCTCACCTGGTTCCACTTCATACCTGGTAACAATCTCCTATACTTTGTTTTGTTTGCTTGAATAAAAGCAAAAATATTAACCAGTTATTCCGTCCCACACACAAAACAGGGCACTCTGCGTATTTGTTCTTTTACATCTTGTGTTTTTTGGTGTTTTTCAATGTTTAATGACGGATTTTACAGCCAGATTCATGCAAAAAAAAATAATAATGATTACTGTTGATAAGCATTAATCATTATTATTGTGTATTACTGTGTGACTTTTGTCTCTGGAAAATCTGCTAAATTCTTCTTGGTCTCAGGATTAGAGCCAAAGTTCTTAAAAGTCAGATGTTGTCTAAACAAAAGCAGCTGTGTAAGAGGATTGTCAAACAAAAAAAATCAGTCTAAAATTGGCTCAAAATAAAAAAAAAAATTCTCTTTGCTCTAGAGTTGGTTCTGAAAACAGCAGATTATCTCCAGGTGTAGTGAAGAAATCATTTCTGCAGCCTGAATCAAAAGCAGGCCGACAAACAGATTTCTAGTCCTTCAAGAAGTTTTATTATAGTGAAACATTAAAAGAAATGAAAAAAAAAGAGTTTTCTGTACATTTAAAGGTAGAGAGAAAAGAAACCACTCGTTATTAACAACCCCTCTTTCTCTACACTGCGTGTATCTCACTTAGGTGCAGCGGACCATCGCCAAGCAGATCCAGATGGTGCGTCAGATCGGTAAAGGCCGGTACGGCGAGGTCTGGCTGGGCCGCTGGAGGGGGGAGAAGGTGGCCGTTAAGGTCTTCTTCACCCGAGAGGAGGCCAGCTGGTTCCGGGAGACAGAGATCTACCAGACCGTCCTGATGAGACACGAGAACATCCTCGGTACCGCTCGCGCCAACCTCGCCTCGCTCACACAGCATTTTAATGAAAAAATACAATAACTGGTATATGAAACATTCATGCGTCACATCTCTGGTACTTGGTCTCTGCTGGTCAGACGACATCATCAGGCTGAAAACGTCCCTCATGGCTCCAATTTGATGCCATAATGGCCTGAATATAAACCATCTGTTCCCTGTGGAGACACATTGACACTGTTGGGAAAGATTCACTGAAATACCATAAATCCAAGGGGAAGAGCGTCCTCGTCGCTGAGGCCTTGTCTCTGGTGGAAGGGAAACCTCAAATCCAGAAATAAGTAAAAACCCTTGTTAGTGTCTCGGGCTCAGACTGTGAGTCTCTCTTCTGTCAGGCCGTTGAATCGTCAGTCATTTTCTCAGTGTTTCTCAGGCTCTAGTCTTTTTGAAACACTCTCTTTTTCTAAACATAAATCCCCAGAAAAAAATCATCATCTTCAGGACAGTTTTTTATGGTTTTATTGTCTTGTTCCTTTTTATAAAATTGAGACCCTCTTGCCTGGAAAGAGTGGCATTAAAGGATGGATTCACACTTTTTTAACCTGACTCAAAACAGGAGTCAGTTGTTCATATGATCAATGAAACTGTTTTTTTTTCTTCTTTTAATCGCTCCTCTAGTTCAAACTGGACATTAAAACATCTCTTGCTCAAAATGTTTCTGTGTAAAAATATATTCAGAACTTTACCCAAAGGAAACATGAGCCTTTAGAAGTCTTGAGTTGGACCAATCAAGACTACAGTAATTTTAAAATGACTATAGTAATTTTACAATACACTTCCCTCCTTGTGTTTTCAGTGTTTTCCTGTTGAGCTGCATTGGAAGGAAAGTAACAAAGAGACAGTTTAGTGGCAAAAAGACTTAATATTCAGGGATATACTCATATTTAGATAAACTGAAGTAATATTTTACTATATACAAGGAGTGTACATTTTTTTTCTCCATTGCATATGTTGAAAAGTATTGATTGTGTAATATCCAGCATGATCGGGGGGGGTGTTTCCAGCAGGCATTATCAAACAGACGTCAGACTATAGTTCAGAAGCTGAAAAACTGAGAACTTATCCTTTAACTGCAGGGACAAATGTTAGCAAACCTCTGAGAAACCGCGTCAGCTCAGCCCGACAGACGCTGTCGAAGCAGCTTAGCCGGAAGCCTGCGGGACGCTGGGGCCGATCGATGCCTCCATTGATTTTTAATTTGGTTGATGATTTAATACAGATGACGACGAACGTCACCCATTGTCTGTCGGGTCGATGGGATGCCACGACAACGTGCTGTTAAGCGGAGATAGGCGGCGCTCGGCCGGGACGTGGAAACATTCACTCGCTGTCCGATTTTCTGTACTCAATTATGTTTTTACTGGGATGTACCAGAAAAATTTGAAACACGTGTCTATGCTGACGATTTATCTCAATACATTTGTTTATTTCCAGCTCGGTATAATAGTGGACCTGAGGAATCCTGTAAAAGTTCAGTCAAAGTTATTCAAGCCAAACTGCATCTTTAGAATCATCTTTAGATACAGTTTGATCTGAAGCTCAAAACTTTCCATCCAATCGCTTCCATCTTCCATCCAACAAAATCAGACTCATATCTAAACCATCTCAGCCTTTTAAACCACTTTGAAGTAAAATTTATCAGATCCAAACAGTTATTCAGCAAACCCCCCCCCACACTGTCTCCCTTGTAGCTGAAGTTTCACCACATTAACACTGAAATGAGCCGTTGTTCTGTGTCATTAAAGTATCAAATACGAGGGAGCGTTTATCTGATTCCTGATCAGTTCAACCGCTGACTGATCTGAGTGGAGAGGGAGCAGCGGCAGTCGATGATGCTTTGGTTTCGCTCGCCGTGAATAAGGCTTGTTAATGTGTTTGTGTTGAATTAAGGTTAGAAGTTCGGTTGCTGCTCAACCTTCTTCTTCTGGTGCCGTCGTCCAACCTCCTGCAGGAAACAGAACCCGATTTACGTGCAGACAAGACAACAATAATCAGATTTGTTCAAGGGTTTTTCCCCACGGAAATGTCGATGGAACCCTGACCTGTCAATCATCCCTCCCACCCTCCCCTCGCAGGCTTCATCGCGGCCGACATCAAAGGTACCGGCACCTTCACGCAGCTCTTCCTCATCACCGACTACCACGAGAACGGCTCGCTGTACGACTACCTGAAGCTGACCACGCTGGACACGCAGGCCCTGCTGCGCCTCGCCTACTCGGCAGCCTGCGGCCTCTGCCACCTGCACACGGAGATCTACGGCACGCAGGGCAAGCCCGCCATCGCCCACCGTGACCTGAAGAGCAAGAACATCCTGATCAAGAAGAACGGCACCTGCTGCATCGCCGACCTCGGCCTCGCTGTCAAGTTCAACAGGTGTTTATTCTCATCGTGGATGTGGTGGTTGACCATCTGGAGCTCATGTTGCAAATTAGTTATTACTTTTTTATTAAGGTTCAGCGATTTTCTTTAATATTTTGTTATAATTAATTAAATATCTTCAGGTTTTAGACAGTTGATTAAACTAAATAGTTAATTTTTGAAATTACTAATTGGTTAATCAGGAGCATAATCAACAGATTAATCAATAATGAAAATGAGTAATAGTAAAGGTGATAAAATGAAATAAATTAAGGGACATTAGCAAAGCACAAAACAAACACATCATGTGATGATAATTATTCATGTAAATGTGAAGTTTATAATGTTTTTGTTGTTGTGATGAGTTGTTTTTTTTTTTTTTATTTAATTGATGTTTGCATATTGAACCTGGGAAGAAAGTATCTAACACAGTTTCCCAAAACAGTATTCTCCATCTTAAATCTGTGGGTCATAATTCATGGTTTTAATCTAGAATCTGTTCTCAATTTAAATACGGTTTTATTTATTAAATGTTTATTTACAGCTTATCAATGCTCAATATCTAAAAGTGCAGAAAAACAGTAGTTGGTTGTTTCATTTTTACCCTATATGCTGTTTAAACATGAATTAACCAACTGGCAACGCTCTCGTTTGTGTTGCCATAGCGACACCAACGAGGTGGATGTCCCCCTGAGCACCCGGGTGGGGACGAGGCGCTACATGGCCCCCGAGGTCCTGGACGAGAGCCTCAACAAGAACCACTTCCAGGCTTACATCATGGCCGACATGTACAGCTACGGCCTCGTCATCTGGGAGATGGCCAGACGCTGTGTCACCGGGGGTAGGGGCGTGCACACACACACACACACACATACACACACGCAGACACACACACACGCAGACACACACACACGCAGACACACACACAGACACTGACACACACACACACACACACACACACACACACACACACTGACCTTCAGATCCAGTTTGTTCTGTAGTTTGGTTGACTGGCTCCACCTGCTGGTGAAAACCAGATAAAAGGCTCAGCCGGACTCAGTTTCTGTTGCTCTGCCACGGCTCAGGTATCGTGGAGGACTACCAGCTGCCCTACTACGAGATGGTGCCCTCTGACCCCTCCTACGAAGACATGCTGGAGGTGGTGTGTGTGAAAGGACTCCGACCAACGGTGTCCAACCGCTGGAACAGCGACGAGGTGAGGACGGACTCCGTCGCCGGTGACACTCTGTCCTTATCATTTGTAAATACGTGAAAGGTGCAGTGTGTTGCATCTTTTCCTAAGAGGAGGTTAAACCAAATTTTACTTTATTTTGTGCAAAGTCGGGGCAGTTACAGCAGAATCATGTGACATACAGAGTCTGTGACAAGACAACCACAGATTTTGTTTCTGGTCTTAACTTCCTTTACTAAATGAAGAGCTTGTCATTTAGGGAAGTGATTCATTCAAAGCCAAAGTTGAGCACAAAGTCAGTGGAATTTGGTGGAACTTTTGAGTCCTCCTCTTTAAAACTGAGCGTCATGTGTTCTAGAGTGTCACAGGAGGACGGTGCTCGATTGGTGGAGCGCGCTGTTAAGTTTGAATAAGACTCATACTAGACTGTGATTGGCTCCAAACAAGTTGCGATGTCATAAATCTTGCAGGAATGTCTCAGGGTTGAACTGAGACTTGAGGTGAAACTCAGAGAAAACCGTCTTCGAGCGGAGGTCGACTTTTAAACAGCCACTGGTGAAGCATCTGTAGTTCTAGCCACACTAGCACAATACGCTAATTAGCTAATGGGCGGAAAGCTTCGGTTTCGGTTTCCTCCCGACGACATCGGCTGGAGGAAGATTCAGTTCAGGACAAACAAGTGAAAATTTAACAGAAATGTAGCTGAATTCATCACAATCCGTCCACTACACCTGAGTCTGGTTACATTAATACCGTATATACTGCTGAGAAGACCTGGAAAATATGATAAATAATAAATATTATCATATCTGATGTCGTTAGCATGTAATTGCCCTCAAATATAAAACAAAACCAAATTTTTGGGGACAGATATCAGGATCCAGCCGAGCAGGAGGAGACGCGAGGACGTCCTGTCCTCCACTGATGTTTCTCTAACTGTGTGTGTGTGTGTGTGTGTGTGTGTGTGTGTGTGTGTGTGTGTGTGTCCGCGTGTCCGCGTGTCCGCAGTGCCTCCGCGCAATGCTGAAGTTGATGTCAGAGTGCTGGGCTCATAACCCCGCCTCCCGCCTCACCATACTCAGAGTCAAGAAGACGCTCGCCAAGATGGTCGAGTCCCAGGACATCAAGATCTGACCTCCCCCATCCTCCTCCTCCTCCTCATCCCACCTCCGCCGCCTGATTCACCTGGACTCATTCGACCCGACCTGGACCACATCGGACCAGTCCGGGTCCCCGAAGCTCAGCCTTCATCAAGAGGAGGAAGAGGAGAGGTTGGGAGATGAGAAAAACTTTTTTTTTTTTTTTTAAAAGAAACGGACCCGTCTTAGGGCTGACCTGTGCTCCGCCTCTTCCTCCTTCCTCGTTCAGTCCGTCAGCTGGAAACGAATGCAGAGTCCTCCTCCTGCCCCCCCCCCCCCCCGCTGGGTTTGACGCTTTCTGTGAAAGCCAAACAGACGATAAAGTAATTTCTATGGCGACTCCTTGTGGAGGGGAGGAGAGGAGGAAGGAAGGCGGCGAAGCTCTCGATGCTCATCGTGAATGAAAAGTTTGAAACCCTTTTTATTTTTTATTTTTTTAAGGACCGGCCTGGCCCAGCCCTCCTCCACTTCTGCCTGTTTCAAACACTAAAAATGCCTTTTTATTTTCTCTTCAGGACTGAGTTTTTCCTGCCATATTGAAATATATCTCCACTCTTCCACTAGAGTTAATTATAAAAGAAAAATAAGGTACTATTATAATATGTGAATTTTAATGTGTAAATAAATGTTATCATTAGATGCCGTGCCTCCTCATAAGAACATTGAAAAAACAAAACAAAAAAAAACCCAGAACACTATGCTGCAGTGGTGTTGACGTCCGGCCGACTCCTCAGAGACGCTGACGGGAGATGGAGTCACTGCGGAGACGTCTACCGTCCTGTCTGTCTGTCTGTCTGTCTGTCTGTCTGTCTTACTCTGTCTCTTTGTCTGTCTTTCACTATGTCTTTCTTTTTTTCAGGAGATTATTGTACAACAGTTATAAAGAGGGTGGAGACAGAAACAATCTCAGTGGTAGAGGTAAACCTCGGTGGGTGGAGCTAAAGGAGTAGAACCTGTCGACCCGTTCTGGCGATTTCAGCTCCGAGACACCGCGTCTCCTGATTGGTCCAGTGGTTCATTTTAAACAGTGAGACTAATGGGCTTCGTGGGAGAGATTTATGAATCTGTAGAGAAATATGTCTTTAAATTGACATATTTCATCTATTGACATGACAAACATGAAGAAAATGACGCACTGACATCTCATACATACATTTAGGAAAAGTATCGATTAAAGCTGCTTTGAATAAAACAGCGAAATATTCCAGTTCTAGTGGGTAAGTATAGATTTATCATCAGCAAGAAGTTTGTTCACTAGTTAATCACAAAAAAATCTTTCCTTCTTTTAGAACTTCTATAAGACTAAGGTGGATGAAAGGAGAAGATGAAAAATGGATGAAACCTTATCTCTGATTAATTTGAAATACGCATCACCGTTTTGATTCATGACATCACTTCATGTCATTTGCCATCAAGGCTTCGCTTGTTACATGAGATGGTTCTTGATTTTCACTGGTTATTTTTTTACTAATTTTAGTATTAATGTTTCTTTCACTCACCATCATCGGTGAAAGTAAAAGTAGAACAATGTAAAACAAGGTTCTGCTTTTAAAATTCTACTAAAGTAAAAGTATCATCAGCTAAATGTACTTAAAGTGCCAAAAGTAAAAGTATTTGTTCCACAGAAAACTACTTTATATACAGGTATATGGTTTAATTCACTTGTTCCCAACCTGGGGTTTGGGGCCCTCTGGAGAGTCACCAGATAAACCTGAGGGGTCATCAGATGAGTCATGGAAAAGAAGAAACGCAAAGCTTTGATTCAGTGTTTGACTTTTGTCTTCGTTAGAGCCTCACATTTTTCTTATTTTTAATTGAAACCTTATGAGAAGTTTAAAAGGGAAATGTCTGTAACCAGACAGTGACCTTTTTGTAGGTCACAAGCCAATGACACTGGAAACCACTGATTAGATCTGTAACAATCTGTTCTATTTTATCCTAAGTGATCTTACCTAAATTTTCCCACTGAGTTTATATGGAGAAGAAGATTGAAGAATTAGAAAACTGAACCTTAAATTTTTCCTTCAGCATCGGACTAAATGTTCCACCAGCGTTAAACTAGAATCAGCGATGTAATATGTCCTTCTCCTTCCTGACAGTTGACTCTGGCTCCTTTCACCGGGGTTTAATTATCCAGTCTCCTTACTTCTGATTCTGAGAGACGTCTGTAAAAATCAAAATCTCCTTCATTTCCTCCAAAATAAAATTATCCGTTTCTTCATTCTGGAGCTTTTAAGTAAAGCGAAGTTCAAAAGTAATCAAGATATTTCTTTTTCTTTTCAGGATAAAAACTTTGTCATTAAGAGAAGATTTACCTAAAATGTCGGACTGTTCCTGTAATGTGTTGGTTTTCTCTCCTCAGCAGCAGGATGAGGTTCATGTGTTGGCTCGGGGTGTGTGTGTGTGTGTGTGTGTGTGTGTGTGTGTGTGTGAGTGAGAGTGTGTGAGAGTGTGTGAGAGTGTGTGAGAGTGTGTGGCTAACCGTTCATACAGTAGCTATTTAAGAGCAGTAACTTTAGTGTTTTTCTCTGTAATAAATATGCAAGAAAACCCCCAGTATAGAATAATCTCTAATATGTAAATCTTTACTGTTTTTTTTTTTTTTGTTTTGGTGTTGTTGTTTTGTACAGCATCTGGTTCGGTGCCTTATGAGTTTACCAAGGAAAATGAAAAACTCTGTATACAGTCTGTCCAATGTAACGATTTTTAAGTAAATAACCTTATTTTAGTACACAAACTCCCAGCGTCCTCTCTGCTTCTTTCACCTGTTCATCACACTGGTTGGTTCGTTTTCTTTTGCTGAACACACTGTTTACTTTGTTTGTTGTGTTTGTTTTATTGTGTGGACAACAACAGTGGGACGGCACTACAGATGTGTATGTCCATGACTGGCTGACTGGTGCAGTTTCCCCATTGGTCATCGCTCTTTCAAAAAGAACTGGCATAAAAAGTTGCAGTTGGAACATCAGGGGGCGTTTACAAGCTGTATTAGCAACTCAGTACCTTGTTGGTAGATTTTCTGACTTTTCAGACCCTTGCACCATTATTTTCCTCAAAAAGCAACTAGCGATGAATCTAGCAACTTTCTGGAAAACTTCCTTCTAGAAGAGAATCACCAGCATTGTCCCACAAGTGCCAGGTCTGTCTTTCCCTCCACAGACAACTATAAGTCTCATTCAACTGACTCTACACCAACTGACAGACATGAATGAGCTTCTCTCACTCCAGTGATCATTTTACAGGTAAATATACCTGAAATCTCAGCTCCGCCATCGTCTTTAACTCATGATTCTGTCAGATGACGCCCTGGTTATAAAATCTGGTTTATTTTCATATAAAGCAGCTGGATTAGTGGACAGTACAAAACACTGATGTTTGACCCTGAACATGTTTCCAGGTGATGCAGTTTGTAAAATTCTCAACGATATATTTTTATGATTGACTCACTTTGAAAAGCAGAATCTTAGTTTAAGGCTTCAATTTTAAAATTAAGATGCCATAAAACCCTCCGAGCTCATTCCATCAAAGCTAATGATTGTAGTGAAAATAGTGAAAAAATTCACTAAAGGTTTTCCGGCCAAATTAAAAACTAGTTGACACCTGTCCACTACAACATAGGATTAAAAAATAAAGGATTTCAAATGAGTGATATTGATCTGTATTATATTTAGTGTAGAGCTGCAACCATTAGTTTGAAAGAATGCATGTACAGGAAATAATCACTTTGTCAATTTTTAAGCGAATATTCTGGTCCCAGCTTTTTTCTTTGTTACAAATGTATACTTAACATTTTATTCTAGATAAACAAGACACCTGGTTGTTTTCTCCATTTAATGTGTCACAGGTACTACTAGTGTATGAGTCTAAAATGGCAGTTTCTTGACAGTGATGTCTTAAATTTATTTGAATTGAAAAACAAGGTTTTTTTAAAGCTACAATTTACCTTTTCATGACATAAAAGCATCAAATAATCATGAGACCAAAACCAAAAGGGATCCAAAGTTTCAGTCAACTAATTACTGCAGCTCCAATTCCAGACACATTTGCAGCTTTTATTTGGTTTCACAATATTAAAATAATTACCAGACAAACATTAACCCCTTGTTCATCAAATTAAACTTGAGTAAATACACAGAGTCTTTGAGTTGTCAAATGTTTTCGTCTTTATTGTTAACGCCCTTCAGTCCCTCCCTGTCTACTTGTCCTCAGGCTTGTTGAAGCAGTAGGTGAGGCAGCACTTCCCGCAATAGTGACGGTCAAAATGACTCGCCATGAAGACGCCGGCGCCGCACTCGTCAGCCGGACACTCGCGCCTCAGCCGATGGATTTTACCGTTCTCGTCCACCTGGAACCAGAGGAGACAAAAATTCAAACTGCTGCAGCAAAACTGAAGAATGAAGATCAGACTCTACCTCAGAAGCTCAATTGTACAAAAAGGCTTCTTTAAGGTAACACGGGTCACAAATGTCTGAATTGCCTCAGTTAAGCAACTGAAACGGGAATAATTTCCCTTCAGCTGAAAAACAAGCACTTTACAGCGACCGGAGCTGGTACCTTGTAGTATTTGAGCACAGCGAGCTTGACCTTCTTCCTCTTGTGCTTGTTCTTCTTGGGGGTGGTGTAGGACTTCTTCTTCCTCTTCTTGGCACCACCACGCAGCCTCAGCACCAAGTGCAGGGTGGACTCCTGAAAGACATACAAACATTAGATATTAATATTTAACAAACCGTTTAGATCAAAATACACTTCTTGAAAAGCGACATAGGTCTCACACATTAAAGATGGATAAAAATCTTTGTTTAAACTCAGGTGCGTAATATTTAATTTTTGCATACTCACTGACAACAGCCATCAAATGAACTATCAAGCCAAAACCGATGACGCTAAAGTTGCTCCGAATGGTTTTTACGGTTTCATGTCCTCAGCTCACCTTCTGGATATTGTAGTCTGACAGCGTGCGTCCATCCTCCAGCTGCTTTCCAGCGAAGATCAACCTCTGCTGATCAGGAGGGATACCTGCAGAGAAGAACCCAGGTATCAACACCCACACTGGACCAGGCAGGTCAACTCTCTGCTTCCCAGTCAGCACCTGACAGCGTAGAACCTCCAAACCGGAGCTGGAGTTCCTCGTGTTGAGCTTTAAATGCGTGACGTTCATGTAAAAGCTAAAACTCTAAAGACTGGTTTCCGGGGAAGTGAAATCCAATATTTTCTTAAATGAATCTGACAGTTTGTCCAAAAATGACTGAAAAGTGTTTCCTGAGTCCAAAGTGACGCATCAAATATCTTTTTTTTCCTCATCAATGGCCAGAAACCCCAAAAAACAACTTCTCAAACTGTAGAAACCATGAAGAGAAAATGTTTTGTTTTCGACTTGGAAAATTGATTCAAACGATCAATGTAGTTTCTGTCAATTTGATTAATCACTTCAGCTCTAAACTCCATTATTCCATAAGGAACATTTTCTGTACAGCTCAACGATAACCCTGAATGTTTTCCTATTTACTCGATATCAATGTTATAAAGATCAGAAAGACTTTAGGTTTATCCGCTGTCTATTAAACATGAACCAATTATAAAACTAAAACCACTTATCTCGGTGACAGACTGATGAAGAGACAACACTTTTTACTCCATGAACTCCTTAAATAATCAACAGCCAGTGTCAGAAAAACCTACTTGTGCAGTTATACTTTGATCAATCCCACAGACTAATTTTGAAGTCTCGTGAGAATCTCAAGCTTTTAAAAAGATAAAAATGTTGAGATGATTTTGGAAAAATGTGTCAAGATTCGAAGCAGCAAAAAATTTAGTTTTCTCCATTTCTGATGGAACGCTGCAGCTAAAAACGTCAATCGTTTAATCGATTAATACAAGGACAAGCAATGTGGTTCCATTCAGTACCCCCCCTTAACTTTGATTAGTAAAACTGAATCTGCTCTAACTACAGATGTCAGATCAGTGTAGTGGAGTAAAAAGTACAGTATTTCCCTCTGGATTGCTGTAAATTAGTATTAAGTACCACCATTTATACTGAAGCAGAGTAATTTAGTACAATTACTCATTATATCCTTATTAATTTCCTTCCCTGTACGCAAAACGTCTTTATATTTAATCAGCAAACAGATCGCTATCCAAACGTCAATGGTCAATTATCAAAACAGTGGATCAACTTTCGATCGGCTCCTTGTTGCAGCAGCTTCACAGCAAGGAACATTTTACACTTAACGCTTTGTCTGGAAACGCGACAGGGGAACACACGGATGGAAACAGCTGTTTAATGACACTCACCCTCTTTGTCCTGGATTTTGGCCTTGACATTTTCAATAGTATCTGAAGGCTCAACCTGCGAAAACAAGGACAGATGAGGCCGGGACACGTTCCTCCGGTCCAAGAGACAACATCGCGACTTCGGCACAAGACTCAGTTTAATCTCTAGACCCACACGTGTAGTTTTCTTCGGTTACCAACGCTCATGGGGAGATGTCGCGGGGAGCAGGGCCGTGTTCAGCCCGCTACTGGCTCCCACGTGTTTACGGTGTTCTCGGCTGCTAGCTTAGCCACTCCGCTTCTACAAGACCTCGACAAATTCAAGCAGACGCTTAGCTGGGCTTTTAACGCGTATAAGCAACTTGGCGGTATTTATAAGGTATATTATATTGTATTATATTATATACAGGCGGCAAATGTGGGCTTTTCGACCTAGTTTGACAGTAAAGGGAGTAAAAGTCTTGGGGCCGCAGAACCGTCCACCACAGCCCGGCTCACCCACCTCGAGGGTTATGGTCTTCCCCGTGAGGGTTTTGACGAAAATCTGCATCCTGGCGTTCAACCCACCTACATGAGAAAACACACGGGACTTTTAGCTCGGTGACTCCGCTGAAGCGGGGTCGGAAAAGTCGCTTTTTGTTAAAAAATCTTTGGTTGGAAGCGGGAGCGCGATCTTACCACCGGTTCTCCTAATGGCGGATCATGAGAAGAGGGCTTCCCGTCCGAGCCACGGGGTTTTCTCCCCGCGTTCGCACGGGGCGGGCGACCGTCACGGCGCCTGATCGAAAATGCTCCCGAACATCCGATTTTGCGGTCGTTGGGCGTCTTTTACTCCGCGTCGATATCAGCGCTGATCTAAATTTATATTATAAACGAATTAGTGTTTTTAAGAAAACATCTCGATTTCTGCAGTATACGTACCACGGTAACCATAGCAACGTCATTGTTTGCAAATGGCGCCTCGACTAACGCGTCGAAATTGAAATTTAGTGTGAAACACGAGTCAAAAAACAATGTGTGAGCCACAAAACCCCGACAACTCACCTCGAGGAGAAGAGGCACGACAACCAACACCGGACATTTCTATATCCGACACCGATGAAAGTTATTTGCAGTCTCTGTATGAGTTTATCGACCATGAGAAACGGTACCTGCGGTGTCCGGAGGTCGGTCCGGACGAGCTGCGGTACGTGGTCCACCGCTCCGCCTTGAACAAGGTGAGTAACGGAGCCACACCTGGTTCCGAGCACGGCGGGTCGGACTGGGGCAGGTGGGCGAGTCAGCGAGGCTCCATCCATGGCTGATGCATCACTAAAACACAGAACAACTGCAAAGACAGACGACATGTCTGGAAACAGCGAGAGACACGAAACGACAACACGGAGACCACAGAAACATAGAGAGACACAACAAACTGAAAAGAGACTGAAGATGACTTAAGTCCTGATATAGTGTTAAGATATAGATATAGTATTAAGATACTCAATTACAAGTAGAAGTGTTACTCAAAGGAGTGAAAGTACACAAGTGTTAGCAGCAAATCGCACTTAAAGTATTTTCATTAAAAATACTCATATCCAAAATGGGCCTATTCAAAAGGGTACATTCATTAAACGTGAAAGTAGCTGTTAAAAACAGAAAAGTAGAACATATCCCTCTGAGATGTGGTGGAGTTGAAGCACAAAGACACAGAAAAAATGGAAACTCAAAAAAAATACAAGTACCTCAGATTTATATTTGACTGCAATACCTGAGAAAATGTACTTTCCTGGTCTGTGCTACTGATGCTTATCGTCATATTCTAATTAATATCTGACAACAAACATCTTCTTTGTGGCCTTGTTTATGACTAATTTTGAGTTTTACACTTTGTATTTGGAAGCTTGTAGCGATGTAAAAAAAATATATATATTGTCTGATATTTGTGTTACATGATGCAAACAGGTAAACAGTGATACACTTGTAATTATTACTTTTATATAACAAAAGGATCTGAAATCTTCTTCCCCCTCTGTTCCCCCACCTCCCTGATAAACGATGAAACACTGAACACTAAAATTCGGTTTGTTTGATGCAGGAACTTCCGGTAATGGATAATGGCTATGACTGTTTGCTTCACTTGCATGTCTCTGGTGTCTCTGTGTCAGTGGACGGTCACACAGATACTAGAGGACTGCGTCGTGCTATTTCCTGTCTCCGTCCCCCCGTTTTCCCTCCTCCTCTTTTCGCCAACAGGTGATTGCGCGTGCGACAGCCTACAAGCGGCTGCTGTTGACCATCAAGTCCGAGTACGAAGATGCCATCAGGGAGCTGAAGATGAGGCAGGATGACGCCAGGGCGGCTCAGCGAAGCCTGGCGGCCGCGACATCACTTCCTGAGTCGCTGAGCACCTGCCAGAGACGAGCCGACCAGCTGAGGGACAGGTGTGTGCCTGTGCTACTGTGCTATCTTTGTGAGGACCAATCGGAGTTTGGACCTTGAGTGAGGGAGGACATTTTGGAAATTTTGATATCCATATTTAATATTGTTTCATTCGACTATTAAATATGAATATCACCATTTGATGTATTGGAAAAATTATGAGAAAATACACAAAATGACTCTAAACAACTACAACACAATTAAAACAAACTGAAAATTTCAGTTTTGATTAAGTCTGAGTTTTGTATTTTTAATTAAAAAAAGCAAAGATGGCATCATTGTATTCATTGAGAAGTCTCTGGTGATGATGAACCCGAGTCTGCAGCTTTATGCTGAGTTTTAGCTCATTATTTAACTGTTTACTGATCTGGTTCAGTCTCAGTCTCACTGCTCTCATACAGCAGGCAGATGTTTTTCAGAGAGACAGCCACTGTCCTCTACCTGACAGATTCTTATAGAAACCAGCATGTGAACATAGCAGAGCATTTAGCAGCTAAAGAGCCAGAGGTTTTCCTCAGGAGCTGGTGGAGTCCAAACCAGAGCTAAAAGAAGAGGGAGAACTGGACTTAGATTCATCACATGGACTCGGAGGCCAGATCCAGATGAACGATCATGCTGCTGTTGGATGCAGAAACAAGTGGCTATGTGTGTTTTTTCCCAGAATCTCAAACCTTCAGAAGGAAACAGCAAAACTTCAAGAGGAGATGAAGAGACAGAAAACATCTAAAGAGCAGAGCACATGGATTCCTGGTACAATTGACACTGACACTGAGGCTTGAATATTTGAAGTGTAACTTGTAATGTGCTGTATAATTGAAATGTATGATTTTGCACTTTCAAAGTCATGCATATTGTCCTTACAGTTGTGAAGCTGTTGTTCACTAAATTGAATCTGGGCCTGAAACTATGTGACTTGTTTTGCGTCAGAATAAAGACACATAGTGAGTGTTAACATTTCTCACTGGAAAGTCAATAAAAAACCAGCACAAAGAGAAGAAAAACAACTACAATGATGGTTAAAACTACTACAAATGGTTCTAAACAACTACAAAGGGGTGCATTATGTGTCTCTCGCAGCTTGGGGGTCTTGCTCTTATATAAAAGGGGTGGGGGCACCTCTAGAATGAGTGGCTGGCAGACAGTTGTACACTGTATAACCTCTGTTCAGATGTCCCTGGTTCAACCCCACCCCCGTCTCCATCCCTCAGGTTTGACGGTGGCTGAGTCCGAGGATCCCGACGCCCTGGACAAGCACCTGAAGCATCTGGAGGCCCGGAGAGCCGCTTTGCTGCACAGGAAGAGCCTCCATGTCCCCGTGGAGGTTAAAGCTGAGCTGGATGCCAAGCTGCAGACCGCCGAGTGCCAAAGAGACCGGCTGAGCGCCGAGAACAACCGGCTGAAAGTCCTGTAAGAGCAGGAAGACTATACCTGCCGCCATCTCTGTCTAGACTGGTCCCAGAAATGTTGAAAATGTGGGACAGAATCACCGTGAATACTCTAGTTTAGTTTCAGTAATATACTAGAAATTGTCCCATTAAATAAAGTACGAGACAGAATATCTTCAAGTCTTGAAAAGTTTTAAAAAGCATTGAATTCAGTTTCCTCAAAAAAAAGGTCATAAAAGGTTTTAAAGAGTCTTCCCTTTAATTTACAAACATCTTAAAACTTGTCTCTAGAGTTAATGGAAAACAAAGATTAATGTAGACAAAGTCTTGTCTTTCTGTCTCTGTGCAGATACAAGCGTCTGAGGTTTGTCAGTGACCATCTGTCCAGCTGGGAGGAGGAGGAGCAGCCGGTTCCCCTGACGGAACTCCTGGGTTCCACTGTGGAGAAGCTCAGACAGACCAGCGGTGAGACTCTGCTGCAGTTGGAGGACATGCAGATTTAAAGTTTTTATTTTCCTCCTCAGGAAGTTTCACACGTTATTCAAAACTTCTCCTGTTGGTTTTCTACAGCAACAGACGATGACAGTCGCTGCATCGACGCCGAGCTTTTTGAGCGAGAAGAGCTGACCGGAGGTGACGAGTCGGACCTCCTGGCGGATTACCTGGACAGGTGCTGGGTTCACAGGAACGTCCCGACCAGTTCACCTGAACTCCCTCTGAATCTTTCTCCCTCTGTCCGTCAGGTTCATCCTGCTCTTTGATTTGGCTCAGTACGAAGACGCCGCCCTCCTCGCTGCCAGATCCCCCCGGGGAGTCCTCAGGAACCTCTACACCATGGAGATGTTCAGAGGTTGGCAACACACACACAAACACACACACACACACACACACACACGCACACACACACACACACACACACACACACACACACACACATACATACACAGATATCTGTACATTCTCATATAGACAAGTTTCCCATTTATAAACACAGTTTGACAATGTCCCAGTGGCTCATAAATGGACATTTTTAGCAGCTGCTGGAAAACGTTTAAACGTTTAGAGGTGAATTTGTACATGACTTGTCTTTGTCTCCGGTAGCATTTTACCCTCAGCGCTCCACTTCCTCTGGTCCAACTCTGTCCCCCGTGTCCAGTCTGTGTCCTGGTCTCTGCCGACCCCTCGTCTCTTTCTCTGTCTTCTCCTCCCAGGTGTGGAGGCCCCCCCGGGCGCGGCCCCCCCTCTCCTCCTGTTCTTCCAGGCCCTGCTGACCACCGTCCCACCCGGCGCCGCGCTGTCAGCTCCTCTCTCGCTGCAGTGCGTCGTCTCTGCCCTGCAGCGAGGCGCCTCACAGCTCGTCACCCACGCCGTCACCCAGAACAAGTAAACACACAACTGCCCAGAGTGTGAGGTGTGTGTGTGTGTGTTTGTGTGTGTGCGCGATCTCTGATGGTCTCTCAACTCTTTATCCCTCCAGGCTCACCTTCTCCGAGCACCTGGGCGACATCCTTATTGAGCACGCTCAGCGGAACCCCGGCGCAGCCAACCTGTGTTTGGCTTTGGCCACCATCGTCTATGAGGCCTGCGGGCTCCACAGGAAGACCGCACTGAGCATGTGCAGGAGAGGCCTCATCCACAGTGCCGCCGAGTTCCTCAGCCACTGCAAGGACCTTGGTGCAGGTCTGTGTGTTTGTGGATGCTTGTCCTATCTTTGTGAGGACCAGTGTCAGTTTAAACCACAGTAGCAAGGACCTGTTCAGTCATTACAAATTTATTTTCCTTTCACATTTTCTCACTTCTTCATCTGCAGCTAATGAAGCCATTTTATACCAGAGTCAGTACCAAGATAATATAGATGAGAGGCTGCCCCCAGTGACAGGGGGTGGTCGGGACTGAAAACAGTACCCACCCTCATCATATGTAGTATTGTTTTCATGAATTGACTTTACATATATGAAAGGCACAGCAAGTTGACAACATGTCTGTTTTCTTCAAACAACAAAAACAAGAGTCCCTGGAGAGTTTTAACCCACAGACAGTGCATGCTGGGAAATCTGTTCATACTGCCTTTGTTCCTTGAAAAAAACAAAACAAAAAAACCCTTCATTTAATGAGTTGAGTGAGCTCTGATTGGTTCATTAATTCAACTCAACATCTGGAGTCAACAAACCTCAGGTCAGAACAACTCATGTTTATAGGGTGTAAGGTCTGAAGATCATGTTTTAGTGTATATGACAACAAACGTGTGTGTTGCCTTTGTATCTCAGATAATAATCTGTGTATGAATCTCCCTCTCTCTCAGAGGACTGTATTTGGGTTCTGTGTCACTCGCCGAGCCTCCCCTTCCTCGAGCTGTTGACGGAGCCTCGACAGGACCGGGCGGCAATCTTGTCGGTGGGTGGGGCCTGCTCCACCCTGCTGGCTGACCCTCAGCATCGGGGGTTGGCGCTGCAGCTCCTGGACGGCTTCGTCGGCCGAGGACGAGGTTCGTCAGATGACAGATAATCAGGAGGCGGGAAGCCAGACACATGGTTCTCATCAAACTTCTCAGTTTAGATTTCTCAAATATTGATGTGATTTTTACTGCTGTACAATTTTGGCTCCTGATGTCTCACAAAAAGCAGAGTGTGTCGTCAGATGAGTTGAGTTGTTAACAGCTCCAAAAATTTTTAAATTTTATTATACATGTTTTTATTTCAATAATGTTCAAATGATCCAGTATCTCACCAAAATCAACGATTAGAGAAAATTACTTTCTACAGTTTTTACAAGTCCTCACATAAATATTAATCCTGAATCTGAACTTTTATTAGAAACAAAAAGTCCAAACAAAAATAAACAGAGGAACCAGCTAAACTGAGGTAATACCTGACCTGAGGTGACCTCTTTGTGTCTCCGTCCTCCCAGGGGTCTTGGAGGACGTGATCCTGGCCGACAGCAACTCTTCCGTGGTCGTTTGGATCGATGTTGCATCTCAGTGCTCTGAGACGAACCGGGCCGACCTGAGCCAGGCAGTCCTGTCCATCCTGCAGGAGCACAGCGGGACCAGAGTCCTGACCCCAGACCTAGAGGGAGCCCGACTCATGGAACACGTCTTCCTGTGAAAACTGACCCTGAAAGCCCCCCTGGGTAGAATGCTCATGCCAAACATCTGTTATTAACCTGGTTCTCTTCACGTAGTTGAGGTCTTAAGATAAAATGTCTTAAATGACTCTGAAGCTTCTATGTTCATTACAAAAGAGTTCAGCATGTTCTACCCCCAGATGTCAAATCCAAGGACCTATCAATGACTTTCAATGGCTTTCAAAGTTTTCCGTGGTTATTTTTACATTACATAAGTGTGAGATCAGCCAGGTCACAAAATAATAAGCACATGATGAAACAATGGTTCAATTAATCTGCAAAGACTCGTGCAAATACAATTTTTTGATGTTTTTAGTTGTTATTCTTTTTCTTGCCTCTAAATAAATAAAATCCATCAGCCTGTGCCTGTTTTTCAGCAGTTCTGAGATGTTAGTCACCCTCAGTATGTCCGCCCCCCACCCCGACCCCCCCCACCCCTCTTTACACTGTGACTCCTCTGCTGTCTGCCTGACCTTTACGACCTCTGAGCTTTGGCTGGTACCAGAGAAATGACTCAGGTAAAAAAAATCTGAGACAGTGATGGCTGATGTCCAGCAGGTGGCGAACAGGTTCACAACCTGGAGACTGGATTAAAGTGGCCTTCAAACACACATACACACACACACACACACATAGAGGCCAGGCATATTCCCACTGTAATAATAATAACAGTAATGACAATGATAAAATGTTAAATGTTAAATTGGCAGAATCTTCATGTCATTATTGACAGAAAACCTCAGAAACATGTTTCCTCTTTATAAAAACTTTGGGTAAAAAAACTCACTCATGACAAAATACAACAGAAGAGGAAGTTACCCAGAAGTGGGCGGGACTTCCTAGGCTGTCAGAGTCACAGGAGGCTGGATCCGTCCCAGCATGGATCAGATAAGAGGCAGTTTACACCTGGGGACAGGTCAGTGTCCAGGACTGACACACAACCTGTAAAGTCCTTATCAGATTTGAAATTTGTACCATCGGTTAAGTAACTGCATTGCTGGAAAGTAAGTAAGTACATTTACTCACTGTACTTTATTTGAGTATCTCCAGTTCATGCTACTATCTACTTCAACTGCACTACATTTATTTTAACATCATACATTCCCTTTAGTTCTCAAATTAAGATTTTACATTAAAAAATGTAATAACCTCATAATATACAATAGTTGTATACAATGTTTTGAGATTTGACATCTTATATAAAAATCATCCAATGTCTCCATGTTGTGTTTCAGACGCCTATGACTTGTTATCAGTTTCACCAAAGAGACATTTTTTTTCTCTAAACTTCTCACATGGTTTTGTTTTAATTAGAGATGTAAAATAAGCCGATCTGTCACTTAAATGAAAAGTTGTGTCCTGAAGTTTAAAAATTGAATCCAGAAAAATTGGATCAGAATTTTCCGGCACCATGAATCATCCATTGACCCCTCAGGTTTACCCAGTGACCCTCTGGAGGGCCCCAACCCCCAGGTTGGGAACCAGTGGTTCTCAGGATCAATGATCTGATCAGAGATCAGTCACAGGAGGCAGGTTACTGCACAATCAGGTACTTTTACTGTGACAATTTAACTACACAAAGTATGTTTACTGTGATAGTTTAACTACTAGACGTACTTTTACTGTGATACTTAAGTCAAAAGTTGC
>CM029124.1:1132500-1137500 GCA_016859345.1 Istiophorus platypterus
GCAGAACCAACGAAGCTCCCATTAGCCTCGGCTGGACGTTCTCATGCCGACGGAGGACAGGTTAAACAGCAGTATGCTAGCACATTGACTTTAGCATTTAGCTCAGTGTTATTAAGTTTAAAGTTTAACAATAGAAGTCTGTAAATAGACAAGCCTTATCAGTCAATAGGTTTATTACATGTTCACATTCCCACATGAAGTCTGTGAATCAAGATCCGAATCAGTTTTACAAAGAAGTTGACCCCAGTTTCTATTGGCTCTCTGTGAATTTACACTCAGTCCAGAGCCTGAACCTGAACCTGAACCTGAACCTGATCCCAACCGGGTTATCTCTGCCTACTCCTGAGCCCTAGAATCTAAAATCTACCTGGAGAGAACTGGTAGTTGTGGTGAGGCTGATGCATATGCTAATGCTAATGCTAACGGCTGAGAGTTTATGATGAGAACTGGCTTTACTGAGAGAGTGACCCGTAACCATGGTAACTGCGCACAACAAAGATGGAGACAGGCTGTAAGCATCAAAATCAGGAACCGAATTTATCAAAAGCTCAAATTTTGGACTGAAGGGAAAGATAATATTTTAAATAATCTTCACAACAAATAAAACAAATATAAATTAAGAATAAAAACTATCTTTGAAATGTCAGAATCTGTGAAGTGGGTTCAGAGCTGACCCTCCATTACTGCAGCACAGAGACAGAGTAATGATAATAACAACAACAATAATAATCATGAGCAGTATCATTCAGAACAGAGTAGTTTTAGTTTATTATGTGCATTTTAACATTTGGTGGGATGTTTCACACCTTCCCTTTTTTTCTTCTTGTCATCTATCAGCTGCAAACAAACAAACAAACTGACAAACCAGAATCCATCTGACCCTGATGTGATTCACAGTCTCTGATCATCTTCTCCACTCCCGACAGCCTGGAGCTAAATTTGCCTAACTACTGGATTTTCTCTGAAGAAACTTGTCCACCAGCACCAGAGTTTAGTTTCCTGTTCATTCATCCCTGTTTCTATATTCACACATTATAAATATAACAGATTACTGATCATCAACCCTGGAAAAAAATAAAAGATTTCACACAAATTAACTTTTTAAGAAATGATAATTCTACATGTTTGACTGGAGAAATAAACCACTGAATAAACTGTAAAATCTTTTTTTAATGAATAACAAAATGGCAGCTTGACTATAAATAGGAGGAAGACTGATAAAGCTAAGAAAACAACTGTTTTACTCTGAGGTTATTTCTTTACATATCAATGTAGCGTCGTTCTTACAAGTTGGAGAAATACAGGCTAAAAATAAAAATGCAGGAAAAACATGAAATCACACATGAAAAAGTGCATCAACACTAAGAAAAATAAAATGTATCAAGAGAAAACAAGATGTGAATCACAAATGTGGACGATCAGTGGATCACTGGGCGTTTTCTGCCGGGTGGCGGGGGGGGGGGGGGGGTGTATCCGAGGCGAACAGGAAAGAAAAGGAGAGCAGCAGCAGCATTACCCCCCGATGGCAGTGACTCAGTCGTCCCAGTCAGCTGACGCTGCCTCCACCGCTCTGTTCAGACCCTGAGTGGAAACTGTCAGAGGCAGCGTCCCCACAGCTCCAGCTCTGTGTGGGTTCTGGGTCCAGTCGGTCAGCTCCAGTGCGTAAATGTCCCGACACAAATGTGGTCTTAAGGTTCCCTTACTGGGCAGAACATTCTGGTTCCTGTGATGGTTCCCCTTGACTGTAAACCCACATCTAGAGAGTGAGGTAATAACAGCAGTGTCCCTCCCCAGGGATGCAGGAGGACTGATCCACATCAAAGAAGAATCAACTCCTATTTTTAGTGATTTTTCCACAGATAATATCTGGAATTTCACGAGGAACGTGATCACATGTCGTGTCAGAGGGGAAACAGCCAATCAGAGACAGAGATGTAGTTTCAGTTGTATTTTTACAGGTGGAAATGAAAACCTTTAGAGCTCGACTGGAACTGAAAAGCTGCAGTTTTTAATGTCCCTCAGTTTTAACGCCTGCTGGAAAGAGCATGCATAGATTTAACCAAGTGCAGTACAGTTTGAGTTACTTGCGTTTTCCATTTTAATCCACTAATACCTCCATTCCACTACATTCTTTGGGAAATATCATACCTTTTATTGTACTACATTTATCTGACAGCTGCAGGTATTAGTTACTTTACAGATTAAGATTTTTACATAAAGACACAAATGATAATCCCATAAAATATAATCTGCTGTCTAAGATTGTGTCAGATGTTTTCTCTGATCCCTTTTTACAAAAATCAGGTTTGGTTTGGTGGTGTGGTGGCGTTGGGCATCTGCTGAATGACTGAATGGAACGGAAGTGTCGCTTTGACTGATGCAGTGTTGGTGGAGCAGAGGAAGCTCACATGGTGCCAGACGTCCCTGTGGCCTGTAATACGTTAACTGTGGGTCTTATACTGGAGACGGATGTGTGATGATGACACTTGTTCAGTAGCTTGAAAACTGATGATGAAAATCAGCATCTGGTTGTGTCTCCTCATATTCCAGATATGTATGACCTGTTATAAGTTCCACCTAAGAGACGTTTCCTCTCAACAGTTTAAGGCCCAAATAGGTCGAGTGATCCGATAAAAAAAAGATTAAAGAAAAGTCCAAAAGACTGAAGACAGATCAATGAATCAGAACTTCTTCCATTAATCTGCTGAGGACCCCTCAGGTTTATCTGGTGACCCTCTGGAGGGGCTCCAACCCTTAGTTTGGGAACCAGTTGACTAAAACCTCTACCTTCATACAAAGTAGTTAACAGCCGCTCTAACAGTATTGATGGGTAACAATCATCATGAAACATGTGAAATCCATTACAGCTGTGAAATGAGATTTTTTTATTTTTATACTTTCAGTCAGAAAACCTAAATCTCTCTGAACTAGTTTCACTATCTCTAAACTTTCAGAGTCAGTCAGTTACTTTTCTCCTCATGCTGAGAGGGTGAATGACACTAAAGACCGGTTTTCCCCAAAAATCCCCTTTTATTTGCATTGACTCAAGATTTGAAACGAATACATGAATGGTAGTGGTGGTGGGGGGGGGGTCCGTTGATGTTGGCGGCAACTTTCTTCCATAAACATAGAACTGTGTGGTTTGAGACCAGAATGTCTTTATTCCTGCAGAGAGGACAAAGGAGGCTACAAGCTGGGCAGCTGCTTACAGTAAACTCTGGGGTTTTCATGCTGGAGCATTGACAGAACAATAATAAACCTATAGATACAGTCTGGTTGGGTTTGTATCTCCTCAGAGACGCTATGATTGATGTCTGGTCGTACTGGTGGTTTGGGCTTCTCTTGCTTTAAAAATGCTAAACACAGTGATCGAAGCATCTATGATGATAACCTGGGAGTTCTTTTCTGCTGATGAAGGCCATAGGGTGTGGCTAAAAGCTCCAGGAAAAAAACAATCTGGTGAGTTCCAACCTTTATTGATCAATAAATCAGAAGATCCACTGATATTTAAAACTATTTAGAACCTTCTGGAAAACAGCAGCTGATAGAAATCAGCACCAAAACCGGGTTGTTTCAACATCGTGTGAAAAACTTATACATTTATGAAACTTTAACAATCAATTTATATGAATCAGTACAATTATACTCTACATGAGCTAAATACTACAGTTAATGTTTGATCAATCAAATGTCACTGTGTTGGACTGGAGCAGTTGTGACAACCCCCCCCCAATATTATTATCATATCTACTCTGTCTCTGAAACAGCCATATATATTATATATAATATAATATATATATACACACTGACAGACATGTATTCAGAGGGTATTTTTAGACTCCATTCTGCCCTCAGTGTTCTGTGTAACTCTATATCTCAGACCGAGGCTGAGTCCAACCCCCCACTGCTCCTCCCAAGATTCACACAACTTTCTCTGAAGAAAACTTTATTGATCTCTACAGGGAAACTGGGTTGTTAAAGCTGCCCTGCTACTGGAGCTGGAGTCATTAGGACTCATCCCCTGGGGAACGAGAATGACTGTGCCAATTTTTTTTTTGTGACAGTTCACCAAGTAGATGTTGAGATATTTCTTCAACCTGCTGGTGGCGCCAGAGAAAAAAAGTCAAGGGATCATCAAAGTCCTTAAGTTTCAGGGCGATCAGTCCGACGGTTGTCAAGATGTTTCACCGTGAATTGCAACGGTCTCTGGTGAAGGTGGCACAGGGTCACAGGGTCACAGAAGACAGTAGGATCCGGCCTCTGGAGACCATGAGTGTCTGTACAAGGCCAAGGTGTTGGGCTGAGCAACAGAAGTTAGCGCCTCCAGAATCACGCTGCTAACGTAGCTACAGAACGTGATCGATGGCCACAGATCGGACAAAGCCAACAAGACTGCTATCTGATTTTCTTCTTATGTCTGCTCTAATTTAAAGCTCTTTTATTCCAAAGTCTGAGGCAGAAAAATTTAGTAAGGTAACTTTTAGTGTTAGCCAAGCTAGCAGCGGGACTCTGGGGACGATGACCTCGGTCTGTTGGTGGGTCCACCACTGTAGTCCAGACTGAAATATGGATTTCTATAATAATTTGAGCAGACATTAGGTTTATTTCCATCCTTCTGTCTTTATGAGTGTTTTCTATTTGCACACTTAACCCCCCAAAAAACAGCAAAAACAAATTCTAAAAAACACAATATATTTTACCCTTAACTGAGGTGGACAAGGTGGGTGGATCAAGAAAAGCAGAGAGAAACAAAAAGCCAAAGAGAAACATACGTTGTGAATATACTGTGACGTCCATGGAACCATCGGTTCAGTGTGGAGCGACGATGACGAGGAGACCGGAACCTTCCTCACATTAATACATGGAACCGACGGAAACGTCAGATCTCCACCACGCTCTCCACCTGGTTCTCCATCCTCTTTTAACTGCCTTGTCTTGCCGTGTTCTCCTCTTCTTCTGTTGTGGTTTAATGGCGGCGGCCGGAGCATCGGCTCATGTTC
>CM029124.1:1142500-1285000 GCA_016859345.1 Istiophorus platypterus
TTTCAGCTCTAAATCATAGTGTGATTGAATTTTCTGTTCATTTTTTAAGAATTAATTTTCCGTTTTCCGTCAGTGCAGATGCTCCTCCAGCCTTTATTTCATATGTTTTACAGAGTATCTGTCGCTAAACACGAGCCTTTAGTTAAACTGACTTGTTTGAAATGTGGGTCAGGCTGCTCCGATCTGACTTTTTCAAAGTCTAGTTATACATAATTAGATATCATCTTTCACTGTCTCTCTGCGTCATCACATCCTCCTAGATCTGAGGGTAACAAGTTTAGGGAAGTAGCTCCTGATAATTTATCATTATTGATCAATCTGTGAAGGATTTTCTTGATTGATTGATTAGAGTCTTGTTTTGTGTGACCAACTGTCCAAAACCCAAAAGGATTCAGTTTACTCTAATGTACGACAAAGAAAAGCAGTAAATTCTCCATAAAACATTTGGAATTTTTGCTTGAAATTACTTATATGATTAAGTGACTATAAGAAATTTAGCTGATTAATTTTCTGTCCATCCACTGACTGGTTAAATGACTAAAACTTGCTGATATATTTGGCACCAAATACTGGAATGAATCCTCTAAGAATTGATAATGATAATAATCTGTGAACACGTTTGCACGACAATGATGTCTCGTACACATTGTAAATTAACATTTTAATTAAAATGTCGTTGAGTAGAGTGTTAGAGACCAGTAGCATAAATATTGAAAAAAACGTTTAATTCTTCTCTTTTTTATGCCAAACATTCAGCTTCTCAAATGTAAAGATTTGCTGCTTTTTGCAGTTTAGTATCGTAAACAGAACATCTTTGGATTTTAGCGACATTTGAAGAATATGGGACTATTTTCTCACATTTTATAATCAAAAAACTTCATCAATAAACCAAAACTAACTAATCAGCAGAGTACTGGTTAATCATAATTATCAGTGCAGCCCTGAAAATGAACAGGAGTGTTCTTCCTATACAACCCCACCCACTCCACCACCACTTCTCTAATCCTGGATCCGAGCTGATGAGTCTCTGTTGAATTAGACTTTACATCAAACAGATTCAGAATGACGGCGTTTAAAAAGGTGTCTGACGTGACACCCCCCCCCCCGAGACGGCGTGACCAACGGGCTGGTTAATCGTCCCAGGGCTCCATGGTCGCCGCAGGCCTCCGTCTTATTTTTGGGTCACCTACATCCGTCAGTGTGTGTTTGTGGAGAGCTTGTGATGTGGTCAGGTGGATTAGATTGGGGGGGGGGCAAACACACAGTCACAGAGGCTTAGAGCTCAGGGTGTGTGTGTGTGTGTGTGTGTGTGTGTATATGTGTGTGCACCCTGTCCGGTGTTGTTGTTTTTCTCTGTATCCTGGTGAAGGCTACACATAAGTGGGGTTAAGGGCTTCAGAGTCCCACCCCCTCCGCCCAGAGCACCAACACCGCCAGGCTCCTATCTGTTGTTTTTGCTCTGCCAACACAGCAGCTGGCTCTGAGTCCGGCGGTGGGACTCGCTCCTGGATATGATGAGGACCACATGTCAATCTGTTTTAAATCTGCCCTCCTATCACTGCGATAGGTGCAGAGGTTTCCAGAGAAGAAGGCATTTTAACTTTTAATTGTGCTGATTCATCGCATTCAAGCCGGATTTAAGGTCTTACCGCTATGCAGAGGGAAGTTTCTCTGTTACAGAATCTGCCGTCTTGTTGGCTAGTGTCTCGTTTTGTTCGACCATCGGTCCAAAAGCGAAACATGTTCAGTTTACTGTCAAATGGTGAAGAGAAACATCAGATCCTCACATTTGAGAAGCTTTGACTTATTCATCAGTCGATTAACTGTTGCAGCTCTTATCTATAGTAAGTTTAAAATCAGCTGATCACAATATATTTAATCCCTGTTCCTTCAGTGGCAGTGACCTCAGCTGCACAGAACAGACAAGTCTGACTTATGTAAATCAAAAAAGGTCCATGTCAGCAAGTCCACACAGTAACAACAGTTATTACAGGGTGGACACCCAGACAGTATAGAGGGAGGATTGGTTTTAGTTTTGGTTTTGCTGGAGGCCAGTTTCCCTCTCCCTCTGTGTCCTCCCTCTGTGGACGGGAACAGATTAAATAAACGGAACAAAGTCGAATCAGAACACAAAAGGTTCTGGTCTTAGTGTCCTCTTTTTTCATTTTATCTCCCCCGCAGCCTTCGGGAGAAACATGCTGGGCCACAAACACCTCAGAAGAGTTTTTATCAGTAAAATTTATTTTTATTTTTTATTTTATTTTTAGCTGAATTATATAATTCAGCTAAAAGGGGGGGCAGCAGACACAGTGAAATCAATTGTCTGTGTGTCATTTAACGAACCAGCAGGAGATTTATCACAGGAGTAAAGTAAAATGACCACTTTAAAGTCTATGTGAGAGTCACAAGCACAGCAGTAGGGAGGGCTCATAAATCCAGTTCTTCATTTTACAAGGTGGCAGCAGGTGAGTCGTTGGCCTGAAGTCGTGTATCAGTGTCCAGATGAGAGACATTCCTTGGGACGCTTATAGCTCAGGACGGAGACAAATACCTCAGCATGTGCAGCCAGACGCCCGAGGGTTTAAATAAAGCAGAAGTACATTGTTTGTTTATTTTTTCCTTTTTGACTCAACCAGCCAATGAAATACCTGTCAAACCAACACACTTCATCACAGTAATGTTAAAAAAAAACTTACTCCTGTAACTAACAACTAATTTGTCATTGATAAATCTGCAGTACTAGTAGTTTCCTGAATGAATTGTTAGAAAATTGTAATTCCTGTCATGGTTTCATAAGGCCGCTAATCTAAAATTATTCAGAGGAAAGAAGCAAATTCTCACAAATGAGAAGGTGGATGTAGGAACGCCCTGCAAGTTTTAAATCACTAATCCAATAACTAATCAATTATCAACCCAATTTAACATTGACTAATTGTTCCAGCTGTACAGAAATCTAATGTTTCAGTGGCACAGTTCAGCTGATTGTCACTCACAATGATCTAATACAGTCAGAAATATTAAAAAGAGAGCTGCTGCAGTATAAATATGACTCAGGCACTCTCTAATGGTTTTATAAACTATAATAAACCATTAGAAACGGTTATTAACTCTTAGAAAAATTATAAATTTAAAGAAAATCCTCATAAGCAGTTAAAAATTGTGTTAGACCTTTATAAACTCCACAGAAGAGGCTGGTGCAATCAAGGACTGTTCTGAATGAAGCTGTTCAATCTTAAAACTCAAATAAAAATCCATACATCAGTTTGTTTGGGGTTTTTTTGTCACTTTTTTGAGTCCATGTCACATTATTTGTTTTTTATTACCAGAAATTACTGTTACAAACTGCTCTGAAGCACTGACAAACTGGTTTAAATGTCAGTAAATTAATGCACTTTATAAATAATTGTAAGCTTTATTGTTTCCACTGATTTTCTCTTTGTGGGACCCTGGAAAAAGTTTTAAATTACATCCTAATTGGTATTAAATTGTCTTAAATAAGTTAAAAAACCCTGAAATCCTGAGCATTATCAGCCTATGCTGATGACTCTATTATTTATTTTGCAGACAATATTTCTCTAGGGTTAGATCATTGGTTGTTATGAAACATTGTTTGTTTGTCTGTAGAATTGATGAATATGTGAGAGAGTCACCTGTCGTGGGTAGTTTTATTGCTTCCACCCCTCCTGGGTTCTCCTTAGACTCTTGGTGACATTTTGTGTGGCTCTGAGGTTGAACATACCTGCATTCACTCATATTCTACCACTGCGAGCTGATTATTCCAGCCGTTACAGCCGACACAACGGTGGTGTCGGCTGTAACCTGACCTGGACCCCAGTGTTCTGAACCCGATCCTCAGGTTACGGGGGTCCAGCCCTTACCCCTCAACCTCCAGCTGACCTTTGCCCCCTGGTGTTATTTGCAGCATGTCAGGTTAGGAACAGATTCAATTAGTAGGAGTTGGTTCATATATGAATTCTGCAGGTTTGTTCAACAGTTTGTTGGACTCTTGAGCTGAAATTTGTAGCTTCAGGATTTCAGGAGGCCTTGAAAAGTCTAGGAAAATCACTGAATTGAGCTTCCTTTTTAAAAAAAAAAAAAAGGTCTCAAATTTTATTTAGAAAAGTCTAAAATATTTTCTCTCAACTGCTGTTTTTTGGGGGCTGTTTTGTCGAAAAATAAAATACATGTCACTTACTGAATTTAAAAAAAAAGGAGTGAATCTTTACCTTTTGTCACTAACACAGGCAAATGTTTCACATTTTTTCTTAAGGGAAGATTGAAATGATTGATTGGTGATAAGGAATGGCAGCCAACAAACTGATCGACTTCTCACTGTGGCTCTAAAAATGAATTATTTTTGAATAGATTATCGATCCATCTGTTCTGGTGCTCATCCAGGTCCATTTTGCATCAACTGTACTAATTACATTACATTAAATTACTCTTGATGTTGCGGTGAAAAAAGGTCAAATCAGTGGTTTAAAAAATGGTTTTATTATGGAAGAAGACGTCTGTATTTCATCAACTATTAATGATTAAACGATGACTAAATTTATGAAATCCTTATGAAATCTCTGGAAAATTTTTATTCCTTTTTACAAGCTCTTGGAGACTTAAATGTTTAACAGGACCATTATCCTGCATCACTTAACCTACTGAAAGAAAATCTGCTTCCCACTGATTCTCATTAATGTGTCACTGGTTGGATCCTAGGTTGTCTTCGTCGCTGGAGGCTAAACCTTGACAGCAGAGGTAAACAAATAAAACAGCCTAATATGACCAATCAGTTTGGCCTAATCAATATCAGGCAGTCTGATCAGAATCGATCATTGCTTTGAGCTAATTCTGTGAAGCAGCAATGCCTTCGATGATCAATGTAAGATGCACCTAGGCTTGTGATTTATGCAGAATTTGACGTGATTGTCGAAGCTTGAATCTAGTGTTCTGATAAAAAGCTCTGAACTGAGGCAGAGTGCATCGTCATGACTACGATCTTCGGCATCACAACAAGAAATGTTCTTGATGAACTCTACCTGTTCTTAACTTTTGGTAAACCAGTGATCTAGTGCCTTGCTTTAGAGTGCCCCCCGTGCTTATTTTCCCTGTCTGTATCCTTCTGATGACCTCAGGGATCAAGTCCTGAGGCCACAGCGATTGGGGGGGGGTGCTCAGAGGCACCTTGTTTCTCATGGAGACAAGGTTTTTTTTTATTTGCTTTGCTAAGCTGCTCCATAACTAAGTTTCAATGACGAAGTGTGGTAGAGTCGTGGGCGAATTAGCTGGAGGTTAACGTCCCCTCACCGAAGCATCAGCTCTGACCCAGTGATGGGGTTTGGATGGTGCTGTATCAGATTTGAATCCACTTCTGAATCCTTTATTGAGTCTTTGAGGGGATTTGTTTGGTGGGGAGTGAAGACGTCTTACTTTATGGACATTAACCGTTTTATTCCACCACAGAGACTCTTCTGTGCTGAAGGGGAAAACTGCTTTCACCACATATTTTGTCACAGCTCCAGGACGTTGGGTAGCTCCACCCTCGCTCACTTTTTATTTGCTGCAAAGGGAGGAGAGCAGTGTGCTCACAAGTTTAAAAAAAACCAAAACAAAACCCAGTGGAAATAATCTTAATTCTACTTTTAAATTCAGCAAAAATTATCTAAATAAACGTACCCTTCGCAAGCTTCCAAAAATAAAACGAGACCCTACTTTAAAGTGTCGAGTGGTTGATAAATATACAGGAAGGGGAAGCGTATCTGCTCTTCCCCTCCAGGGTTTAGCTGCAGGCGTTGAGAGAAGCAAAAAAACTTGACGCTGACTGGCACCAGACTTTATTCCATCAGCATCCGTTTCTGAAAAAGTCTGGGGAGGAAAAAGTGAGAGGGAAAAACTTGGCAGGTTTTTAAAAGCATTGTTTTCTCTGATTCGCTGCCCCTCCTTCCCCCCGCATGGCCTCTCGGTTTAGACGACGTGTGTGCTTTTTTTATTTTTACTGTCCTGCCACATGTGGTTCAGTTGATTTGGTAAAATGACCCGGGCTGGCAGGCCTTCCTGTTTTCAGCTCGCCGTCCGTTAATTTCATTCTGATTAATTTGCCTTTTATAAGCCATCCGCTAATTTGGTTGAATCTTACACAACGGCTACGAATCAAATTTCCTCTCTGTGGTAACATCGCTGATCAAATCACCAGAGTCATGTTGACGCTGTATCTCTGATAGTTACATAAGAGCACTTGTTGTACAACATGTTCACATTCTTATTTTTTAGATTTCTGTGTTAACTCATGTACATAGCTGGAGAGTCTGGTTCCTGTCTTCTGTCCAGTCTGAGAATTGAAAACCATTAACCCTGGCCCCCAGTCAGAGGGGGACTCCCCCTGTTCCTGTGTCTCGTCCCCGAGAGCTGCCTCTTTATCCTTCATGATAACCTGTCACGTCTGTTATGTCACACTATGACACTGACAGTACCGTCGCTCTTCTTGTCTGACTTCATCTGCCCCCCCCCACACACACACACACACACACACACCCACCGCTGCCAAATGAAATCTCAAAACCTACCTGAGAGAACTTGTTGAGTAACTGGTGCAAGCACAAAGTTCTACTTTTGACATCCTATGAATGTGGAATGTTGAGGTTCAGTGCATCTTGCTAAAAAGGTTCTACTTGAGTGGCTGCTCAGGTAGATTACGACCTGTCCACCGAGGTAAATCTCACATTGCAGCGCCTGCTTTCACTTTACTGGTCACTCACCTGTCTGAGTTACAGCGCTGCAGTCACTGAAGGGGGGAGGCCTTTCCTAGCTAGCGTTTGCCAATGGCCTCCATGTGAGGCATTTAGAGAACATTAGTAAACTGTTTCGTCCGCCAATACGGCATTTAGGGAACATCTGAAAGTTGCAGCCACAGGATATAACCTGCGTGTCACTCTCCTCCTCTGAAAATACTTGGTGCAGACAAAGGGGCCCTGTGAGTGTTGTAGTATTATATATATTTTTTTATTATTAGATTATTATTACTGCTGCATTAATGTAAAAGCAGGATTTTACTGTCGATGTTAATGATTTTGTGTAGCAGTAATTATTAATTTCAGTATGGTATCCATCTGCTGGACTGATCCATGCCAGAGTTTTTCATGAAAAAAGAAACTATTATCAAAATAGTTGTATATTAATATTGTTAAATCATCACTTCAACTGTACTTGAATCTACTATTGGGTAATTTAATGTTAAAAAAAAAATTATTTTATGAGCTCTTAATGTTTTTTAATGAATAAAACTTAAAAGCTTAGATATGTAGTAATGCAGTGTAGTAGCATAAATTGGCATAAAAATAAGTTCCTCAAATTTATTTTTTCGTACAGTACTTAATTACTCTCCACTGCTGTGTACCTAGCCTTAGCTCTGTGCTAACTGGTTTTCTGGAGGACAGTATTTTAAAGTTTGGTGAAGAAAACGGGGCGGGCAGCGCGTTTCTCCCACTGGTCTTCTTTGACAAACACAAGCTGTAATTGAGCAGTCGTATTGCAATGCCGCCGGTGTCCACGTGCTCATCGTGTCCGTCCAGGTCCAGGTTTAGGTTTAGGGAGACGATTTCCATGCTCGGCTTCGCAGATCTCAGCCTCCATTCGTTCACGGTTGGAGATGCTTTTTTTCACTTTCCCCTGATCTTCCTCTTCCAGGCTTACAAACTGACTAAACTCACTTTCTGCTGCTTTTCCTCTCGTTTCTTGTTTCCACAGATGTACCTTCTCCTTCTAAAGCTCAGCCTCATCCTCTGATGCAATTCCCTACAGGCAAGTTCTCTCTGCTCGCTGTGCCCCCCCCGTCTTTTATTTTCTTTCGCCACTTCTTCAGTTCACTCCCCTGCTTGTCGGTGCGCAGTCACTTAGCTCAAGTGGCAAAAATAACCCACTGCATGCAAGAGGCTGTACGTTTCTTTTATCCGTAGCATCTGTTGATTTGACTAACGCCAATCCAATGTTTGACCCTGCTCGTGTTTGTGTTGCATTGTGACTCACCTGATCATGTGCTGCTGTAGAGTAGATTTGACATGAGCTCATGCAAGTAGTTTGTAGAGGAATAATTATTCTCCTCAGGCCTGGAAAACAAAACGATTCTTGTTGAATTATATTAACTGATAATTTTTTGAAAATGTTCTCTGAAAGGAGTCATTCTCTACCATCACTTGGGCTGGTAGATGAACATGATTTGTGTTTGAAAGACACGTCGGGTATAGTTTATTGGCGTCAGACTTGGGGCAAAAAAACCCAAAACGCTACCACCATGTGACAAAGCAGGGTGGTAACACTGTTTACCAGACAAGTGCTGACACATCTTGACAGTGGAGGGTAGTCTGCAGCCCCCCCCCAAAAAAAACAGCTGGCTGCTGTGTATCTTAATCCCATTTAAGTCCCAAAAAAACAAGGCTAATTATTAAAGCAGTAGATTAGGTCAACATGAACTTGGACAAAGTACAACTAGATATCCCAGTTTTACCAAACATGTTTCAAAGAGAAAATAAAAACACATTTAAATGTCTTGAGTTTTGCAGTGCTACTTCAGAGCAGTGATGGAAAGTAGATTTACTCAAATAAAATTACTTCCCCACAGTGTTTTACAGTGGATTGGACCATCTAGTCTGAAACCAAGACTGTCTCTGCTAATGTTGGAAAAGTTAAAAAAGTTTTGTGAAATTAAAGGTTAACCTTCAGGGTTGGGGAGCAGAGGCAGTGGTTTTTGTTCTGTCATTCATCTACTAAATGAACCAAAGATGAACTGAGATGCATCAAGACCTGGTCAGCAAACCACCACAACCAAGACCTGTACTGTTAAATTCAGGTTGGACTAACTACACGGTAAAATGCATAGACACTGTGGGGTCTTTCACTTCTGGGGAAATAGCTAAAAGAATGTGTTTAACCTGAGGTTTATCTCCACATTTCAGCATCTAACACGATGTTTGACATAAACAAGACCAAACTCTAATCCAGCACTTCACCTTGTGTGGAGGAAAAGCATTGGTGTACATGAGCAGTCTACAAGCCACAGTCACGCCTTCAGCAGCACTTGTCTGGTCTCCGTGGTATTAATGTTATCTGTCAATTAAAATGAAAAAAAAAAGACAGGATCTAAATTGACTGCAACCCAGAATGATTAAAATTCAAAAATATGAATTCAGGAACAAGTGAAATCCAAAGAAAAAGGACTGCATCTAAAATCACAGCTTCTGTTTCATTGGTTTTTTTTTTAGACATTTCCTTTGCACTTTTCAATCTCCTGCTTTATTTAGCATTTACTGGCCACTGTCAGGCCATAATTTACAATGAGAATGTACAATAAACCACAGTGTAGGTGAGAAATGAGATCTGGACTCGACTCAACATGTTTTTAGATTTCTCACTTAAGGAGGAACACAAATTAAACTAGAGAAATGTACAAAAAAAGGTGGTGCAAACTGATTTTAGATGCGAATCACATTGCTTTGAATTTCACTTTGTAGCTTTGTTATATTTTTGAACCGTAGTAATTTAAGGTGGCAGCTCATGTCTGTTCCACATTTCTTTGCGTCCTTGTTGACAGACAAAAGTAACGCTGTAGGTTTTAACCCCTGAACTTTCCTCCGAACATTTTCGGTAACTGCAAACTTCTATCCCGGTGTGGTGCGCACTGTAAGGAATGGAGTATGTCTTTGATATGAGCTGTATTGCATTCTCCCTCCTCACTCTCTACTCAAGCACTTGGGCAGAAGGGTGACTCCCCTGCTCCCATCTCTCCTCTCTCCCCACTTCACTCCCCTGACTCTCTGGAGGAACTCTCTCTGACCGAGAGTCCCAACCAGCCCCCTACTTCGGGATCCGCTGCACCCTTGGGCTTCTTCGCCACTGAATCGCCTACCACTCGTTCCAAGGACATGCCTTGGGAGCGCCAAGAGGGAGACTCTGGACCGGGCCATAGTAAGAATGAGGAGGACCTCCTTGATCCGTTAACTGGTCCTTACCTGAGTTTAGGGAAAGACCCGAGCCCTCATAATCCGTGCGAAGACAGCGGAGTTTCCTTTTCACCCGAGGAGAAGCTGATTAGCTCAGACAGGTCTTCCACTGGCCCCTCCCCCGTGACCCCCCAGATGATGGTCCCTGAGTCTCACCTTGCCTCCTCTAACCCAACAGAGCACTGGGATTCACCATTCCTTGCATCTCAAGACAGCTCCAAGATCTCCATGGATAGCTTCTCCAAGGACCTGGCCCCCGTGAGCTCCTCGAAGTACGAGCCGGACCTGCATGGAAACAAGTCTGACGAAGATGACGACTTGATGTATGAGGTGAAGAAGAATAATAACCCGTTTGAAGGCTATTCCCCACTGGCAGACAGTGGATACTCCCATTTTGGAGACTCAAAGTCCGATAGCAGAGCCTCAAAAATGTCAGAGAGCCCCACTCCGGATCTGGTCCAGTACGGGCAGACCGGAGATTCCCAGGATAGCCTGCCCTCTTTCTTAGACGAAGGGAAAATGTTCGAGACGGGTAAGATGGCCGCTGAGTCGCTCATGCAGTCAGTGCATCAGTTCTCGTCCGTTCATAAAGATGATGAAAGAGAAGAAGAGGATGCTGCATTACCGCCGTCGCTCCCGGACATCCTGAAGTCATCCCCGCTTAACCCTGAAAAACTCGACTCCGGCTCCTCTGAGGGGAGCCCGGAGGAGCAGAGTCCCATCCTAGAACGGAGGATGATGGAGTCGCCCAACCCCCCCATCAACCTGTCGGCTAACAACCCCTTTGCCTTTGATGCTAAAGTGTCCCTGCTGAAGGAGATGGCAGAGGAGATGGAAGGGAGAGCTGCAGACAAAACCAAAGTCGAAGACGACAAAAGCTTCGGTGCCTTTGACCTGGTCAAAGAGGCCGAGGAAACTACCCCAGCTAAGGTCAAAGAAGAGGAACCTGTCGAGATTGAGCAGAAAAATTGGTTCTCGAGCCACGAGTCTCCCAAAACGACCAAAGAGTTCGAGCCACTGGACTTCCAGAGCAAGAAGACCCCCGCTGAGGATTCGGATTCAGAGTCACCAACGGCAGACTCCCTGTCTCCAGTTCTGGAAGCCATGGCCAAAAACCCCGCCAGCTTCCAGGTGGAAACGGACAAGAAGGACCTGAAGATGGAGGAGGAGGAGGAGGAGGAGGAACCGGAGGTGGCTGAGGAGGTCTCTGAGCATGAAGTGTCCTCTGAGGAGTTTGAGTTCATCGAGCGACCCCCCAGGGGTGTTATTGATGAATTTCTCGAGGCTCTGGATACTTCCAAATTCGCCTCCTCCAAGGCCCCAGAGATCCCCATGGACGACGATCTGAGCTTTGGTCAGAAAGACGTGGCCCCGGTTTCTGCTCCACCTCCGGCAAAAGTAACCCCCCCCCCAGAGGTCGAGGAAGAGGCCCAGAGTCAGAGCTCCTACTGCCTCCTCACCCAAGCGTCCCCCCAGAAGAGCAAGGCCGAGCTGGAGAAACTCGACCTCCAGCAGCCCCCGCCCTCAGCTCCCCTCACCCATTCCCCTATTCTCAAACCAGAGGAGCCGGTTGCTAAGAAGAGCCTGGAGGGCGGAAAACTGTTAAAGATGCCAAACCTGAACATAAGAGCAGGTAAAATAAATAAACCAGTTCTGGCATGGACCCCCCCCCACCCACCCCATCCCCCCACTTCCTCCTCAGTTTTAACTGGCACTTCCATCTTCATCGGCATGATTTTCATCTTCACTCCTCTGTTGTCCTTAGTCATTCCAGTTATTTCCTCCCACCCAACCAACTGACCTGCAGTCAGTTTGTACTCTAGACTCCATCACCCTCTCCCTAGTATCACCTTTTCTTTCTTGCATCGTCCCTTTTTTTTATTTCTTGCATCTTATTGAAAATTAACCCCTGCATTGTGAACGTCTGGTTTAATTTGCTCCATTGTAGTTCGACCTTCTTTTTTTTGCTTTTGCTGCATTTTGTGCATCGTTTCATTGGAATAACATCATTGCTGAGCACCTGATCATTTTATTGTTCACTTTTCCATTTTATTTTTTAATGGGGTAAGTAAAATGTGATGGAAACGTTGATTTCTTTTAATTTTTCTTCTGTTGACGACATGAGCCCCTTTTCTTTACTGATTTTTTTGAAAGAATTTGCTGAAAAGGTATAAGTACAAGACGTTTTATTGCATGATGAGCAGAAAACGGAAATCGCGGGACCTGATCGAACCTGCGCGCCACCGCTAAATGCCCAGTAAAGTGCTCCCACGGTTAGTTTCTATTTTTCTCCCCCTGCCCACTGAGCATTTTTCCTGTCACGTCGGATTACTTTGCCGTCTGGTTTTAGCCTCTCTCTGCCGAGGAAATAACTCAAGATGCCGATCTGAAACCCAACACCACCTCACAACCCGAACCACCCCCTCACAACCACATACATGCAGAGCTGCCAGCCACACCCCATTACTGACTGAATGGCCTCTCCTATATGTCCACCTGAGGATAAATACTGGATATTAGTCATAAATCTGTGCCAAAAAAAGGGTGTAGAACTTTCTATCTGCCGACGGCTCTAAACATTTCTCTATTTAGGCAAAAAAAAGGAAAGTTCAGGGAACATTACCTGTGTTTTGATATAACAAATAGATAGATGAATATATAGGGAGGATAAAGTCCCGATACACGATATAGAGTGTGCCATGCAAGTAAATGCTATCAACTAATCAGTTCTTTTTATTAACCGAGTAATTGTTTGGTCTGTAAAATATCAGCAAGCACTTAAAAAATGTCATCAGTCTCCTACAGCAGCAGTCGATGTCCTCACTGTTGCATTTTGTTTGACTGATGGTCTGAAGCCCCAAAATATTTGGTTATTTCTAATGTTACACCAAGAAAAAAACGGCAGATTCTCACATTTGAGAAGCTGGAAGCTACAAATATGTGGAACTATTGTTTGAAAAGTGACTAAAATGATTAATCGATCATCAAAACATTAATCAATGCAGAGACAAAACTTAATATATTTCTGGCTCTGGTTCACTGAATCTGTGATGGAGATTTTCTGTTTAATGACATAACAGAACTCATCCTTCTTATTTTACCCAGAGGAAACTGTGTGAGGCGTCTGTTTATCAGTCAGATGCAGAGCTGCCTCCTTCAGGGCTTTTAGAAAGTGATGAGTCTCCCTCTGAGACACCAGTGCCTTCATTTCAATGGATGACTCAGTTTTATTTAGACTGATATTGATCGGTTAAAATAAACACAGTCATATTAGTGCGCGTGTGCACACACACTACCGCTACTATGTAACTAGAGCAGTAGGACTTTGCTCTTTGGGACGAGCTGCCCTGTGTGTGTGTGAGTGTGTGTGTCGGAGGGATCTCCTGTTAATTAAAGCCTCCTCCTCCTCCCTGCATTGCGACATTGGCAGGCCCTTGGAGGCTTCTCCGACCCAGAAACCACTCAGCAAATGTTGTTCATTATACAACCTGAGGTGCAGCACTGCGATGTGAAGCCCCCCGATCAGTTGGTTTTGATTCACTCTGGTTTATCATTCTGACTCTTTCTACCCTAGCTGCTCCGACACCAGATACTTTGACACTTTCCTTTGTGTTTTCTACATGAACCAGTTTTTCCTTTCCTTCATTTAGATGCGTTTCATGTCGTAACACTAATGGCTGCACAAGGAGGCTATTAGGGCGTCAACCAAGTTCTTTTTAATTTTTTTTTTTTTTAAATTTATTCTGCCGGTTATATTACTAATTGTTTTAGTTGTTCGGTCTATAAAACGTTGGAAAGTACTAAAAATAAAATTTCAGACTAAGAGTCAAAGAGCGAGAAATTCAGTTTTAAAACAGAAAAGCAGCAATTCTTGGTCAGTATTTCTGCTTTAATATTAAACATTAAATTAATCATAATTATAATAGTGTTGTTGATCAACTAATACTCAAAGTATTCATATTTAATTGTGTAACTTAAGAAACTATGCACAAGTTGGAGAATTACACAAATGTTTTTTGGGGAGTTTTTGGCCGTTAAAATGTGTTTAACCAAATTTTTATCTATTTGGTTGTGTTGCAGTGATGAAAATAAACAAATGAGTTTAGTTTAGACTCCTGATGATTTAGTGGTTGAAAATGAAAAGTTAACTCAGACTGACTTAAGGATGCAACGATAATGAGTTTAATAATTAGCATAATCAATATTTAAAGCAAGATATGATATATAATTTAAAAAACAAAAACAATACTAAAAAGTCCATCAGAAGGTGGAGGCTACACAGAATTATTTAATTCAGGACTTGATGCTTTTTTCCCAAACAACATAGAAAATTTGAGGAGCATAAAGAACCTTGTGGCCCAATGAAAATTTATCAAATAATGTTACGATACGAGGAGAAAAAGCAAAATGATTTAACTTATTTCAATACAAAAACAACAAGGTTTTTAATTATTCCTGCTTCAAATGTGTATTTATTTAATGATTATGGTATTGATTATATGTTAAAATATTTTAAACTGTATAAACATAATAGTTTTTAGATGCCAAGAAAAGTTCTGCTCAGTCCGTTCAGAAACATAAAGGACATCACCAGTCCATCAGAGACCATAGGTCCTTTATGTTTATAAGACACAGGTTCAGCCCATTGGCTGCATCATCATAAGTGCTCTTTTGTTATCACCTTTTTTGTTAAAACAAAAAGAAAAAAAACCCAGATGCTGTTCTCCTAAATACTGTCAAGCCCTCGTTGACTTCTGACTTAATCTAACTGACGTTTTTTATTTGAGAATTGATTAATTTTATGTTTATTTATCACTCGATGCTGCTTCAGACCTCCTCATCGACTCGGACAATGAGACGAACCCTTAGTCCTACTTCCAGTGACTTGTTTTACATCTGAAAGAAAATGAAAAATCCTTGGGGTCCCCGGGTGGTTCAGTGGGTTAAATCACCAAAAACTTAAATGCGAGTTTCTGGGTTATCTCAATAATGATAGTAATTAATAATGTTGATGCCTGAGGTGTTTTGTCTCATGGATATTGGACCCAGTGGAAACCACGCATTTTTATTTAATTCTCATTTCTTAGTAAATCAGTTGTTTGCTGTTCCGACGGCTGTTCTGCCACAGCGCGGCAGGGTTTTAGTCAAACTGGTAAATAAACAAGAGTGAATCGTATGTTCATTCATGCAGCCAGAGGTGAACTTTCCGTTCATCACCAGATATTTGTGATCTTGGCGACGACCCCTGCATGTGCTTTCGGATCAGGGTGAAGGGTCACTCGGCCCTGCCTCGTCCTCGGAGACAGACTTTGTACGTCCCCGTTTATGTAACCGTCTCCTCATCACAGGCCGTCGTTTCATAAGCCGTCGGTCGTACGGTCGCTTCCAGCACGACACCAGCAGGTCACCGGTAGGACAAACCAGTCCTGGTGGTTAGAGAACCAGTCCACAACCAACACGCCTGGAAAAGCGTCCACTTCAGTGCCTGTGATCTAATTTATCTCGTCTTTAGTTTAATATAGTCTTGATCATAATGCGTGTCAGAATAAAAGCATGAACCGCTACATGCAGGAAATCGATCATGAGCAAAATCCACGCGGCCGTTACAGAGGAAGTTCCTGGATGTTTTCTCCCACAACTGAAGCTTCGTCATGTTGGAGGCCAGATTCTGGTGGTCGCGCGAGTTTCTCTGAGCATTTCTAGGCTTTTCGTTTCTAACGCAGTCAAGTCCTGGGTTCTTACCGGAGCTGAGACAGAGGGGTTTCTAAAATGAGACTGGTGCCCCCTAGTGGAAGAAGTTGGGGATTTGCACACCCTAACGGTCCCAGCTCTGCCACAGACTAGATATTAAGCAATACCACGCTCTTTTTTTCTGTTCGCTTTATTCTGGATAACTGATTATTTCAGCCTGTAAACAAACACAGCAGCTTCACTCAGATTCTTCCTGCATTAAAAATGGATTTCCTCCTTTTGTGCAGAACAAAACCGTTTAGTCCAACTGGTTGGTAACCACGCTGGAGTGCGGCCGGAAATCTAGGCCTGGGCTGAAAAATCAGCTCATTTGGCAGGAGAGCAGCCATTATTCTTTATCCTTAATTATTATCCCTGAACAACTCGTTGGCAGCAGCGAAGGTGCTGGAAGGATGAGGCCACAAAAGCAGTTTAACTGTTTGAAATCCTCTGATACTGTTGTCACTACCTGAGTCTCAGTGCTGATACATGGCAACATTTTATATATAGTTTTAAATATAAACATAGGCTTGTTTGTCTGAGAGGCGAAAGGTTGTATCAGACAGTACCAGGCAGCATCAGCTGAACCATTTCACACAGACGGACAGAAATCATTCATCCGCTCAGTCTCAATGCTTTGTCAGCAGGTTCAAGAAAATAGCAGGGGGTGAGTTGGGGGGATGACAAAGGGAAAGCAGGGTGAGTTAAAGTGTGAAGGAAAAGGAGGGAGAGAGGTATGAAGGGGAGAGAAAGGAGGGGAAAGGGAAGATTGGCTTGGGCGGTGGTTAAGATAGGAAGGAGGTGGGGCGGGGGGCAGCATGCCAGAAAGCCTGAGCAGGGAGGGAGGGGGTGAGGCAGAGACGTTTATAGTTGCTGCGTCAGAGTGCTGGCAGCAGACAGTCAGCTGACAGCACTCCTGCAGGACACGCACTTCATTCGCTCGCTGCAGTCACCCCCCCTCCCAGAGGAAACTTCGCTCGGGTTCTCCCCTCCCTCCTCCCCCTTTCTCTTCCTCCTCCTCCTCCTCCTCCTCCTCCTCCTCTTCCTCCTGCAGCCGAACGCACACTTACTCACACATTCGCGATTGCCGCCTCTGCTGTGTCCCTCTCCGGGTGGAATGAGCGCCTGCTGACCAGACGTCATGGAGAACAACTCTGTGGACAAACAGGAGAATGAGCCTGCCGCCAAGCACTGGCGGGAGCAGGGTACGCTTCCGCCTTTCTGTCCCTCTGCGGCTGGTTGGACGGCGTCTCCGCTGTGGGTAGAGCAGGACAAGGGACGCTGTGGACGGGGTTCACCGCTGCACTGTGCTGCGCCCTTCGGTCCACACACATAGCTTGCTTTCTTTTCTTTTTTTCTTTTTATTGCTCTGGCTCTTCCCTCTCATTAACTGTAGGATGTAGCTGTTGGATATTGATGCTTATTCTATGTGAAGATACTGGTAAGACGGAGTCTGACATTGCAGCACTTTCACCTCCTCTATCTTGCTCATCCCTCTGCTGGGTCCATTGATTCAAACCAAGCTTACGCAAGCTGAGCGATGCAAAACTTTGAGACAAAAGATTTAAAAAATCAATTTTGAGTTTTTTTTCCTCAATGTAACGATCATAACTTAATGAGGTGGAATTTAATGGGGAAGCCAAGGTTGAGGAGGTGAACTTTTCCATCCCTGTCTTTAGTTGTTCATCTGTGAGACTGTATTTTGTTCCTGAGATGAGTTGAACTTGGTGAGGACTCGTCATTGTTTTCTTGTGAACGTATCTGGTGACTCTGACGACTGTGACGTCCATGATTGCAGATATTTTCCAGCCTGTTGTTGCGTGTTTTGTCCTTTTGCTGCAGCGGCAGCTACAGGGCAGTTTCTGGCAGGGAGCACCTTTGGACAGTCACCCAATCAGCCACTGTGACCAAAGGTAGACAGCAGGGAGGAGGTGGAGGGATTCGTGAGCCGAGTGACGCCGGCTAGTTTAATGATTGGACAGTGTGTCAGTGATATGCTAATGAGCTGGAGAGGCGTTCCAGGCCAGGGCTTTCAGGAGGGACAGAAGAACTGACTCCATGTTTAAAGCCACTGTGAAAAACCAACAAACGTGTTCAGCGTTTATGACGAAGTGAATTGGGTTTCAGGGGTCAGCGTTCATGTAGTGGTCCTGACTCACGAGTCTTAGCTGATGTGTCTTCGGGGCTGAAACTGAGGTTTATTTTAATTATTTTGCAGCAGCTTCCAACAAGACAATCTACAGTGATTTACATTAAAACATAAAGGTCTGCGCTCTGACTCAGAGGAAGTGAGGGTTGTTAATTTTTCTGGGAATTTGTTAGAAAATGTGGAGCATGAAATCCAAGTGCTGCTCCTCCAGGTCTGGTTTTGTTCTGGGGGCTAACAAACAGAACTTCCTCTGTCCAGTTGGTCAGACAGCGGCTCCGTCTCAGTCTGGTGGGTCAACAGAAACCTCATCAGGGACCAGTCTGGTTAGAGCTTCTTCCTCTAGGCTTTTCATGCTCTCAGCCTCTCAGATGTCCACGTTTGTTGCTTTTTCCTCCAGATCTGGTAAAATTAGTGTTTTTCTGAGTTGGATTATTGGTTGAATAAAACAATCCACCGACAGCAGTTAGCCTGGGCTGCAGGGACCTGTGATTGGCTCACTACTGTATTTTCTTACATTCCAACTTCAACCCTGATTCAGCTGGTAGTTTTTGAAGCTACAATAATTCAGAACATCCAGATTCCTATTATAAATTACAAGAGCCACGAATTATATCATAAAATTGTTAATTTTTCCCAACCGTCATTCAAAAATCTCTAAGTACTGTTTTATTTTGACATGGAGGCACCACTTACCCTGGAGAACCCGGATCCAGACTAGGTTCGGTTTACTTGATGAAGGTAATCGATTATCGAACTGTGATTGATCGAGTGATCGTTTTAACCCCACATTGACCCATTCTAAACACTTGCTTGTAGCTGTGGCCGAAGAGTCTGACTGTGTTAACTGACAATGTTTAAATCATTAGATCAGAATTTCTTCAGACTGATCATTTTTGTCCAATGACCAGCCAATAACCTGTAGATTTTTTTATTCACTGTCATATAAGACAAAAGAAAAGAAATGTCTCCTTTCAGTTGAGAAACTAGTATCAGCCAATGTTCATCTTTTATGCTGAAAACCAGTTTTGCCCTGTTGATCACTTATCAATACAGTGGCTGAAACACTCCTAGACGAACCATCTAGGAGCACGGCTGCTCTGTTGTCAGGTGGTTTTTCAACTGTGGGTTCTGCTGAACCTCAGGACTCCTGGCAAGAAGTTGTTCCTTTTGTCCTTTCTAAATAAAGGTTGTGGTGCACCAGGACAAACGAGAAATATCAAGTCACTTCAGAGGCTGTGAATCTTGTAGACTTGTCAATTTAATCTGTTGTGGGTTCAGGTCACGTTAATTGATTATTGCTAAGAATCATTGATGAATACAGAGGTGAGGTCCTGACGTGTTACAGGCTGATACCAGGTCTTATTTGTTTTCCATGGTAGTTTGACTAGTCTGGTTGTGACACTGGCGTTAATTACATTCTGTGCGGTATTAAATGACCTGACACCGATGCCCTGTACTTGGACTGTGACTGCCAACATCAGCGGGTTATTTTATGGCGTCGGCTGATCGCAGTGTGTCCCTCTGTCACCGCATCACCTGAGGCGCCGCTGCCCTGTCGCCTCAACACTGAAGCCTTTGTGCTGTGCTGTGAGATGTGTGTCGGTGCCGAGCTTCCTTGACACGCCTCAGCGCGACTCGGATCACCGAGCCGTCGTCCACCGAGCCGGTAAAGGAGCGAGGACCGTGAGGTGGCTCATGTTGGCTGCCAGGCTGAAAGAAGCCGTTGTGTCTCCCAAGCCGTCAGGACGGTCGCACTGTGACTAAGCAGTATTTTTGTGTGTGTGTGTGTGTCAGGGACAATGTGGTTGCGATAGCAGTGAAATAACCAAACTTTATGTTGCAAGTGCAACTGTGTGGCGTTCAGGGCTGAGGAACGTCATCCTCCTCACTTCTCACACATTTTTCAGCAGCAGAATGACTCATCCTGCTCTTTCCCGTCCAGACTGAGCTCATTGTGAGCTTTTCCTCCAGTAACAGGACCTGGACACGTTCAGGACTCAGAGCATGTTTGTTTGAGCTGAGCAGCAACAATTGGCACTGTGGAAATGACTTTACATCAAGTCCCCCTATTTATCCTGTATAGTTAGTATATAAACATTTAATAACTGCTTAGTAACAAATGATATCGCAGCTTTAATCGGATCTGAGTTTATTAATGTCTCTGTCACCAGCACATCGGTGGAGGCTGCTGAATAAACAGAATATGAACCACAGCTGGAATAACATAACATTATAATGGATGATGAAATAAAATGCCCTTAAAGCTGTGGTGTGTTATGAACCAGATGCTTAATGTTTTACATTATTGGCTCGTAGTACTGCAACTGACGGAAAGTTTGGTTGAATATCACAGAACTGTAGTTTTCCAGTTTTAGCCACGTTTTTTTGCAGAGATTTCCCATCAGTGCTGCTCCTGGTGAGAAATCTGAAATCATTTTAGGCGTTTGGCCACTTCAAGTTTTTGGCTGAGATAATTGAACTTGAGAGTAAAATTTGAGTTAAATCCTATTTAAAGGGTCATTCTACCATAATTCTCAATGGCTCCTTGAAAATAAGAATCTGGGGCATTTTCCATAGTGACTCTGATTGGTCCCAGGTCTCAGGTCTCAGGTTCCCAGTCCCAGGTTCCAGGTGTACCTTCATCATTCTTGGGAAACACCTCCCTCAGTTTGTTTTGAGTCATTTATCCTGAGCGGCTGAAACCAGTTTCGCGGGTTTCTCGCTCTCGCTCTCGCTCTCGACCTCAGGTCCTGAAGCCTGGAGCAGTTTGATGGTTCGAACGTGGCTTAGCTCTCATTTCAGCCCAAATATAAGGGTCAGACTTCGGACCCAGCAGAGTGACTCACAATATAATGTCAATTCTTTATCTATTATATCATTGTAGTGTGTGTGATTACTTGCATTGATTCCATAGCACTTCTCCTTCAGTCCACCATTGGGTTTAAGTGACATTAAAGACTAAAACTTCTGTAGTAGTGTAGTAGTAGTAAAAATGACATTTTCTATATGAAGTATTATTTATGTACTAACTATAGTACTAACTATATAATATAAAAAGATTTCATGGTTTCTGCTTCTCAGATGTGGTGATTTGCTGCTCTTCGTTGTCATATGTTAAAGTAAAAACAAAGACTTTGAGGTTTTGACTCTTGGTTTGGGCAAAAAGGGACATTTGAGGGTTTCTGTTGAAGCTCTGGGTAATTAAACGGGAATTTCTTTCTTTTCTTGCATTTTACAAACCAAAAAAATGTACAGATTGTTCAAGAAAATAACAATCTGATTAATCCATGATAAAAGTAATCATTAGTTGTAGCCCTGGAAATTATAATTAAAAATTAGCTCTTAAAACAGTAAAAAAAAAATTCTCATAACCTAATAATTAACCGTATGATAGTTAAAAATAAAAAAAATCCCCAGGGGCCATTTATCTCCATGTAGTACCTTTTTATTTTTGATAGTTTAAGTACATTTGGATTCAAAATGAATTAAATAAAACACAGTTGCATTAAAAACCAGACTCACCAGCATGTTGACGGTTGAATCCCGGCTGGTGTGTGTTTACTTTGGGCTACAGATCTCCCAGCATGCACCTGGAACCTCTTGGGCGGCTTGTAGTCCCTTTTATGTTTTGTTTAGTTTTGTTTTTTTAACTCTAGCAGGTCTCTGAACGGCCTCTGTTACTTCTGCTTCAGTAGGTTGAATTTAAATTCCTGACTTTTATCTCGGCTTTATTTCTGCTTGGCATTTCTGGAGCCAGTTATCCTTTTATAGTGTGGTTACGCAACCCTCCTCCTCCTCCTCCTCCTCCTCCTCCTCCTCCTCCTCCTCCTCCTCCCTCCTGCTGTAATGTTCCTTTATGCAGCGTCACTACATGGGTCTGCCGTTCTGACCTTCCCATAGGCAGTAATGATACAGCTTAGTATCATTATCAGGGAACCTGCTTTGACTTCATAGGAAATATGTTTGATGATTTTCAGAAAAAAGAACTTTAATTTTAACCCCAATTAAATGTGGATGATAATTTATCTTACAGCTGCTCAACAAGGTTGTGTCCATTGGGAATTTATACGATGCTTGCTTTTATCTATTTTTTGTCTGAAACGTTATCTGGAGCAGATTTATGAAGCATCACGTAAAAGTTTTAATGTGAGTGCTAAGAGTGAAAACAGAAGCTCTTTTTCAGGGGCCGGACTTTGGCCTGCGGGCCACAGTTTGGCCACTGCTGCAGTACACAGGCTCTGTTCAGGAAGGTTCCTGTGACTCCTGTCACACATCAGCTGATTTCAAGGATGTTATGGGCAGTTATGGTTTCCGTCGAATAGGGTGATCTACAGTGCTTTCTACTAAAGGAGAGGAGTTATTTTTAATTGATAAGTCCTTTTGTCCGTGAAATGACAGGTGTCTTGTCTGGTTAGAGCAACAGTCGAAGACGTTGAGTTCACTATCACAGAGAAACTCGTCACATGTCAGGAGCTGGAGACGGCAAATATGACAAAGTTGTTTTCAGTCCTAAACAGTTTGTCTCTGGCTTCAATGTGATTTTCTTCAGCTAAATATCGGAGCATCCCTCTTTTTTTTAAACGGGCTCTGATCGAATAAATTGATAGACATCAATAGTGCATCCATCCGCACCGAGGGAGGCCGAGCTGCGCATGTCCCGCCCTCTCTCTCTCTCGCTCCCCCAGTCTTCCTCTATGTCTCTCTCCCCCGGGCTCCCTCCCGTCAGCCAGGCTGAGCCGCCGTGCTGCTGCATGCTTAGCGGAGGTTCAAGATGGACGCCAAACGGGGTTAGTCTGGTCCTAATCTTTTGTCCGCCGACCGTCTCTCTCCACTGTCACGGGCCGCATTTGCCTACAGATATGTGGCGGTGGTGGCCGCGGTGGGGGTATTTGCATGAGCGCCGGGGAGTGTGGCCGCCGTCGGGCCGGGGAGGGTCGGGGGCGGATCGGGCCGTCTGCGGAGGTCATGCCGGACGGTTTGACGTTTTGTCGCCGGGGCGAGGACTGGGCTGCATACTGGTGGTGGTGGTGGGGGGGGGCGGCTGTCAGTTGGATAAAAACCCATCTGGATTCAGACCACGTTGGAAAGGAGGACGGATCGGGGTCTGATTAAAACACAGCGGGGAGAGAACCGAGGACGGGCCGGGTTTAGCTGGCTGTGGTGCGGGGTCTATTTTTAGCCAGGTTCCGGCGCTGCTAGCACGCCTGCTACCATATGTAGCCAAGCGGCCGCATTGGGACCGCGGACCCTCCTCCGCCTCCTTCCCTACCACCACCACCACCACCACCACCTCCTCCTCCTCCTCCTCCTCCTCCTCCTCACGTCGGCTGCTCGGTCTTTTTTTCTGCCTGCAGACAATGGCCGACTGTCAACGGTACCGACCGCGGCAGCTGCGGTTCGGCTAACGGAGCTAACGCGGAGGTAGTAGCACGCCGAGCGGTAAGGAGAGCTAGCTGCCAGCGCCCACAATCACACCCTGCTCTGCTTAAAAAAAGGAATGAGAGTTTCTCGGATACACAGTAGCAACCGTTTAATAAAATGACTCAAACGGCACTTGCTTTATTTGTCTTCTAAAAAGGCCTTAAAAGCCGTTAAATAGCCTCAAAACCGGGATGTAATAGTGTCTGAGTCTAGCTTAGTCGGCTGGATCTGGCCTGTTCCAGACCCTCTGACCTGATGGACAAATTCAGGCATATTTTCCAGCTGATTCTTCCATCGGTCCATCTGTCCTAATGTAGCCAATCGTTCAGATCCAGGTCGTGTTAAGTGAGGAAGACCTGACAGAATTGAGATAAATGTACACATATTTTCATGTTCTAGGCCTTCTCATCCCTTCTGGTTTTCATTGATACTTCTCCCACTTTGCCCTGTGTGACCGGTGTTAAATTACATCGGCAGGTCTTAAATTTAACTTGGTGTGACCTGCAGAAACCCTGTGCACGTAAAGCATTTAAAGTTTATCTCCAACATTTTGATGACTACATTTCAATCATTTTACTACATGAATTTGCCTGCAACATTGGAACGTAGATGTAACTCACTTTTCTCAGCCCTGACGTGCTTTCTGGGTACTTAATTATTGATCAGTTTTTTTTAAGACGTGCTGTGAATACGAGCCAGCCTTGCTGTTTCTGGTGAACTGTGTCTAAGTAACCTCCGGGGGGGGGGGCGCTGACCCGGTGCTTGTTTTAAAGCAGCATGGAGCTGGGGTCTGCACCGGAGGCCCCTCTCGGTCACTCTGGTGTGTGTCTATGTAAAACAGCAGCAGCACTGAAATCAGTCTTTTTAAAGGTCACTTGTCTCAGAAGCAGGAACCCGCAAATGTTCTGCAACTTGGATCGAAAACAGGCTGAAACGAGGAAGACTTCTGTGTTATACATGACTGGTTGATCAACTTTTTGATTAATTATTTCAGTACCAACTAAAAACACCATAAACACGTTTGCTTTTTTCTGCGTTGAAAATTTTATTCAGTGTTTTTCACTGTCAGTCTGACAAAATGCACATTTTAAGACATTTATTTTTTACTTTTTTATAAATGTGTCAATAATTACTAGTTCCTCTACATTTTTAATATTTTTAGGTCAATAAAAGCTGAAAAGCACAACATTTTTGTTTGTAAATATCTAAAATTATTCACTTATTCTTTTTAAGGCTGCAACTAAGGGTTATTTTCATAGTTTATCTGTTGATGTTTCTGATTAATCTTTGTGTGTTTAAAAAGTCAAAATGGTTTAAAATACTCGTCAGGGTTTGTTTTTTTTTTTTTGGCAAAAACCGATGTCGTCTTGCATCTGCAGAATGAGTCTCTCTCATATCTACTGATGTCGAACGAGTGCAGTTGTTCTGCAGTCGGTCGGTTCGTCCCCATGGCAACGACCTGTTGCAGGAAATCTGATTTGATGTTTTTGGCCTCAAGCTCATTTAGTGGCCGTTAAGCCTTTTTCAGGAATATTTTGGTCGGCGGCAAAACTCATTGTGGCAGGTTCATGAGTCTGCGGTGCTGAGCAGCATGGCTGCCTTCACTCACAGCAACTGCCTTTGTGTGTGTGTCTGTGACCGTGTGTGTGTTCAGGACACCGGCTCTCCCTGCAGCCTTGGTTTGCATTTTAATGCCGCTTTGCTTATCAGTCAACTCTATTATCTGTAGATAGACAGATAAGACATTAGACTCTGAGACTTTTTTTTTTTTAATATATATCTTTTGAGGGTTTGTATTCAAGCTTTAGGTCACTCAAAATATATTAAACATCAGACTCTAGAACAGATTCACTCAGTAAACTATTTTCATCACCAATAACCTGCACATTATTTCCTCAGTTAATCCTTTGGAAAATTACAAAAATCTTAAATGCTTTCCTTATTTTTTTCCATTTTCCAGACATCCAGTTTATTGTCATGTAACACAGAGACAGACTTATTTATTCTGCGTCCGAGCTGTGGTCCACTGTTGAATTTCACTCTCTCGGACAGATTGGCTAGTTTACTGTGGCCTGTTTGTGCCGTGATGGACCGTGCGTGGTAAATGTACGATGTTAACGCTGAATTTTACCAAAGTGCAGCTTGTTGCTGACTCGGTTGTGAGGTGCATTCTGTTGGCCGGAGATGTGAAGATCTTAATTTCTCTGATTCCAGCGTCCGGTTTGAAGCAACATGCTCTCCTGTCATTGAAGAATCAGAAAGTACAGCATGTTATCGGCCATGAGCGTTGTCGGACCGGAGGAAACCCAGGACTCCTTCGCTTCTAATATTGTCCACTGACCTGCCAGGAATTCCCTGGTGAAACATAAGTGTGTGCTCGGTGCAGGGCCCAGGTCATGAGCTCAGCTGTCTCAGGCAAACTGACGCTCGGAAACCCAAAGACACTCAGTCTCATATAGACACAGAAACAGCAGCAAATCAAGCTCCAACCATTGTTTGGTATTTTAAATAAAAAATGCTCAGATGTATAATCTGTCAAAGGAAACGCTGATTAATTTTCCGCTGATCGGTTATCGTTGCAGCTCAAGGAAGGAAATGAATCCAAAAGTTAATCAGTTGTGCCCCCCCACACACACACACACACACACACACAGCGATGATGAAGCTGCACTGCAGCTGTGTAAACCCGTAATTGATTATACGTGTAATATGAAGACTGATTGTCTGTGGCCCTGCTGGCCCCCAACGTCTGTTGGGCTTTTATTGTGAAGAAGGGACAGGAACTGCCCAGCACCACTGTTACTCTAAAACTTCCAAAGCTGTCATTCAGTAATGAGTCAGTGTGTACATATTCGGCTGCTGCTTTGACTCCGCCGAAACAAACAAAAAAACCCAAAACAGCGCATGGTGATTGGTTCTGCAGCAGCCATTTTGTTTTCATCAAAACCTGGCAAAGGACAGGAAGTAGTGTTGGGGGGGGGCAAGTGAGCTCCAGTGTTTGTCCAGGGGGATCTGAATCTATTAATTTAAACCAGAGCTGAGTTGTTGCATAACCTCTGCAGTAAAAATTTGTTATTTTAAAGGATTTGGGGGGGGGGGCACTTTTGAACTATGTTATAAAATGATGCTCCTGAAAGTCGCAGCTGATGTGCTCTGACACTTGTTGTGTCACTCAGAGGTCATTGTGGCCTCGCAAGTGGGGGGGTCGACGGACGTCTAGAAAGGACAGAGGCGAGGACGTTTGAGTCAGAAGCCTCAGCCAGTTTCCTCCTGCAGGGTTTATTTTTAAAACTCCAACGGGTCGTGACCTCTTGGTGGTGGAGGAGACGAACCCAAAGATGCTCCACCTCCAGATATTTACATGCACCAACCATGTGACAGTTGAGGGGTGACGCAGAGAATTTTGACCGTCCACAAACTTCAGTCATAATAGTGTGTGTCTGGAAGAGATGAGTTTTTCCCTGAGGACACTTCAACTTAATGCCGATTCATTTTGTTGAACCCAAAACAAATTGATCCTCGATTTTTATCTTCGCTTCGTGTCAGTGTTGGTCTCTGTCGCCCCGTGACAATCTTATGATTTCTGCTCTCATCATGCATGTTAGACAAGATACATGATGAGGGATGGAAAATCACTGGTTTATTGCAGGACACCAGGGATTTTCTTCCTCAGGGTGTGTCCAGGTGTTGGTTTGGGGGGGGGTTAGACTGCATATATTAAAAATGTAGAATAAGTTTTTCCAGAAGGAGCCAATTAATGTCCCTTAAGAAAAATAGACGATATCTCTGGATCTGCTGCATTAATTTGATAGATTTAAAAAAACAAAACAAAAAAAAACACACATACACACAAAAACCCCTCTGAGTCTGACAGGAGCGCGATGCTCCTACAAGACAAACTCCTTAATTGATTTACCGATAATGACAATAATTGTTTCAAGAATCTGCTAGGTTTTTTTTTTTTTTCTTTTTTGATAATCTATGTGTAAAAAGTTTCAAACTAGCAAGAAATACCTCTGAAAATTTCCACAGCTCAGGCTTGTTTTATTCTCAACCAACAGTCCAAATTTGATAACTTCAGAAATAAGAGAGGAAAAGCATCAAGTTGAGCAAGAAGTTCTGTTTTATAGAATAAGATTTGCCAAAAAATATAATTTTTTTAAAATTGATAAACTTATGCAATTGCAGCACTGAATTATTGGATTCGTTAACTATCAGTAAAAGGTAGTTTTTTTTTTTTTGTTTTTTTGTTTTCTTTTAATTGCGGTAACTTGTGTGAATTATTTTTAATTTGAATTTTTTAATTTGAATTATAAATTTAAGAGTGCAGTGATCTGACTCCCTTTTGTCGCTGTTCTGTCGCCAAACAAGTGATGACTTTTAAAAACAGAAAAAACCTCCAGGTTTCATCCGAGGACGTAAACTGGAGCTCAGTCACTTTGCTGTTGGGTGATCGAATCTAACTCCCCCCCCGCAGTGGTGGATCTCCTCTACTGGCGTGATGTGAAGACCACGGGCGTGGTGTTCGGCGCCGCCCTGCTGCTCCTCCTCTCCCTGACGGTGTGCAGCATCGTGAGCGTCTGCTCCTACATCGGCCTGGCTCTGCTCTCGGTCACCATCTGCTTCAGGATATACAAAGGCATCCTGCAGGCCATCCAGAAATCCGATGAGGGACACCCATTCAAGTGAGTGCCCGCCGAACAGAAAATTACTGTAAACTCAATACAGAATATGATTTTGTTAATACAGTACATGAACTTCACTAACTCTTTATTTAAGAAAATCCAGACAATTTTCTGATAGAGGAACAGTGATAGAATAAGCTCACATAAACCAGCTCTAAATTAATAGAGATTCATAACACCAGTATATTTTCAAGAAGTAGTAGTTCATTGTTCCCTTTTCTGGGCTCAGCATTGCTGCATTTCAGAGCATTGCTCTCCAGGCATATTCACCATCATCGTTACAGTTATTCACATGTTCAACAGTAAAAACTGGGACCAAAAAAAACCCATAAAACCATAATAATGATAATAATAATAATCATTAATAATAATAATAATAACAATAATTTCAATCATGAAACAGCTCCACCAGCACAGTGCCTAATTCCTTCTATGTAAAAAGCGCTAATGCTTTGTTTCATGGGTCCCAAATTTTCCGGTTAATTTTGAGTAAATTTTCCTTCTGCTCCTCAAATTTGCCTTTGGTGTTTAGCTCTGAATTATGAGGATAATTTCAAGACAACCTGACACAATTCGATACTTAAAGGAAAATGGAGAAAGTTTCAGTCGCTACATTTATTAAGTAGCTGCTTTTATGGTATCAAACACTGTTTAGCTTTGGTTTTATGTTTTATAAACAAGACATTATTCAACTCTACTAACACAAAGTCACATAAGAACATCTGTGTGTTCAGAACGACCCTGTAACATAGGTGGTTCCTACGCAGTGGCCCCCCTGCTCCCCTTCTGGTTGTATGTTTTGTTATTCTTTGTTCGTTTATCCTTCCTTCTGGCTTTTTGTCAACCCCCCAAGCACATTAAAGACCAATGATCTCAGATTATCATGAACCGGAGAAACAGAGTTCAGAGTTTCATTGAGCTGGTTTCTACTGATTTGACTGTTTTTAAACTTTAGCTGGGAGAAATGAAAGCTGCATGAGAGAGGCTAGACTTCCTCATTTTCACTGAGAGCAAACATCAGAGAATCTAGCCTTGGATAAACATGTCTGCAGAGACCTTAAGGTTCTATACAAGAACAATGAATCATCCCTAAATTAATTTTATAGAGAATCTCGAACCAGCTCAGTTGTGGATGTCAGGTTCTGAAGTAAAACTCAAATCTGTCACTTAAATCCTGATACATGCGTCTGTGTATGAAATTAAAAAGACCACACACACACATGCCTCATCATCTTCATCATCACCATCATCATTATCACCACACCTGCTCTGTATTTAATACCGATCCTCCGCTGCCCCCACCCTAGGCAGTACCTGGACCGGGAGGTGGCCCTGTCTGAGGACATGGTCCACAAGTACAGCGATGTGGTTCTGGCCAAACTCAACAAGACCATTGGAGAGCTGAGGCGCCTGTTCCTGGTGGAGGACCTGGTTGACTCCATCAAGGTGAGGACTCGCTTGATCAGACCCAGGGCAGATTGTTACTGTAGAGTAGAAGGACGCGTTACACTGGACGGTACAAGAGCCTGAAGAGAAAAACCTGTATTTAAAACCGGAAAACTGAAGAGGAAGAACGTGTGCGAAGTGGAAATTTTTGTTGCCGTTTAACCAGAACTTAAGTGACATTCTCCTGCTGAAACAAGCCTCTAATATTTTTGTACTGAAGTATAATTTCAAATTCAGCTCTTTATTTTATCAGTGACTTTCTGTGGTTTTGATACTTTTACTTCTTCCTCCGCCGTCGGTCTCAGATCCCGTCACTGCCAGTTATTTTAATAAAGTTTTTTAAATGTTTGATATTTTTGACTAAAAAAATGAGCAAAGGTCTTTTTTTTTTTTTTTTTAGACAGTGAATGAACAAAGTCAACAGTAGTAGATGACATCAGCTGTAGGTAATTAACCGGTGAAACTTTAGTGTGTTGGTTAAAATTCTAACCTTCCTACAACCTTTCATATGTGGTCATTTAGTGCATTTAATGTTTTAAAGCAATGAAGAGTGAACCACAGTGACTGATGTGGTCCTGACGGTGTGAGAAATAAAAGTGATATGTCTGTGGATCGGTGCTGGTATCAGACGACCCGCAGCTCAGTCCTGTTACACTGAGAGCTTTCCGAGCTCTGCAGCTGTCAGAGGCCTGTCGTCACCTCGCTGCCCCCCCCCCCCCAACCCCCCGTCCCTCCCACCTGCGGTCCAAATACAGATCTGCTCACAGGTCATCAGACAGTAACACCGGAGAAGATTCCCTTAGAGGGTAAAGCCTGGTCCTGGTTTGGGTCTGGGTGCATTGTAGGATGTTGTTGTTATTTTGTTATTCTTCTGCCTCTGATTAATTTCCTGCGATTGTCTTCGCCGTGCCAGCGTCGAATATTTACAGCCCCCCCCAAGCAGGTCGTAAAAATGCCTCACACATTTAATCTGCCTCTGGTCAGAAATCTAACTCTCAGGCCGTGTTGGCTCCAGCCCCCCCCCCCAAAGCTGGTTTTTAATGATCACCATTAACACGAACAGAGAGCTGTCACATTACACTGCAGCCCCGTAAACGTTTTGATTAGAACAGCCTTATGGTTTAAGTCTCAGCTTTTACAAAACGACACTCGGCCACATTCGGCTTCCTCTGATCCTCCGGCTGAAGGTTTCACGCCAGAAACACCAGAAAATGAGACTGAAAAGCGTATTTCAAATGTTGTGTCCTAATCAAAATGTTATGATGAATCCTTCTCTGCTTATCATTTACTCAACCTTTATTTTATTCTTTTCTTTTCTCCTGCTGACTTTGGTTCGTCTGCGTTGGCTTTTTCCTCTGCCTTTTTTTTTTAAGTTTAGTTTAAGTGTGCAATCATCTTCTGGTCAGATCCACTTTAAAACCCAGGACGAGGCTCTGGATGGGATCTAAATGGCAGGAGGAGCAGCTGGTTCACAGAAACACAGGAGGCTATTGTGGATGTAATCTTTACTGGGGGGGGGGGGGGGGGGGTGAAAAAATGACTGACCAGAGCAGGTGATGTTGAAAAAACAAAAAAACCCACCACCCCTAGAGACAGGAATCCAGTCTGAATGGTGTTTAAGACCTGAGTTGTAATAAACCAGAAAGCTCCTGTTGAAGGGTCTTACACAGTAAAATCTCATGTCCTGGACGTGCTCCCTGAGACGTCTCGGCGTCAGGGTCAGATATTCTTGGCCGTGTCAACGGTTCGTCAGGAGAGAAGCGGACGGCCGGTCTCAGACCGGTTCGGTCCGTCCGATCAGTTTTTAGATCTGCTCTTTGACCGTTTTATTTGAGGGCAGGAGACGTCATTCGCGCTCACTGAGAGGAGCTGAAACTTAATGATCCCAGGAGGAAACCGTCTAAATGCCACTGACCCAGGGCCGTTTTCTCTCCCTCCCCCGTCGATTAAAGAAGTGACCACTTTAGATGCTTTTTATCATCAGTTCATCTGTAGATTATTTTCTCAATCAGTTGTTTGATTGATAAAATAGATTAATAGTAGAAAAGAAGCCCAAGACTCAACCTGTCAGTTTACTGTGATTCAAAACAGCAAAAGGGCAGGAAATCCTCACATTTTAAAAGAAGGAAATAGAGAATTTTTTGGCATCTTTGCTGAAGAAAGTTTCAGATTATTTTCCTGTGACTGAGACATGTTTGTTTGAAGGTTTGTCATGTATTTAATCGGTGTTCTGGTTCCGTTCTCTTCAGTTTGCTGTGCTGATGTGGATCCTGACCTACGTCGGTGCCTTGTTCAACGGCCTCACTCTCCTGATTCTCGGTGAGCAACGCTCGCAAGTACAGCTCCAATAAGAAGCTTAGAAAGTACAGCGAATGTCTGCCATTCTAATATAATGCAGGATTTTACCAAAGAAAACGATATTTAGACTTTTATAAAAGAAATCATCACTTATCACCTATTAGGAGTGTGTGTGGTGGTGTATTTATTAGTAAAGACTGCCTTCTTCCATTATTTTCCTATTTTCCTCTTATATTTTGGAGCATGGGACGTTTCTGGGGTCAACTTTTCTGTAGTAGGTGTGTAGCCTCCAGCCAAAAATATTGCCCAGGGTGTGAGGGCGGGGCTCTATTTAAAAAAACAAAAACAAAAACAAAAAAAACAAAACAGAGCCCAGGTCGCATCCATCCACTGACCAAAAAATCAGCTTTTACTGATCGAAGACGAGAACTTTGACAGGAAGGAACCCGAGCTTCACTGCATTCACGCAAAACCAGAAGCCAACCAGGAAAAAAAATGAATGTGAATTAAAGCAGTTGAAAAATTAACAATAATATTAAAAAAAAATAATAATTTAAGACCAATAGTTGCCCAGTAAAAATATTTGTGAGTTAAAACCAGTAAAAGGAGACTGTTAACTTTCTTACTTTGGCTCCATCTGGTGGTGAAGTTCCTGGACCTGCAGGTGTTAATGTTGATTTTCCATCTTAAAAAGGTTTTCATGGAATAAAAAAAATATTAAATCTCATTTACACACACACACACACACACACACATAATGTCTACTCTTCTTCCTCTTCATCCTCAGGTCTGATTGGAGCGTTCAGCTGCCCGATCGTCTATGAGAAACACCAGGTAAGAGTTGCAGTCTTGACCCATAATGCCCCCCCATGGGGTTCATTCACCTGTTACCTAACAAGGACTAAACAGTGAAGCCCCTGAGTTAGTGTCTGAAAGTCTCTTAGGGCCCAACTGAAGATGACGGGCGTCCAGCCGTTTACTGTCTATGCCCCTAAAACTCAGATAGATGATAAACTTAAATGATCAACTTCAACTAAAGGTTTTTTTGTTTTGGGTTTTTTTTAAGCTTCTTGAAACACACACACACACACATATATATATTCTATAAAATCATTTTTGTAATGCTGCTGCTGTTTGTGTGTCTCCAGGCCCAGATCGACCACTACCTGTCTCTGGTCAACAACCAGATCAAAGACGTCGTCGGAAAGTAAGCAGACGGTGGCAGAACCACCAGAGTTGTAACCCTTCATATATAGACTAGAACCAGAAACGCTGCAGGAAGTGAAAATATTCAACTTATTCATTCATGGAATTACAGCTGTGAAAAAACAAAACAAAACCAAAGGATAAGATGTTATTTCTATCCTGCTCCCAAGATGCACAAAATAAAACTAATGAATTTAAACCAAACCATAATAAAACAAAGCACAACAAAGACAATTTGACTGCTAAAAAAAGTCATAGAAAATTTCATTCTCCATCTGTGAATCTGTTCAATATTTAAAATAAGTCCTTTGCTTGTGAATCGACTGTAAAAGCAATTTTACAAAATGAAAGTTTCCGCTGGTTTCTATGATATTAAACTTCATGTCTGTGGGTTTTTTTTACTCATGATCAGATAAAGTGAGATGTTTGACTACATCAACATGGCAGATGAATCAATAATCATCAATGTTAATTGTCAAACAGGAAGTATTTTCAGCAGTTTTTGTGCTGTTGTTAGTTCTGTAGACGTTACACAGGTGAACATTAAGCAGGTGAGAAAACAGAACGGGCTCGTTCTGAAATATCATCTAGCATTAATCCTGGAGCATTAGAAACCAGCTGTTTCTCTACTAAGTCAGGTCCTTGTTGCCACGATCTGTGTCGTGGACCCGGTTCTCGGGTCTCGGACGGTTCTCATGGTTCTCCCGCTCTGTTTATTTCTGCAGGATCCAGGCGAAGGTCCCCGGGATGAAGCGTAAAACGGAGTGAAGTAGCGCCACGTGGCGGTCTGGATTCAGGAGGTCCTGAGACGCAGATGGTTGGAGGGAAGGTGGGGTGTTTGGATTGGGGGGGGATATGAAGGAAGGCAGGAGGAGGAGGAGTAGAGGGAGGGGTCCGGTGGGGACGTAGCCCTTCTAATTTTATTTGTCAAATAATAAAACCCCTTTTTTTCCAGTTCAGAATTCTTTTTTTTTTTTTTTTTTTTTTGTTTTGTTTTGTGTGTGTGTTTTCTGGAAAAGTCGCAGCGGGTTCACGACGCCGAGGACGGCTCCATTTACACCTCCCTCCTTATTTTTTATTTCTACTTTTAAATCAAGTTTAAAATGTTGGTATCTGTGAGACGCTGAAGCTCTCAGAGACACATTTTAATCTTGAACACACCCCCTGGGGCATCATGGGAGGTCAGACGCTCCTTCATCTGGGCTCGGATGGTTTCTCCTGGTTTAAATCTGTTTTCTTTTTCTTTTTTCGTTGGCTGCAGTCGAGCGGAGAGGTGATTTTCTTCGTCTGGTCTGTGTCGAAAGACAAGAGCAGGCAGCAGCTGCACCTCAGTTCTTTCTCTTATTTTCTCTTCTTTTTCCCGGTTCTTGCCGAGTTAGAAGCGTTTTCTTGACTTTTACTGTCGTCTCTCAGGCTTCGAGCTCATTTCTTCGGTGACCTGCCGTGTGGTTTTCGCCTCGATGTGACGAACGACGAATTTGCGAACGACGTCTTTGACTCCTGATGAGGCAGTGGAGGGGTGGGGTTGGGGGTGTCGGGGGGGTTGTATTACCATTTAAAAACTTCATCGCTTCTGAGTAACTTTAGCTAGAAACATCTAGAACAACCTTTTGCCAGAAAAACAGAACACATCGATTACATGACACTTATTTCCATGTCATTGCAGTTGTCTAGTAACGAGAAACTCTGGAAGGAAAACGTTTACATTCATCCACATCAGAAAAACATTTAAAAAGAAAAAAAAAGAAATGGGATTTAAAGAGAAATAAATAACCATACTGTCTGTGGAGCCGCTATCTTAATAAAGTTGCAACTTGATGTGACTTTGGGGAAAAAAAAAAACCTTCGAGCATTTGTTTGTTATGCAAGTTATAATTGTGAATGATAAACTTCATACTTCAATTGTGACGACAAAAAGCTTCCAGCCGGGAGCCGTGTTTGTGGAATGCATTGTGAGATGTAAACAATTATCAATAAAGCTTCTAGACGAAGAAAGTCCTGCCTCCTCATCTGTCATCATCCCGGGCTAGCGCCTGTTAGCTTCTGGAGCTAACAGACTCTACCAAGAGCTTATGACTGAAAGACTGAATCAGAATAATTACAACTTTGAGTTTGGCCTAAATTATTTGATACAAACTCTGTTACTGGATAAAACGTTAAAACCAAATTTTAAATCAAAATCATGACACTTCAGTCACAGTTTTGACTTTAAAGCTCATGATTTTGAGACGGTTTTAATTAATCTATACATATATTTAGGACATGAGCCAAAGTGTAGATAAAAAAAATTAAAAAGTTGAGCTATTATTGGATCAACATTTTCTCTGGGCCTTAAAAACAATGGCCACATGTAGAATGAACCATTTGTTCTTCCTCTTTTCCTTCCGACATGATTTCTAGAGAAATGGTCGTGTAGAAAAGACAAAATGAGTGACTGTCAAAGTTATGAAAAAAACTCAAAAAGTGACTTTAAAGTCACGATTATGAGACAGTTCCTATGGAACAAAATATTTGTGTAGACAGTCAAACATTTTGACTTTGAGCCACAAAATGATCCCAAGGTTGATGTTTTATGCTGAAATGGAACTGTGTAACTGTCAAAAGTATGGGACAAAGTTGAATTTATGATGGTAAAAGTAAAGTTTTTCTTTTGCTATTTCAGATACTGTTTTGAGTAAATGATCATTAGAATTTTTTGTCTTTTATTTTTGTAGTTTGTATTTTCTTCTTTTTTTTCCTGCACTGCTGAAGACTTCGTCAGGTTTAATCTTCTGAATTGTTAATAATCAGTCTCTCAAAGCTGAGGTCCAGGTGGAAAAATGAAGACATTTTTCAACTGATTCGATTATTGATTAGTAAATACCGGTCATGCTGATTTCAAGCAGAACTATATTTTTCAGAAGAGTTCTGATAGTCTGATCCACTGAGAAAAAAAAAATCATTCCTCAGTTCAAGTGTCCTGTTAATTAAATGTTCATACTGATGACGATAAACTGCTCATAACAAACTAATGTGGTTTTATGCGGATTTAGTTTTTCCTTTGTATCGAGACCCACAGGAGGAGCCAACATCTGGATCTGATCACCGCTGCATAATCTGTTATGAACCAGTTATCACAGGTTTCAGTTCTGATTATAAATCATTCATGAGGGGGTGAAATTGGTCATTTTTGTTTAAATGGAGCCTGAAGCTTGTTCGTCTCCTTGGAAAAGTCAACAAAAAATAATCTCCACTGGAGCAAGTCTGTACTTGATGGAAAACCATGCAACGTGGTTGAAAGCTTTAAGAACATCTGGTAATTTGGACTTTTAGTAGAGGTTTTTTTCTACTAAAAAAAAACCAAAACAAAAAAACCCAAAATAACTAAATCCAGCTATTACCTTTTTTTGTCAGGGGGCAGCAGAACTCGGGACGTGTGCGCTTGCATCTTTTCTCTTATTTCTATTTTTATGATTTAAACAGTTTCAGACAGTGAAAAGTCTTTTTTATCATTATGTTGACACAAAAAGAACTCATAAAAAACATATTTGTGATATTACACAACTTTATTTTCCTCAAAATATCAAACCCATTTTTTTAAATTTTTTTTTTGTGATGTTTGGCAGCAGGGTAATATTTAATTTCTCAGGTCACATGTTGCAGATCAGAGAGACTAATTAATCCATCGTTTCCTAGTTGGTTTGGGTGGTTTGGTTTCGTCTGTTGCAGCTGGTCTCACGGTCAGTTCCACAAAGATCCACTTTCAGTCAGTGACGGTTTTTATTCCATCAGCACAAAAAACAACTTTCCCTTTTTCCCATTTCCTCTTTAAAAATCGTTTCCTGGGTAGAAAAAGCTCAGTTCAGGTTCTAGTGATTTAACACAACAACACTGAATCTGTCGTATTTATCAACTGTTGGATGTCGAGACAAGAAACAGGTTTTCTAACAAGTTCAACTGGTGCACTTGAACCTGTAACACAACTTTAATACACGAGATGTCGACAACATCAGTCGTTTCCTGAAACTGTCGTTTTCAGCAGTTAGACTTGAATTATGTTTATTTTGACATCGTTTTATAACCTTGTCTTTATTATATTTGGAGGAAAAAAATTCTTTGCAGCAGTACTTAAGGAAAAAGAAGGAGGAAAGTAGATTATGATTTTTTTTTCATGTGCTTTAGTCTGATATTAGTGCGAAAACAGATTTTAACCGACTGCTGTTTCCTCATATAATAATATTATAGATATGATAGTTTTTAGTACAATATACTGCAGTGAAGTACACTGTAATACAACATTAAATGATTAAATTGATAAAAAAAAACAGGTCAGTGTTTATAATAGTTAATAATATGTATGTGTATCACCGTAAACATGTATAATATAAATTATATGGTCATATAAATAAAGTTTATGCACGTAAACATGTAAATAGAAATAAATTATTATAATGTATATTTCTGTTATTCAAAAATATAAAGAGAAAAATAAACAAAACTGAATTAAAATTCCACAACATTTTAAAAATGATCGATTATTTCTTCATTTAAAGGTAAAGTTGATTTTCACAGAAACAAACTGAAACCAGCCACAAAGTGATGACACGTGATTGTTATGTAATTATCTAGTCAAAGCTGCAAAAATACGCAGCATGGTCCTTTAAACTTCATGAGGCTGATTTATTGGTTACATTTCATCTTCAGCTTTGTTTTCTTGCTACAACTTTAAAGTTTATCTTCATCTGTTGAGGCTTCTCCTCCTCCTCCTCCTCCTCCTCCTCCTCCTTATTCTTCCTCTTCTCCATCAGCTCATCGCCGTCGGAATAATTTTTTCATTTACTGTTGAGTTTTTCCAGATGTTTTTTCAAAGGTTAACTGTGACAGTTTTCTATGATGATATGATGATGTATTTTTGACCCTATTTTCATACAATTTTTCCACTAAACAATCAAATCAATTATTTAGAAATAACTGTCAGATGTATCGATAAAGCAGATAATTCACGGTTTTCCTGTGATGGATTAATATGAAGTTTTTCTGTGAGTTAATGACTTAAAACAGAAAAAAATGGAAATAATTTGATAAATCAAAACTTTAGGACGAATGTAAACTAAAAGACTCGATGTGTTGATTTGAGATTAATCAAATAATGCAGGCAGGTTACTTCAAGGACCTCAGGAAATCGAGCGAGTCAACACATCGGGTGCGTTACCTTTTTTTTTTTTTCATCTTTACACAAACAGACACTTTCAACAACAACAATTAATATTCAACATTTCAGACACAGAAATCTCATCCACGCTCTCATGTCCACAAGTGTAAATTAGGCATAAATAACATCTAGATATTTCCATAAATATTCTTTTTTTTTTCCTTGTTGTTCTACGATCACGATGCTTTGGATGTTTCACATTTTTAAAACAAAAAAAAGCAGCAGCAAAGCAAAAGTGCTTTTTTTTCCGTCTGTTTAGGATGAAGAAAAGATTAAACATTCTCAGTGTAGCACCAGACATAGTACAAAAAAACTCCAATTATGGAATTAAAAAAAACTGCAGCGTATGAAATATCCCACCTCCCCCAAAAAAAGAAAAGAAGAAATTAAACACAGGTAGAAGGATCCAGAAAGGCACTTAAGAGTGATGAGATACCGAACCAAAAAGTGATTTTCAATGAAATTAAAAGTTTGTTTTCTCAGTAATGTACGAGCTCCCTTTAAATATGACTCTTACGCAGCAGTTTCACTTCCCAGTATCACGTCCCAGTGGTCCCAGTACAGACTGGCATGATTTCTAACAGCTGGGAGATCAAATCCGAGCAGAAACTGACCTCGTTACATTTTTTTTTTTTTAAACCTCTAAATGGTCCCAGTGGTTTCTGTAAACGGAACGTCTTATTTCCGAGCATGTCCTGAACGCAGCATCAGCAGCTCTGGGTCCAGGGGTCACGTCAGATGTTTGAACGACGCAAACGATGAAGAAGAACGTGAGCGCCTCAACTAATCTTATCGTAAAATGATTGACTATTGATTTAGGGTGAAACTGTTGTCACGGCGACGATGAAACGACACAAATCTGCTCCACTAAGGCCGGGGACAGAAACTACATCAGAAAATTAGGTTGAAAAATAAAGGTTTTGAGTTTTCAGACTGGACGTCAAACAGTAAAACAGATGGAATGATTCAATTTGTGATGTGATTTTAGTGAATTTTTTTTATGATAATTTAAATCATTGACACATCAGCTAGGGTTTAGGGTTAGGGCTAGGGTTAGGGTTTACAGTTAGGGCTAGGGTTTAGGGTTAGGGCTAGGGTTAGGGTTTACAGTTAGGGCTAGGGTTTAGGGTTAGGGTTAGGGTTAGGGTTTACAGTTAGGGCTAGGGTTTAGGGTTAGGGTTAGGGTTAGGGCTAGGGTTAACCGTAACCCAAATTGACATCAGTCCAACCCGTTTAAGAAAAAAACAGCCTGAGGGAACCGACTGTTTGTATCGTCTGGGTTCTCTTAATATTCATACTGAGATCAGTATAGTATGAAACATTTAAGACAAACTGAATAACCGACATTTTTCATCTCCAGATCTCAGTGCAGGGAAAGTCAGTGACTAAACTTTAGTTTTGATGTTTCCTTTGGTGGTTTATAGGTTTTAGGCTTTTTTTCATTTCCTTCAGATTTAAGAAGCTTTTCTTTCAGAAATGACACGTTCTCAGAAAATCAGCAACAGGTTTAGACCAAATGTATCGTCACTGCGTTTTGCCTTTGTAGAGCAAAATTATTCATTAATTTTAATGACATTATTATTTTTATTTCCACCAATTCGTGATGGTTTTGTTTGAACATTTACTTAAACCTATCCTTGATCCTTATCAAACCTCTGACGTTTAAAGCCTCAGTTTCAGTGACTTGAGCTGGGCAGATGTGAACCCAGATGAGTCTGATTCTCTGCCCAGGACCAAGAAAACATCAGATGATTTTCCACCAGAACCGTCAGGACCCTCTGGTCCAGTTCGGTGTCACATGATGGATCGGCGTCGGATCAGGGGGCTGAATTCTGGTGGTCGGACCCTCGGGACGTGGCTCGGGCTCCACCTGGATCCACTTGTGGTGCTGTTAAGGCGCTTTTTGGGTCAAAGCGTCGCCGGGCGGCAGAAATGCTGCATTCACAGACATTTCCACACAAACACACTGCAACAGACAAACGGACGCAGACACAGTTCATCGTCAGAAACTGATTCACAGACAAACAAAAGGCTCAAGAAATAGTTGTATGTAAACTGATTATTAGTATTAAAGGTTTATTTCTTACATTGTTCACTGTATTTGCATGAATAAGTACTGAAACTATGTTTTAACAACCTTGAACAGTTCTTATACCAATGATGAGTCATTGGAAGAAAAAAAAAATATAAAGATAAAATATAAGTACTGTTTATTTTATTATCAATTAATCTAATCAACATTTGATCAATCAACACTTGATTATTTGATTTATGCCCCAAAATAGTAAAAAATTCCTGGAGATTTTACATCTGCAAAACAAAAAAGTCATATTTCAAACTGAAAACAATTTTTGTGTCATTTTGTATTTGTTCAATTTAAAAACCCTAAAGACTGAAATCACATTTAAACAGATCCAAGTTCAGCCAGACTGAAAAAAGAAAACTGAATTTGTAGATCTGAGAGTCGAGTCGTGGTCGGTAACGTTCTGTGGACTGGGGTGATTTGTGTGTATTGTTTTACAGAGGAAGGTGTTTCCGAGCGGCTGCGGCTGCGGCTGCGGCTGCGGCTGCGGCTGCGGCTGCGGCTGCGGCTGCGGCTGCGGCTGCGGCTGCGGCTGCGGCTGCGGCTGCGGCTGCGGCTGCGGCTGCGGCTGCGGCTGCGGCTGCGGCTGCGGCTGCGGCTGCGGCTGCGGCTGCGGCTGCGGCTGCGGCTGCGGCTGCGGCTGCGGCTGCGGCTGCGGCTGCGGCTGCGGCTGCGGCTGCGGCTGCGGTTGCGGCTGCGGCTGCGGTTGCGGCTGCGACTGCGGCTGCGGCTGCGGCTGCGGCTGCGGCTGCGGCTGCGGCTGCGGCTGCGGCTGCGGCTGCGGCTGCGGCTGCGGCTGCGGCTGCGGCTGCGGCTGCGGCTGCGGCTGCGGCTGCGGCTGCGGCTGCGGCTGCGGCTGCGGCTGCGGCTGCGGCTGCGGCTGCGGCTGCGGCTGCGGCTGCGGCTGCGGCTGCGGCTGCGGCTGCGGCTGCGGCTGCGGCTGCGGCTGCGGCTGCGGCTGCGGCTGCGGCTGCGGCTGCGGCTGCGGCTGCGGCTGCGGCTGCGGCTGCGGCTGCGGCTGCGGCTGCGGCTGCGGCTGCGGCTGCGGCTGCGGCTGCGGCTGCGGCTGCGGCTGCGGCTGCGGCTGCGGCTGCGGCTGCGGCTGCGGCTGCGGCTGCGGCTGCGGCTGCGGCTGCGGCTGCGGCTGCGGCTGCGGCTGCGGCTGCGGCTGCGGCTGCGGCTGCGGCTGCGGCTGCGGCTGCGGCTGCGGCTGCGGCTGCGGCTGCGGCTGCGGCTGCGGCTGCGGCTGCGGCTGCGGCTGCGGCTGCGGCTGCGGCTGCGGCTGCGGCTGCGGCTGCGGCTGCGGCTGCGGCTGCGGCTGCGGCTGCGGCTGCGGCTGCGGCTGCGGCTGCGGCTGCGGCTGCGGCTGCGGTTGCGGCTGCGGCTGCGGTTGCGGCTGCGACTGCGGCTGCGGCTGCGGCTGCGGCTGCGGCTGCGGCTGCGGCTGCGGCTGCGGCTGCGGCTGCGGCTGCGGCTGCGGCTGCGGCTGCGGCTGCGGCTGCGGCTGCGGCTGCGGCTGCGGCTGCGGCTGCGGCTGCGGCTGCGGCTGCGGCTGCGGCTGCGGCTGCGGCTGCGGCTGCGGCTGCGGCTGCGGCTGCGGCTGCGGCTGCGGCTGCGGCTGCGGCTGCGGCTGCGGCTGCGGCTGCGGCTGCGGCTGCGGCTGCGGCTGCGGCTGCGGCTGCGGCTGCGGCTGCGGCTGCGGCTGCGGCTGCGGCTGCGGCTGCGGCTGCGGCTGCGGCTGCGGCTGCGGCTGCGGCTGCGGCTGCGGCTGCGGCTGCGGCTGCGGCTGCGGCTGCGGCTGCGGCTGCGGCTGCGGCTGCGGCTGCGGCTGCGGCTGCGGCTGCGGCTGCGGCTGCGGCTGCGGCTGCGGCTGCGGCTGCGGCTGCGGCTGCGGCTGCGGCTGCGGCTGCGGCTGCGGCTGCGGCTGCGGCTGCGGCTGCGGCTGCGGCTGCGGCTGCGGTTGCGAACCCCAGAAATATAAATACACTGTATAAATATATCTATATATATAAATATAATAAGGTGTGCACTAGATGTGCATCAGAAAATAATCTTTCTTCAGGACTCTGATGATGTGTTTATTCAAGAAATCCATGTCCATAAAGAGCAGTTGTTGCTTTATGTAGACTTTTATTCCTCATTTTGTCATAATCAATGGAAAACAGCTGAATTTCCACATTTGACAGACTGGATCAACAAATCCATGTTTAAGAGATTAAAAGACGGATTGAATCTACTTTGCACTTTCTTGGCCGGTTTCTACTTATTTTCATTTTTTAAATTTTTACTTATTTTCCTTGTTTTGTTTTCCACACCATGGTTTCTGATGTCTACGCCTGGGACCCCTGTGAAAACAACATTTTCAACATATAAATGAGTTAGTTATTTCTTAAAAATGGACTGACAGTTTCCAGACTTTTTTCAAACGCTTTTATTTTGACAGAACATGTCTGTTGAGCTTAATTCTTCACTGGTGCTGCTTTTTTAAGATTTCACCTGAAGCAACACATTAAAATCTGGTGTTTCCATGTTCAATTTCTTATATTTTAAAATGTTCTCATATTGAAAATAATTGGCATATGAAATAAATAACTTAATAGATTAATAGCTTAATAAATAAATTACTTAATAAAATAAATGATTTAGCAACAGTTTGCTTCATGAGGTCAGAAGTTATTAAAAAGGATTAAAAAAAAAATGAAAATAAAAATCCCCTGATTCTGTATCCTGATGAATTTAGGCACAAATACAAGATGTCGGTGACTCACAAACTTCTCTGTGCAGGGGAAGTCGAAGAGTTTGACCAATCCGAAGTCGTCGCCGGTGACGACGTTCAGGCCGGCATGGGACACGCAGGCGCAGTTCACGTCGGCCTTGTCGGCGTTTCGAGGCCAAATCCCCAGGACCTCGTCTCCCAGGACGCTGAGGGAGACACGGACAGGAAGCACAACTCAGGATAATCGGCCAATAATTAATCAATAAAAAGAAGGAAGTCGAATTTGGAAATGACTCATGAAATGTCAAATCTAAATTGGTTTCTATCTGAGTCCATGTAGGTAAAGGTGTATTTGTAAATATGTGTGTCTTTTTGTCCCCATACCTTTTATAATAATTGAAAACTTAATACATTAATTTTGATGTTACTGAAAGAATCTTGGACAAGCTGAATGTTTCACTGAGGTTTGAAATTAGTTTGGTTGGTTTCAGAAAAATCTGCAAAGACAGTGAAACAGCAACAAGAAGCATCAGTCGGCCGATGAAGCAGTGGAAACTGGAGGCTAGAAAGTGTGTGTGTGTATGTGTAAGTATCCGTGTGTGTGTGTGTGTGTGTGTGTGTGTGTGATTTACCTGGTCCAGGTTGCCCAGGTGATTCTGTCGATAACAATCTGGTCACTCACCAACTTCCCTGAAGGAACCTCGAACACCTGCCGCTTATAAACTCCTGTGGACACCTACACACACACACATACACAGACACGCACAAATATGCATATTCACTAAATATTCTTGGATATTGGCGCAATGTGTGTGTGTGTTGTGTGTGTGTGTGTGTGTGTGTGTACCTGTATATAGCGGCTGTCGGCAGAGAAGTCGAGCTGCAGGATGAAAGCAGGGATGTCGCTGCAGTAAACCAGTCGGTTCAGACTCGGTCCTCCGCTCACGTCGTACACGTCCACCGTGTTCTCCACGGAACCCACTGCCAGCAGCTGGCGGTCCGGACTGAACCTGCACGCACACACACACGCGCACGCACACACACACACACACACACACACAACACACACACACTATGATGCGTCTTGTTCCCTTCATCCTTGTCATTTTTCTCTCCTCTTTGTTTTTCTGCTCTTCTTCCTCTTCCCTCCATCACTTTCGTTTCCATATCCATTCTTCCTCTTTTCTCACTTTCTTTTCACCATCAGAAATATTCAGGAACAAAGCAGTGATGTGTGAGTGTTTCCTTCTTGTTTTGTTCCTACTCTCATGATTTGATGTTTCATATCAATCAATCTGAATTTTCCAGCGTTATAAAGCACATATTTTTGTCAGAGAGTTATGATTTGCGTTATTCGTTTCTATATTTTCAAATTTTGTGAAAATAGATTTCTTGGCTCCTTCCTCTAGGATGGTTTCTTCTTTGTTCTTGATGGTTACTTTTCTGGTTTATATGTATCTGTACATATTTTACATATATCTGTGAAGTGCAACCCCCCCCCCCCTACCGGATGTCCTGGACGGCGGCGCTGCGGTCCCGTTTCTTCGCCCAGACCTTGAGCGAGTTAGCGAGGAGGAGGAGGAACTCGCCGTTCTTCATCCCCACCGCCAGCATCTCGCCGTCGGCGCTGTAGCTCACACACCGGGCGGAGTGGCCGACACACACCTTGTTCAACAGTTTCTGACCAGAGGAGTTGGGGTCTAAGTTAGCGTTAGTAACAGAGATGCAAATTACTCATGAACTCATCTCGATAATGTCACCGAGCCAAGTTTGGGGGGAGGACGAACTCGCCTCTGACATCTCGTCCGATCCATGTGATCAAGTAGTAGCACCGAGCTTTACCTTGTCTGCGAGGTCCCACAGTCTGATGGTGGCGTCGTCACTGGCGGTGATGCAGAGCTCCTTGGCCGGATGAGCTGCCAGACCCCAGATCCCCCCCCGAGCGTGACTGTCCAGCAGCAGGTTGGACGCCGCGTTCTTCTCCCCGACCTCGATGATCTCCCCGTCCTTCGTCCCCACCAGGATCTTGCCCTGGGGGAGGTGGGGGGGGGGTGTGAGGAGAAAAAGGCGGAGACGGAGCAGCGGCAAAATGTAAAAACACCAAAAGCTCCTCACCTTCCCTCTGCAGACGGACCGGACACACTCCACCTGCTGACCCGTCTCCAGCTGGAAGGCTCTACAGCGTTTCATCTCCTGGTCCCAGAGCTTCACCGCACCGCCCTCCTTGGTCCTGACACACACACACACACACACACACACACACACACACACACACACAGGTCAAATGACCTGTTCTTGGAGCTCGGGGTGGAGCAGCCGCTGGCGGGTTACTCACGGCCGCTCCTTGCCGCCGGTGACGATGAGCCCGTCCCTCAGGGTGGTGTACATAGTGAAGACAGGGCCCGTGTGGGCCTTCGCCACCACCCTCAGCAAGCAGTGGTCCCGCCACACGTACACGTCCCCATTAATGGCGCCGGTGAACGTCAAGTTGTTCTGAAAACAAGAGAGAGAAGAAATTAGCTTGAAAAGCTACTGGTTCTTGTGTCTGTTTGTCCTCCTTTGTGTCTATTTGTAGTCCCTTTTGTCTATTTGTCTCTGTTTGTAGTCTTTTGTGTCTATTTGTGTCTGTTTTTAGCCCTTTGTGACATATAATCTAAGAACTGAAATGTATGGAATTTTTTTCTGTTTTTTGATGCTCTTTGATTTGGTTGTTTCCATCGACACTGATCCTGGTCTCGTGTCGTGGCCTCAAGACGTCAGGTCCAGGTTTTACAGTGAACCTCTACAATACCGAACGATCGGTGAACTCACAGCCCCGAAGGCGACCGACAGCATTGTCTGCATCCTGCCGTCCTCCGCCGTCACCACCACGCCCTTCTTGTACATCAGGGCACCGCCGGCCAGCGTCCAGAACTTCACGTGTTTGATTCCCACCGACACGAACTGGGAGTCCGAGTCCGGCCGGAACTCCACGACGAAGATCCGGTCCGGGTGTCCGGCTTTACTGCACACCCTGGATCCTGCAGCGGAGACGCCGCCATTACTGCGTTTAATATCTGTCCTCCTCTGACCTGAATGAATATTCTTACATCATTTTACTGCATTTTCTTGATTAGAAATATCAGTCTTTGAAAGAGGCACATTCATCAAACGGTATTTTCTGAACCAGTTAAGCAACCAAAACTCGAGACCTCTGTGTAGTGGTGTGACTCAATAACCAATGATGAAGACGTGAAAACGTGTTTTTAGAATCTTTCCTTGAATTTATAACAAAAAATGAAAAACTGAAATCTCTCATCGATCAAAGTATTCAGACACACTACTGTGGCTCAAGACTGTGATCAGGTGCCTCAGGCGATACAGAACATCAAAACATCTGTTCTGAACATCAGAGACCCAGAGACGGAGGCCCAAACGGTTCCCGTCCGGTCCGACAGGTTCTGGGAGAATCGGACGTGAAGAATAGGACGAGCTGTCCAGGTCCAGTTGAGCAAAACTCCTGTTGTATGAAATAAGATTTGTGTCAAAAAACAGACAAAACGTCTTAAATTACAAACATAAAACTAAGAGTTTGAGAGAGAATAAAAGTCACTGATGCAGAGGTGGAGATTTAAATCTGTCGCTGCTGCAAAAGGAGTTCTGACAAAGTTCTGAAAAAAGAGTCTGATAATTTTTTAAATAAGAGACTTCAGCTTTTGATTTTTAAGACATTTTTTGCAATATTTCTGAAACCATGTTGTCACTTCGTCACCGGTTATTGAGACTTGTTGATGAGGAAAAGGCAGTTTATCCGTTTACATTTCTAAAAAACAACAAAGCGAAGGGATCTGACACTTCCTGAATCCGCTGCATCAGGAATCGGATCTACGGTCTAGACCTGCTCCATATGAAAAGCGTCCTGAGACGACCTCTGTTATGATCTGGAGCTGGATAGATAAAACTGAATTAACTGAAATGTACTGTATCTGATCCGGATCTTGGGACTTAGCTGCAGGAGGCCCATCAATCCTTCTCTGTCAGAATCAGCATGATTATAAAAAACTTGATCCAACTTAAACGAATGAATCGTTTTTAACTGAATGATCCATTTTCTGCTGCTTGAGTCCTTTTAGGAATTGTTATATTAAAACAATAAGTAATTCTAGACCATAATCATCCATCATCATGCTTAGTAATAAAAAGGCTTTTTAAAACCTCTTTAAACATCATGTAAAACCTAAAACCTGTTTCATTATGGTATCGACCAAAGTACAAAGATATCGGTTATAAAATAACATCAAAGGTTCTTGTTAAAATCACAAACGAAAATGTTTTCTAAGTAACATCGGTGCATCTGACAGGCTAGAAAAAATATTTAAGTCTTTTTAAAACCTGTAAAGGAAAGACTTTCAAGACTTTTCAAGACCTGCTGAAACCCCGAACTGAACAGAAAGCCGGGAGAAATACATTTGGATATTGATCTGACATCGGTCGGACCTTCCTGCCAGCGCCACACTGCAATGGTGTGTTCAGGCTCCACTCCGACAGACAGCAGCAGCTTCCCCGTGGCGCTGAAGTTCACGTAGCCGACGCCTTTGGCGTGAGGGCAGCGGAGGACAGACAGGGTCTGTTTGCTCATCGCGTCCCACACGTGGATGGACGGGGTGTTTCCTGTGTGAGGGGGCAGCGGAGAGGACATGAACCGGGGTCGAGGAAAAAAGGTCACAAAACCGAGGCGACGTGGGACCAGAGGGTGAGAGGGAACCGCCGGGGTGAGCACGGAGCAGCTGGAGGGATCAGTGCAGCTCAGACACCCTGAGAACCAGACCAGGATCAGCGCCAAGAATCAGAGAGCTTCACTGAGAGCTCTCTGAGCTTCACTGTTTAACCGTCACGCATCAGAGAACATTCACAAAACGTCTGACTCTCCAGCTGGTTTTTAGGTTAATTTCCCTTTTCTTTTCAGGCCACATACCAGTATCAGTTCATTTCACTCTGCTAAAATTGACTTAAAGGGACTTTAAACTGAGACTTTAGTCAAACCAGGCATCAGAACCAGAACCTTTAACCCTTCACTGCTCCCTAACTCCTGAGTTTCTGCTGACGGTCTCTGGGTGTCAGGGTGTCTGTCGGGATGGGGGAGGCGGTACGGTGTGTTTTATTTTGATTTATTTTACCTGGGAGTCCACTGACGTCACCTGAGGTGTTGTGAGAGCGATGGGGACAAATGAGGGCCAGCCAAAACGCACACATACACAAAAAAACAAAACAACAACGACAAAAAAACACATGAAAACATGTGAAAACCTGGCAGCAAAGAGAGGTCAGCCACACTAGAGGCAAGGTTTTTATTCTATTTGAAAATCTACTCTACATCGCCTCATTGGTCTAAAAGTAGCCGCAGGTGTTTCTTTTTACAGGTGAGGCTTTTTCCATGTTGTGATATCGGCCTGTTTCTGTTCCATCAGTGGGAAGAAAAGTGAAGCAGGCGGGTTAAACAGAAAGCAGAGTACAGACGAGTTAGTGTAGGAACACAACGCCATGCAGAAACAGCAGCTCGTCTCCTATAGGTCGCGCACACACACACGCACACACACGCACACGCTCAGTGTACCGATCTGTCCGGTGGCGATGATGTTTTTGTACTTTGGGTGCTGGTTGACGGTCAGACAGAGGATGTCATCAGTGTGTTCCAGGTAGAAACTCTGAGTTCCTGCAGCATGGGGAGACACGTGAACACGTCACTGCGATCTGAACGAGTCACAGGTTCGCATCCCGTTGCAGAAAGTGTGTGTGTGTGTGTTTGTATGTGTGTGCATGTGCTGCCGTGGTTACCGGTGCTGAGGCTGTGGACGACGGCGGTAGCGGCGGTGTGGTAGACAATCTCGGAGCCGTCGTTCAGGTAGTGAAGGTTGTTGCGACAATCGAAGCCGCGAAAACCGAACACGTGATCCAGAACCAGGTCCTATGGGGGGGGGGCAGTGAAACAGGAGGACAGAGACACAGACAGGCTGAGAGAGAGACAGATAGATGGGCAGACTGAGAAACAGAGACAGGGAGATGGATGGATGGACTGAGAGACAGACAGGCAGACTGAGAGAGACAGACATACCTCAACCAGTCTCTTCTTCTTGGAGACGTTGTTCTTCTGGAGTTTCTCTGGCTGCGGCGCAGCTCGACTCACTGGAGGCCTGGAGGATCAATCAATCAATCAGTCAATCAATCAATCAATCGACCACTCAAAGAGAAACATCCATTCATAACCCAATGTGCTCAGACAGGTGGAGGACCAGACGGTGAGACAGCATGGTCAGCCTGCAGACAGACGGGTCAGACAGGGTCAGACAGACAGTAGAAACAGTAGAGACACACTGGACAGATGCAGACAGATGTTTGTGCTGTTTACGCCTCCAGTCACAAACTGACCTGCGACCTGTTGTCACGTGTTCACAACATACAGCGGAACTGAACTCAGCTCTGGTCGCTATCACTCACTGTTAGGAAGTGAATGGCAACACATTAATACTAATGTCTGTTCAGCCAAAGTCCAAGAAGAACGAAGCCAGTTAATGTGAAAGAAACAGGAACATTCGACTCGTTAAACTAAAGGGAAAGAACCGCGACAAACGACAGTTTGTCTTCACCGGTGGGACCCTGTTCTTTTATTTCGTTTATATCCTGTATGGCCATACTCTTGATGTTCTCCTGGACCTGGATGATACCAGAGAGGTTCTGCTTCTGCTCAGGTGAGTCTCTAGAACTCTTGTGAGTTTGGGATCTTTGTCACGTTGGACACTTCCTGTCCTGTTGAGCTTTTTGGGACTTGAGACAAGACGACTTGAGACTGATTATTTCATACCTCCCCTTTGAATGTCACCCCCTCCATCTTTTGTACTCATGCAGCCCCGTATCAGCACCTCCCCCCCGTTTCATGGTTGGCCTGTTTGGTCACTATGTGGGTCCTGATCAGGGCCACGCCAAACATGCTGGACCGTATCTGGTCCAAACTAATCTATCTCGGTCTTTTTTGGACCGTAGAACCTGCTGCGACATTCATCAGGCTTCTCCTGGTTGTTTGTGCAGTTTTCATGATCAGCCGCCGTCGAGGTCGACTTCCTGCAGTTTTTCCTTCTCTTCCTGAAGGTCCGGTTTCCTCTGAGAATCGAGTCAGAAGCTCTGTCCCTGGTTTTCGAAGCAATGTTGCTTGAAGAGCAAACTGCTTGTGGTGTCATTTTTTTTATAAAGAGCGGCCACTTTGCCTTCTGTTATTGGTCGTATGGTTCTTCCTCAATCTCCTCACAACTGATTCAGCTTTGTTTCATTGCTCAGTCGCCTACTGATGCTCCTGAACCTTCTGCATCTTCACAATCTGGTTCCCTATTGTTCAGGCAGATCCTCACTACGTGGGACCGTGTAGCATCAGACACAACCCAGTCCAGAACCGAAGAATCTGTGGTATCCACAGGTTCTTGCTCATGTTCTTGCTTAGTGTTAATTAGAAAATCCTTTTGCAATCATTTCTATTCGAGTGAAGTTGTACTTTAGGACCAGTATTCATTCAACTTAAAAGTAATGTTTATTGTAGGGTGGTGAAATTTTGGATCATTTAACATTTTAGTGATGTTGCCAAGAGGTTGACTCAGTTTTGTTGTGTACTGTAATTACCTGTTATTGATAAAACCAGCAGTCACAGTACAAATAGTAATAGTTACTGTGATGGTCAGATTCAAGTGAGGTTTATTTATTGGGCCCAATCTCACAAATCACAAATTCCCTCAGTGGGATCGACAACGGAATACACCACATTAGGAATAAAATTAATCTGGAAGAAGTAAAAAGAGTGATAGTAGCAGTCAAAGGTAATAAGTGACGTAAGAGTCGTGACTGTAGGACGTCAGGGCATTTACACGGACTCATGAGTCTCAGCTGTGATCCAGGTTTTTGCAGTATCCCGTCTTTGTCTCAGAGCACCTGCATAAGACAGCTGAAGTACTCGGGTAAGGTCAGGATCCTGTGACAGGTAAACACCTGGTCCAGGTTTGGTTTTAGTCTCTGGCATTTCTGCTGGTGCTTCGTCAGTTTAGGTCGTAGTCAGTTAAACCAAAAATATGAAGGAAGGCAACTGAGAATAATGACTCAAGTAAAGTACTGAAGCACAGCTCCAGGGTGCTTGTACTTTAGGATTTCAGCTTTATGCTATTGTGTTGTTCTACTTCACTACACTTTAGATGGACAGGTTTCAGTTTTTGAGTTAATTTACAGTCATTTCATTCAGTGCAACGCACAGAAAGCTTCATAGGTGACCTGAGAAATGACCTGAGCTGAAGACAGCGTGAGGTGATGCAAACACACACACACACACACACAATGAACAGGCATTGTGTAGAAAGAACAGTGACAGTCAGGTGGACAGGTGTTACCTGGATCCCCTGGACAGCAGAGGGACAGAACCAAGGTACAGAGCTTTAGAAAACACACACACACAGACAAATACAGACACATACAAACATACATAACATACAAAGGCTTCATGCCTCACACAAATCGTAAGGTGGCTAGCTGTGTCTCTAGCTACATGCTAACAAAACTATCATGCCACTGCGGCTTCTTTACATTTTGGGGCTGTTGGGCTAACATGCTAGCATTGCTAATTGCATTAATAGGCTAACATGCTATCGTAGCCATTTGTCTTAACAGGCTAACATGCTAGCATAGCTAATCATGTTAACAGACTAACATGTGCAGGCAATTAGAGAAATGGTTTTCTGTCCTGGGTCAAAAACAAACAGATTGTTTGTTGTTTGGATGTTTACACCACTAAAAACTGCTGAATTTGCTCTGATTGGGTCTTGTTCATAACGAACCTGATGATGTACCACCTAAAAAAACCCTGAATTGGGGTTTTGAAAATTGCAAGTTTTGCAGTCATAAGTAGCGTTTTCTATCATTTCCAAGCAGATTTATGGACGTTTATTTCCTCGAACATTAGAGATGATAACATCTTCAGAAAGTGAAAATTAAACTAAATCTATGAATATATGTTTGTGTGTTCAGGTTTGACTGAGTTATGACGTTGAAAACGAGGATGATTTTGACACAATCTATGAAAACAACATCTTGTGATCGTCTCTTTAAAAATGTCAACATCATAAATCAGGGCTTCCTTCACTTTTTCCGGCCTCTGATCCTGAACCTGCTACTTCCGACCATGTGTAACCTCAGTGTATCTGTATTTCATTAGAATAAAGACAAAGATCTGCTAACACAGGATGACTCCATGGCCATTAACTGACACCCCCCCCCCCATCAACACGAAATTGGACTTCTACAGCAGGAGGAGAAGAAAATGGAGCAAGACAAACAAGACAGACGATGAGGATAAGAACAGAAACACAGAGGAGGAAAAGATGATGGGAAGAGGTAGAAAGAAGAGGAGAGAGAGGAAGTGGTTTTAAAAGAGAGGAAGTAGAGGAGAAATGGGGGGATGACTAAGAGAAAGAAAGAAAGACAGACAGAAAGAAAGAATTATAGTGTAATTTAACAGGAACATTATTGTAAAAACGTTGTTCAGACAACGAACAGAGAGAGAAGAATCAAGTTGATGTGACTGAAATTGAATTTAAAGCCTCTACAGCTGTGTGGACATTAAATATATAGATTAAACATAAAGCCCTGTAAAAATAAATGATAAAAACTGTACATAATCCTCATGTCCCTTTCTGGAAAGGATCTGTCCCAATAACCCAATAGTCTCTAAATCTCTAAATAAAGCCGCTAGCACAGAGCTCAGTGTTAGAACCTGAACCATTATTCTTAAACTGTCGTATCCATCATTTCCACCCATTGTCATTCACCAGCTTCTTCTCTTCCCTCTCCAGACCCTGTTGTTTGTTCATGTAACGATATCAATACAGTAAACATGATTTAATATCATCTGAAAATCACAGTAAGTATCAGGTCATACTCACTTGACAATGCCCTGCCTCCAGGGGAATGCAAGATGAAACACAACACAGATATTCAGAGTCTCTACGTTCAGAGCTCGGCCAAAGAGCAGCAGCAACACTCAGGGTAAGGGTACCGCAAAGGGACAAAAAGGATTCTGTCCCTCAGTTACTTTATGTAAGAAACAGACACGGTCCGTGTCCTCGCCGCTGTGAATTTACATCTTTTCTGAATGTTTTCATGTGTCTTAGTCCTGGAGGGATCACTGAGGGGGCCCAGACAGCACAGGCCCAGATGCCCCAGGGGGCATCTTGCCCTCTGTGTGAAGGGACGGTTCGCGTTTCTTATTGGGAAGTGGTCAGTCAGATGAGCGTAGAGACACAGAAGACAACGACTAAGAGACGCTCGACCACAAGGACGCACTACAAGTGACTAAAAAGAGATGAAAGACAACTTAAAAGAGACACAATCTGGGGCCCCTGCTCTGGTGTCAGGGGGAGTTTATCCCATAATCCGTCCATGGACGTAGAGTTTCAGTTAGTCATATTTTGGGGGGGGGGTTTAATTGTTACTACATCTGAATCCACAGGTTTAATTTGTACCTTCAAGGCTCCCTTAGTTTTAAGTGAAAAAAAAAACTCATTGACACTGAGGCTGTAATTGTCCGTTCGCAGGACGACCTTCAGCGACCTTCAGCGGCCATGCAGAAGCCTACGCATGCATCACACTCAGGTACGCACAGGTACACACAGGTACACACGGGTACACACGGGTACACACAGGTACACCCGGGTACACACAGGTACCCACAGGTACACACAGGTACACACGGGTACACACGGGTACACACAGGTACGCAAGGGTACGCTAGGGTACACGGGTACACACCGGTACGCACGGGTACACCCGGGTACACACAGGTACCCCCAGGTACACACAGGTACACACGGGTACCCATGGGTACACACAGGTATACTCAGGTACACACAGGTACGCTCAGGTACACACAGGTACACACGAGTACACACGGGTACACAAGGGTACACACGGGTAAGCACAGGTACACACGGGTACACTCGGGTACACAGAGGTACACACGGGTACACACGGGTACACACGGGTACGCAAGGGTACGCTAGGGTACATGGGTACACACGGGTACGCACGGGTACGCACGGGTACACACGGGTACACACAGGTACACTCAGGTACACACAGGTACGCACGGGTACGCACAGGTACACACGGGTACACACAGGTACACTCAGGTACACACAGGTACACTCAGATACACACAGGTACACAAGAGTATGCACAGGTATGCACAGGTATGCACAGGTATACTCTGGTACACACAGGTACACATGGGTACACTCGGGTACACACAGGTACACACGGGTACACACGGTTACGCACAGGTACACTCAGGTACATTCAGGTACACACAGGTACACTCAGGTACACTCAGGTACACACAGGTACACACAGGTACAGACACAAAACCAAGCACACGGGTGGACACACGCTGAGAACACGCACATACACAGGGAAAAGATGAAGTCGTCAGAAGAGTTTGATGAAACTTTGAGCTCGGTGTCGTAAAGTCGTAAAATGAGTTTCTTCAGCTCTGGGCTGAACGAGGACGTTTCACAGTTTAAACCTGCACCAGCGAGAAAAAGACGCCGAGACCGAACACAAGAGTCCGACAGTGGAAACCAATTGTTCCGCTGATAAACAGGATTAAATAGAAAACCAACGTAAACCTGCACGAATGAGGGATTCACGTTCCGCTTCAATGTGTTTAATGTCTCGCTTTTACCAGAGAAAAGGATCAGGATTAGCCTCACTCTGGGTAAGTATAATCTCAGCCAAACTTTTACATCTGGACAATGGAGAAATTATAAACTCAGAAAATCGCTGTTCTCCGGCAAGAACATTTCTAAATTCTTGTCCTAAAAGCCTCTTAACTCTCACCCGGTGCTTGTTTTTTCACACGTTTTCAAAACTCTTTACTGTGCAGCCGTTTCGTGGAGTGAAACGAGATGAACGCTGCCTGTTTACCAGGAGATTTCATTATTAGCATAATCAACGCCTCTGAAATCGCCTCATGAGGCTCCTTCATCTGCTCTCATGGGAAAAAAGAAGAATTTCACACTGCAGAGCTACAAGTGCATAAATCGGCAGACGGAACGAGAACGCGTTGAGCTGTTTATTGGTGGATTATTAGGAACATTTACGCTGTTTAAGTGTCCTCAGAGCAGAGAGATGGTTCGACAGGGAGCTAAACACTAAGAAATCGTCTTCTCTGGAGCGAAGCGGCCCATTATTAAACCGAGCGGTTTGAAAAACTGAAAAGCGGGGATAACAATTGAGTTCAAAGGTGGAAGAAACAGACGTCTTTGTTTTAAGATAGAATCTGAGAACAGCCGAGCGGGTTCTCCACGTTCTTTGGGGCTGACCCTTGGTTTTGGAGTCTGGGCTTCAGGGTTCGGGTTTTATTCAACGTTACTGGAGTAGCCGACATAGACCAGAGGTGATAGGGCGAAGATGGAGTTTGATAATCTTCAAACGGACATCATCATCATCCAGGGCGAATGATGTCCAGAGAACAACGTGCTGAATTTGGTTTAATAATCTGATACTCATCAAAGGCGCCACCTGTCAGAGCGGGTCCAGGGTTCTAGTCAGCAAAGTAGAAAAAGGCTGGTTTATTTTGTTCAGCTTTCTATTGTTTAGCTATGTCACATTTGTATTTTTTGTCTAAAGTCAAAAATGTTGAAATGGACAAAAAGTTGAATGACAAAAAGACGCGTTGAATTTGTCTGGTGCAGCTTTGAACTCAGATAATATGATACACACCTGCCTAAGACAGCCTGCTGAGGTGGTCAAGGTGCGTGTGTGTGTTTGTGTGTGTGTGTGTGTGTGTTTGTGCGTACTTCTCCTCAGCAGACAGCTCCTTCAGCTGCTGGTGGGGTTTGGTTCCCCTCATCTCTCTGATGCCGACGGCGAACATCTTAGTGGTGTAATCCACGGCCTTCTCCCGGGCGACGTCGCTGTCATAGCCTTTAAACACAAGCACACACACACACGCACACACACACACACACACACACGCTCATACATGACGGTTCTGCAACATGAGCCAAACCCAGACTGGACAATTTGTTTTTTTTTTAATTTAACCAGTCAATTTCCATTGATGTTGGTAAAGTCAAGATGCTAGCATAAAAAGTTTCAAAAACATGAATGAAACAACAGGAAAAACCAAGAAGAGAACAAATAACAAATAGTGAGAAGGATAAAAATGATCTAAATACAGACAGTCAGATGAAACTGAAATTGAAAAAAGGTTGATTTTTAATGTGTTTGCTGCCTGTTCCCTTCATCTCTCCAGACACTTTAGACTGTCAACTGTCAAAAAAAGGAAAAATATCAAAGCATTAATCTTAAAAAAGAAGAAGCATTTTCTGATCTGTCGTCCCCATCAGCAGGACTTTGTTCACCTGTGTCCTTATTTACCTGAGTCTTCACTTACCAGAGTACTTTTTTTACCCATGTCCTAAAAACTGATGCTGAGCAATGACGTGACAATGCCGCGATTAAAACAGGAGCTTTGTTGAGGTCATGGAACCTTTGACGTCTGGTGACAATGATGAACGTGAGGTTAACGTTAGCAAACGACGATGGCCATGCCTTATAAAAACTACGTTTGTGGTCTCAGATCCTCAGAGAATTCTGGCATTTTCTTTCTGTTAAAAACTGACTCATAGTGATTATTTGACTTTCAAAGTAGATGATAATAAAGTTTCTGTTCTGAAAAGTGCAGATTCAGGTTTGGGTACAGGTTTTCTATAAACATAAAAACCAGAGACACAGAACCTCTTCATCTTTAAAATCACCCACCTCCGTCCTCCTCGATGTCGTCATCCGACTCCTCGCTGTCCACCGGCGGTCGGTTGTCGCGAAACAAGGGCCCCTCCCCCTCACCACCGGCCCCGCCCCCTCGCTCCCTCGCCCAGATCATCAGGGCGGTGTCGGCCCCACCCACCGTCAGCAGGGCGGAGTCGTCCTGGGCCCAGCGGACGTTGGTCACCTGGGCGCTGTGGCCCACGTAGCGCTTGAAACGAGCGTACTGGCCCTGGGGGGGGGGGATATACCTGCTCACGCTTTGATCACTGGTTTACTCAGATTCTTCCTACTTTTGTAAGAAGTAAAAAAATCTGCAGTAAATGTACAAGTATCATCATTCAGGTTCCTGCAGTGAAACGACGCATAAGAGGGAAAAGTTTTGCTGTTTGTTAAAAAAGTTTTTCAAGCACTAAGAGCAGGTGAACAAGGAAAAGAAGGAAAAGAAGGAAATAAATGAGGAGATAAAAAAACAGAAAGAAAAGGAAATAAAAGAAGAAAGAGGTAGGAAGAAAGGGTTAGGAAGAAATAATGAATAAAAAAAGAAAGAAGTAAAGAAAGCAAAAACAGGGAACCCGAAGGAAGATGAACAACAATGAGAAAAGAAATTAGCAATTAAATAGAGGAATAGGACAGAAAAATAAGGAATGAATGAAAAGTAGCAGGAAGCATCAAGGAAAAGAAATGAGAAAGTAAAGGAAAACTCGTCCAGTTTCTTGTGACAAACATTTCTCACTTCTTTTCTGTGACTTTTGTCTGTTTAACGGCAAAAACTCGTCTTAATCGCTGGTTCCAGCCTGATGAACATTCATCGGATGTGGTCGACGAACTAAAAACCCTGAAACTACTGTGAAAGGCCACATGTGGCTCAGAAAAAAAACAAAAAACGGCAAAGCACATCCAGCAGAGGGACGTTAAACAGCCAAAAAAAACCTCTCATCGAGTTGGCGGCGACGATGGTGATGATATGGCGATGGCTGCCTGAAGTCTGTTCTGGTGATGGGTTTAGTTTCTGGTTATTTCAGTATAACATTTAAACTCCAGGTCAAATCAATTATTTTTTACTTTGTAAGATGTGAATCTACACAATAACTGTCACATCAACCACATCTGTCATATCTGCCACATCTGTCATGTCTTTCACGTCTGTCACATCGGTCACGTCTGTCACATCGGTCACATCTGCCACATCTGTCACGTCTATCACATCTGTCACGTCTATCACATCTGTCACGTCTGCCACATCTGTCACATCTGTCAAAACTGTCACATCTGTCACATCTGTCACATCTGCCACATTTATCACGTCTGCCACATCCGTCACATCTGTCAAATCTGTCACATCTGTCACATCTGCCACATCTGCCTCGTCTGCCGTACTCTGACGGGGTAGCCGAACAGCTTCAGGAAGCCGAAGTCGTCTCCGGTGGCGAGCAGCGTTTGGTCCCTGGTGAGCGACGTGGCGTTGATGTCGGTGATGTCGCTGTGTGTCGGCCATATTCCCTCGCAGCTCAAGCCCAGAACGCACGTCCAGCTGGACCACTCAAGCCGCTCCAGCTACGCACACGCACACACACACACACACACACACACAAACGTAATAACATAAAACACACAAAATCAGGATGAAGACAGAGACTAAGAAACAGATACTTGAACACTTCATATTCACGCTTTTTGTACACAGAAGCATCCTGAGCCCCAGGTGCCCCCCAGATGTTATGATTTTAACATCACCTGTCCTGCTCAGTATTTTTACTCTTGTCCAGAGTGTTGTCCTGCTCAGTATTTTTACTCTTGTCCAGAGTTGTTGGGAAAGACACACGCACACACACACAAAGACACACACTGACCTCAGAGTTTCTGATTGTTTGTCTTTTTCCTCGCGGGGCTTCGAAGAAAAGCTGCTCTTTGGCTCCTGTGTTCACCTGCAGCAGTTTACCTGCAACACACACACACAAAGATCCATGATTTAATAAAATACTCTGCTTTGAATAATAATTAGTGTCTGATATAGTTTTATTCCATAAAAACTTCAGCTCCATAGTTAAAATTTTCTGGAGTTCCTTCAGACTCTGTGATTATGTGACCTCATTTTTTCCTGGTAAAACTTTAACTTTTAGCTTCATGCTGGGTCGTGATTGGCTCATGACATGAGCCACGCAGGTGTGTGGTGCAGCTGTTGAACTGAGATTTAAGGTGGAGCTCGGACTCGTTCGGTCGAAGGAAAAATGTTCATGATGATGAGTATATGGAGAGAGAGAGAGAGAGAGAGAGAGAGAGAGAGAGAGAGGGAGAGGGAGAGGGAGAGCTTTGTGTTACCTCGAGCGTCCCAGTCGATGTGTGTGATGTGTGTGCCCCCCTTCCTGCAGATCCCCCCAGCATATTGTCTTCCCTCTTAGATGTCCACGAAGCTGTCATACGACGCCACCGCCAGGTATTTACCTGAGTCTGAATGAAGGTGAGGTTGAGTGGATGTGTCTATGAGCAGTGGTGCTACGTGTGTGCACGCGTGTGTGCTCACCTGGGGTGAAGCGGACGTCGGAGATGGCGTCGCGGCGATGGTGGAAGCTCAGCAGATCCTCCAGCGTGTCGGCGTTCACCACCAGGACGCCGCCGTCGCTCAGGCCCACTGCCAGCGCCTTCCCGTCGGGAGAGAAGGCGCAGCAGCGGCCGCCTGGAGGACACACACGAGTCAGTCAGTCATCAGTCAGTCATCAGTCAGTCATCAGTCATCAGTCAGTCAGTCATGACTCAGTCACTGGAGGCAAAGGGAAACGTCTAGCCTAGCTTAGCACAATGACCGGAGGTAAAGGGAGAGTGTTATACTATTAACTATGAAATCAACCTCAAGAAAAGAGTATATTTTATTCTCTGTCCTAATGGACACTGTGGTCACAATACACGCAGCTTCAACACAAGTTCCCTCGGACCCTAAAAGGAAGGAAGGGCGTCAGTCTGAGAACGAATAGATGACCTGGACTGTGAATGGCAAAGGTTGAACATATACTGGACAGTCAGGTAAAAACCGGCGGTCCGCTCCTTTTTCTCACCTCTCTTCAGCTTGCGGACGGCCACCATGCGGTGATTGGCCGACGTCTCCCACAGTCGGAGGGTTTTATCGTCGCTGACGGTGGCGCAGACGGGGAGGAGGGGGTGGGGGGCCAGACCCCAAACCTCGCCCTCCATGTGACCCTACAGACACACATACACACCTCCACCTTAATCAGTGGGCGGACGTATTCAGAATGTATGTTCATAAAGAAATCTTCATCGTGTCATCCATTGTGTCTGAAACCAAACCTATGCTGTAGCAAAAGACACATTCCTGAACACGAGACATTCACACACACACATTAACACACACAAAAACACACACGCACACATCACCACATGCTTCTGTTTGCGTCATATCACACCAACATCTAAAAGCACTTAGGTGCATCACACAGGAAACATCACACACTTCATGCAAGCGAGAGACACACGCTAAATGTGTTTAACTCGGACAGAAAGTGTGGACAATGTTGTTCTTTTCTGTGTGTTTGTGTGTGTGTGTGTGTATGTGCGTGTGTGTGCGCTATTGATCTGCAGCAGACAGCTCTCCTCCTCACCATGGCAACAGGTGCTGTACCAGACTAGCAGACATTTAAAGAATCCTTGATATTTTCACCAAGTCTCACACACCACACACACACACACCTACACAAACACACAAAATGACAAAAAACACACCTTAAGAAACTAAGATCTAATGGATGATTTGACACAAACATGTTACTGGATGTTACAGCTGATTAATTATTTCATAAAACCAGGACACTCAAGTTCACAACAGAAATCTGTTCATTTAGGTTCATTCAGCAGCTACTCTGGAACTTTCAGCAGGTCACATGGTCTTCCTCTGCATATGGAGAGTTTTTCCAGTTATCATGTAAACAAAGGTGTTTAAATTATAATCCAGATCTGTTGTTTCTCTGCAGTCATCCTTCCCTGTATTTACATCCACTAATTAAACACCCAGCTCCTCAGTAACAGAACCATTTTTTTTTACTGATTCCTGCTGCTGTGTTTTAAAAACCTGCAGGTCTGGCTCACCTAGGGTTGTCGCCATGGTCACCTGCAGTTTAACCCACCTTGGACACTGATTTAGACCTGAACTAATATTGTGGCGTCCACAGATATGATTTAAGCACATATCTGTCACACACACGCACACACACACACACACACACACACACACTATCAGTGTACCTGCACCAGCAGGGTCATGGGCCCGGTCTTGTCGATCTCCAGGACTTCTCCGTTTTTGGTTCCCACCAGGATGTGACCGTGGCCCAGAGTGATGGCTCTGATGGACGGGTTGTCCTCCAGCAGCAGGCCTGGAGACACACACACACACACACACACACACACACACATGCACACGCACAGTGCATAGTGAGTGTTAGTGTGTGTGTGTGAATGTGTGTGAATGTGTGTGTGTGTGTGTGTGTGTGTGTGTGTGTGTGTGTGTGTGTGTGTGTGTGTGTGTGTGTGTGTGTGTGTGTGTGTGTGTGTGTGTGTGTGTGTGTGTGTGTGTGTGTGTGTGTGTGTGTGTGTGTGTGTGTCTCTGTGCGTCCAGCTGATGGCAGTGTTGGATAGAAGAGTCTCTACCTTGTGTCGGCTGCTTCACTTCTAATCTTAAACAGGGTGAGTAAGTAAAACCATGTTAAACATAATTTAATCTATGGAAGAGACAGAGCAGCTAGAAAAAGAAAAACTCAGCCTCTGTCAGCAGAAATTAATCCTTTAAAAAATGTACATATTGTTTATTCAAAAAGAAAAAAAAAGAAGAAAAAATCCAAAATAAAAATGAATGAACACTATTCTATTTATCTTTAGTTTGTTAAATATCATTTTTTAAAAATTATGCTCTATTTCAGGTTTCATTTCTTATGTTGAATTTGAATCTTTTTTGTACATTTACTCAAGTACTGTTCTTAAGTGAAACGAAGGTATTTTACTTGAGTATTTCTATTCTCTGATACTTTCTGATACAACTCAGAGGCCTCATACTCTTTACTCTACTGGTTATTTTAAAGATTCAGACTAATGATATAAAGTATAATCAACAAATACATTATGATGTATCATTATGGAGAAGTATAGGACTCCTCCATTGTTATTGACGCATCAGTGATAAAGAATAAATTATATAAGGTATATTTTTTGAAATGCTTTACTTTGTACTTTGATATATTTTGATCCTGATGATTTAACAAATTTTCCAAAATAAAAGATCTGATAACTGATATATTACATACTGTATATAATTTAAGATGCTTATTTAAATGTTTTTTCTTTCCCACCTCCATTGTTTTTGGTATCAATGTGAAGGACCCACCCCCCCCGGTTAGAGCTGTATATCGTGCACCTTTGGAGCCTGGGGACAGAGCCGCCCTCTTGATGGCGTAGGTCTTCAGGCAGCGGTCGAACGTGTCGTCCCACAGCTCCACCACGCCGTCCTTCCCCCCCGTCACGAAGCCCTGAAGACAAAAAGCGTCAGCAGACTTCACAACAGGACAAAGAGGAAAGAAGGACAAGGACAAATAAAAAAGAAAACAGACAAATACAAAGAAGAACCACAGACAAGAGCTTTAAACCTTCAGACATGATCAAAAAGACAAGATCAACTACAACAGTGATTAAAGGTTTTAGATCATGAATAATGTTTTTTTTGGTTTAGTTTTTTCTTTTTACTAGTTCCATGGGCTGTAAAGAGTTTATTTTTACCATGTTTTCTCTTCAGCGTTGAGCTTTGACACTAATTAAAAATTTAACTTCAACCCTCAATGATGATAATAACAAAAATATTCTACAAATAACAGAATCAGGATATGGATGATGTATCGATTATTGACTTTATTCCTCTAGATTTTAGTTTTCAGTGTCATAAATTCTTGTTGAACCACTAAAACTAGTCACACACACTAGTAGTGTGAATTCAGAGTAAAGAGAAATTCTAAACTTGAGGCAAAACTTTTAAAATTGAAAAAGACTTTCATGAAATCAGATCCCATTTTTCGGGGGGGCGGGGTTGTGGTCAACATGTTCTCTCCAGTACTTGTGTCTCTACACGGTAGTTTCCGTCGTAGCGGTGGAATCCTCCAGCTCTAAATTCACGTTTTTACCTCCATGTGTGATGGACTGACAGGAAACGCTGCAGCCTATAATCCAGTTTTTACTGTTTGTAATTTAATTGGAATGATATCAACCTCCATGTTTACCGTTCGCTCTGCTGCAGCTGGATCACAGCTGGATTTGGTTACAGCCATTGTTAACACTTCCTGCCACTGATGAACATAATTTTATTGTTAAGCAGCCACAGGAAACACAACACATTTGCCGGCGAGGATCGTTATTAGAAACGTGTCTATAAACCAATTTTCTGCTCAGATGACTTTTGCAGCGAGTCGGTGAACTGCTCATCTCCAGCTCCTCGACCACCGACTGCGAGGAATCAGACCGAGGTTCGGACTTTTGTTGTCGACCAAATTCTTCATCACAACAACCTGAGTTTGTTCGGCTGAGCTGGACAGATTCACCAGCTGCTCTAAATATGATTTACACCAAGTGGCAGCTCGACCACACGTTGTGTGTTTTTAAAGTTAATTTCTCAAGGATCATGACTCTTGTTTGTGCCACTGAAGAAAAAGTCTGTTGCCTTTTTTTTATCATCTATCCATTTAACTTTTGTAATCACAGGTTTTGATCAATGCTCTATGTTTACACCTCATTATCCGGAAGGCTGGGTTTTATATTTTGCGACAACCCGTTAAACCTTCTTAATCTCATTAAAGGCTCATATATGGGTGAGAAAGCAAAATGCACCTGTGTTATTTAGAGGATCAAACCCTGTTTCTTCCATTTTACTGGGTAATTTAATCACAATGTCAAAAGCTCATAATCATGATCTGCACTTTGATGAGGGAAAAAACATAATTTAGATTTTTATTTGCATTTAAAAGGCAGATCTCAGTGTCAGGTTTAACTATGCAGATGCTTTGTTCATGGAAACAGAAAGTTGGATCAAGCTATTCTGAAAAAAGTAAAAAAAACAAATGAAAGAATGAAAGGATGAAGGGATGAATTCATGTTGAACATGAGTTAACGGAGGAAAAGAGGTTTTGCAGATTTAAGGGAGTTTTTTTGGTTAAATCCAGACGCTCCTGTTGGTTTCTCTATTGGCTCATCTGTCTGAAATCCTGTTACATAAAGAGACAGAATGAAGAGAGAGGGAGTTAAACAATGGAGAGAGAGAGAAAGAGAGCGAGGAGAGAGAGGGAGGGAGAGAGAGGGGGGAGAAAGAGGGAGGAGAAAACAGATGGAAGAAGAAACAGAAAAAAAATGTAAATCTACCACAGCCGACGTTCCTGTGCAACGTGACTAACACGGTAGAGTAGGTTCAAACACACACACACACACACACACACACACACACACACACACACACACACACACACACACACACACACACACACACACACACAGCGGAGCTGAAAGAACGTGAAGGGCCCATTAGTAGGAGGAAGATCATCTGGAGAACCCGTCGCACTGCTTAATCAACACCTGTTGTCCCCTGAATACTGAGTCAACACACACACACACACACACACACACACACGTATATACGAATGCAAATATACATACACAGATGATAACTGACATGAAAATGGATGCTCTGTTAGACTGACAGGTGAACAGCTGCAGCAGTGACGGAGACACTGAGCTGAAATGCAGACGGAGCAAAATGGAGGTTAAACTCTCAAAATACTGTTTTGATTCAATAAAAGAAGGTGTGTGTGTGTGTGGCGGGGCGGGGGGGGGCGTCTAAAATAGAAACGGCAGTGCTCACTCTGCTCTAAACACCTGACGCAGTCAGACCCCACAGAGTGACTGTACTGATGCTTCATCCTGCTGATCCTCAGTGACCCTGCTGGTTATTTCACATTAGTGTGTGAGAGTCATGTATTAGAAACAGGTTCCATATAAATATCGTGATATGAATGATCCTCACTGAGGTCAAGGCTCTTAACTAGAGTCAGCTCCAGTCCAACATCGGCAGTAGCTTTAACCGGCCTGTAATGATGATGATACTATAACCTGAGATCAAAGCAGGCTAAGGATTCCCAGGATGTAGACAGGGGCCAATTCGACCATTTTTCAATAGTGGTCATCGGCTATCATTCCAGATGTTTGCTCCTCCATTGACAGCTGTCAAAAATTCCACCATGTGCCCGGTTACAACAAGTGACCTGCTGAACCACAAGCTTTTTGAAAAGAGTGTTTATGTTCAGTTCATATTAAAACCCTGAGCAGCAGCGAACGACGTGAGCAGAGCTTCCTTTTATTTCTGCTTCAGATTCAATTAGACTCAACCGCTGCTGCTGCTGCTGCTGCTGCTGCTGGTGGGAAACGTCGGTTCATCGTCAACGCTGAGGTTAACGAGTGTCTGCAACAGGGAAACAGCTAAGAATAGAATTTAAATAAACACTGGACTATAAAACATGTTCAGGAAATCCATAAAGTCTCATGTAATACCTGCATCTCAGTACAGAAATGCTGCATCGATGTGGTTAAAAAGCGGAATAAATCACAACGGGGACTGGGTCCTATGGCGTTTCATATTTACAGATGAGGATGATGACTGGACACAAGCAAGAGTGAAGATGAATGTAGTTAAATTTAAGGTAATAAAACAGTATAAAAGTGTAATAAATGTCATTAAATGTTATAATGAAAATAAAGACCTCGCCTGGGGCCCTGCTCGTCTCTGACCATGAGCTTTGGGTAGTTGCCAGTACGTGACAGGTACAAGCACCTGAGGTTAATCACTGTAGCTCAGCAGGACATCAGGGCCCTGATTCAAAGACAAGGGGAGAGAGCCCCAACCCGACATCCTCACCTTGTCCAGGGAGAACATGGCGAACACCGGCCCGTCGTGGGCTTTGACTGTTTTCAGCAGCAGCGGCTCCTTCCAGACATAAACGTCGCCGGTGGCGGCGCCGGAGAACACCAGCGCCTCACTGCGACCATAGCAAACCGACATCATGGTCTCCGCCCGGCCGACGCCCCTGAATGCACCGCGCCTGAAGGTCAGACCGCCACCTGGAGGACAGAGACACGAGTACCTGAGTGGTGTCGTGGAACAAAATCACTGCCACAGCTCTTAAAATAAAGTCAAGGAAAACTCAGCAGGATGTAAACACACACAGGAAGAGTATTAATTATTCGTTAGCAATAGTTATTGCCTTCACCTGAGAACAAAACCATGTAAATATCAATTCTAGGAAACTGACTTTCTTTGGGTTTCATTGGCCTAAAGTAGAGTTTTCAAATTTTCACACTGCACCCCCCCCAGACCAAACTGAGACAACTTTGTCCCTGTTCCCATAATTCTGGGGGCTTTGTGGGATGTAAACAACAAGTGTATAATGTTGAAATGGATTCATTCAGCTTCCCTAAGGGCTACAACATGAGCCCCATTTTTTTGGCCTGTATTTGTAGACATTAACAAATTGGCACCATTACAAGTTACTGTATTAGCTATTAGCAGCTTCTGTCTGCAGTGTAGCCTGAAGGAAACATAAAAACAGCTGGATTCTGAATGAAGTTCTGCAGGTATGAGGAGCATCTTCTTCCCCTTGATTTCTACCCAGACTTGTGGACATTTTTTCACAGAAGATAACGACGTCCTCTGAAAACGTAAGTTGCACCGAATATGAAAATATGGGCATCAAGCCTGTGCATTCAGATTTGACTTAGTCATGAAACAGAGGAGGAAGATTTTTGATGCAAACAGCAGCAGTAAATAATTTCCTGTTTTTAGTCCCTATATTCTCCTCCACACCCTCAACTCCCGCCTCTTGCTCTGGAAACCTCTGGTCGGGGTAAAGGTCACAGAAATTTCCCAAATGTACGGATACATGCAGGAGTCAGTATTGGTTCATTTAAGCTTTAATTGTCTCTGGTGAGACACCAACTGCAGCAGCCAAAGGTCAGAAAAGGACAATACTGACACGGCCCATTCTACCTTTTAGGAACCTCCTGTGCGGTTAATGACTTTTCCTCAGGCAAACTCTCAGGTCAGACTTTCACTTTCAAGGACCCAGATTTCCCAAAGGACAAGCACACAAATAAACCTGCCTGGCTGCAGTAACAGGAGACCGTGTGGGATCAGGTACTTTCCAAAGATGCAGCAGGTTTTTGGATCAAACGGGTCAAACGAGTCAAACATCCTTCCTGCGGTTTTACCTGCGTGTTGCCAGAACTTGATGTGTTTGATCCCCACGGTGACCAGTTTGTCCATCAGCATGGGATTACACTTCACCACGAAGACCTTCTCCTTGTGAGCCCTGCCGAAAAAGGGACCAAAATAAAAGAACATGAGCTCCGGTGTCCGCTGCATCCCACAATACGTCACATTACGTTACAGTACGTTACAGTATAAAACAATAACTTTTCCAACTAAACACCAAAGTTAAAAGTAGCAAGAGTAGTGGGGAACTGCAGTAGCTGCAGTCAATGAGGAGCCTCACCAGTAGTAGTTTGTACTGTGCTAATAGAATATGAACTTGTAATAATTGTAGTAGCAGCTGTGTGACTGCAGTGGTACTGGTACTATACGTAGTAGTAAAAGTACTAATAATAGTAGTATCCGTGGTAGTAAAAGAACTAGTAGAAGAGCTACCAGTAGTTTACAGTAGTTTATGGTAGTTTTAGTTGTAGTTCTTTGAAGTAGTTTATAGTAGTAGTACGAATAGTTTTTTTTTTACAGTAGGACAATAGGATTAGTTGTAGTTTTTTAAGGTAGTTTTAGCTGTAGTTTTTTACGGTAGTTTGCAGTAGTTTTAGTTGTAGTTTTTTAATAGTAGTTTAAATTGTAGTTTTTTTACAGAAGTTTTATTTGTAGTTTTTTCTTTGTAGTTTACAGCCTCCTTAGTTGTAGTTTTTTAAATAGTAGTTTTAGTTGTAGTTTTTTTACAGCAGTTTTTTTTGTAGTTTTGGTTGTAGTTTACAGTCTCTTCAGGTGTAGTTTTTTTTACAGTAGTTTTAGGTGTAGTTTCTTTACAGCATTTTTAGGTGTAGTTTCTTTACAGTATTTGTAGGTGTAGTTTCTTTACAGTAATTTTAGATGTAGTTTCTTTACAGTATTTTTAGGTGTAGTTTTTTTACAGTATTTGTAGGTGTAGTTTCTTTACAGTATTTGTAGGTGTAGTTTCTTAAAGACATTTTAGGTGTAGTTTCTTTACAGTACCTGGCGGTGGCGAGTTTCTCTCCTCTCTTCCAGTCCCAGACTACGATTGAATGTCCGTCGTCGACGCCAACTGAGACCAGACTCTTTCCGTCGGCTGAGGAAAAGAGAACCATGAAGAGGCCGTGAAGGTGTCGAACAACCTTCCTGCTAAACTCAGTCTAGTTCTTATTAGGCCTCACTGTTAGAGGCTAACGTTACCAAAGCAACATGTGACCGGTGCTTTACTCTATTGACTCAGACTCGACACTTGAAGGATTTGTGTGATTTAAACAGCCACCTATCACCAAGCACATAAGAAAAATCAAGGTCAAAGGGCAAACCAAACATATCAGTGGTGTGTGATGTGCATGAAAAAACCTACAGCCATTGTTTTTATCTAATCTCACACACACCCACACACACACACACATGGTTATACCTGAGAAGTCCAGAGCACACACTCCCCTCTGATGAAATCCTTTCAGCAAAGACAGACACTTGAGGGTCTGGACGTCCCACACGTGGACAGCTGGGTCCCTCCCCACCTGCAAAACCGTCAGACCTGCAGCTCAACATCTGGATGTGAACATCTGCCTCTAGCCTGAGCCTGAATCATCAGGTTGGGATGCTTCAACCAACGTTCACATTTAAACTAAATGAAATCCTCTGACATGTTTGTTACAGTATTATTTTGCCTGCCACCAGTCAGGTCCTTGTGTGTGTGTTTGTGTGTTTGTGTGGGTGTGTGTGTGTGTGTGTGTGTGTGTGTGTCAATACTTTTGGCACCTGTCCCGTAACAGCAGCCAAGTCCTTCATGGATGGAATCTGCAGGGCTCCAAGATGTCATCATCGTAGCCAGGTAAGCGCTGGCTGTGCCTTCCACCAGTATGGAACCACGCCCATCCTCCCCCTGGTGCCAGAACAAAGTTTTGATTTCCTCTAGAAACTGAAGCCTGCAGCGCACATCTTTGCACATGCAAACAGAATAAAGTCAATCCTTTCACTGTATCATTCACGTTGACAACACAAACTGGATACCCTTGGTCTGTTCAGGAACCTAAACAGACTGAACCTGTCCAGAGTCTGGAGTTTCAGTTGGTTGCAAGCACACGCCACATGCACACATGCACAAACACAATAAAAGTCAATCACTTCACTGTTCTCACACGGTTGTAAAGTGAAAATAATTTTACTGAGTCTATAATGTACTAGAACAGACACAATATTCCTGTCTAATATTCAAAAGTGCAAATATCACCGGCCACCTGTCCCACCCACGACCGCCACTTGACCAATGAGAGGGCGGCATGAGTCAAGATGGCCGCAGTTAGTGAGGGGATTCATCGTCACGTTTTGGCCTGAGTCAGACCCGGACTGAGACCGAGAACGGCGACTTGCAGATGTAACATCTAAGTGTAGTTGGCTCATGTGTTGTCTCTAACACACACACACACACACACACACACACACACAGACACACACACTCACAAACCGGTACGTTACCCGTGAACAAACTGCAGCCGGAGGCCTTGGTCCGGTCCCCTCTGTCTCTTCAGGGATCCAACCTGCTGCTTCTTCTCTCGGCTCTGCTGTCGCAGCTGAGGCAGGTCCTCCTTGTACACCTGCATCAATACACACACACACACACACACACACACACACACACACACACACACACACACACACATTCTGTGTGACTTACATTTTCCGTTATCTCCAAAGTCTGTGTTGTTAAATGTTAACAAATCTGCCCAGAAATCATAGAAAATAAGAGGCTTCTTCTAACAGAGTTTATTGTCTTCCTCAGCATCTGTATATTAATGGTACAATTCAAACAGGAAAACTGCAAAAGGCTAATTTGGCTTCGTCTGATGGTGCTAAGTTGTTGGGGGAGGGGGGGGGTAAAAAAAATGCAACCGTAAAAAAAAGTGTCTAACACAAGCAGTGATTGAATTTTATTAATTGATCATATTTTTGAAAACGCTTCGTCATGACACAGTCATTAATCTACACGACGGCCCCCGTCCACTGTCCACACATTCCCCTGCTTCTCTTTAGGAAATAAAACTGAATGCACTCTGCACCTCCCCCCAGCAGAGAATAAACCTGCTCATTCTTCATGCAAATCATTCTGCTGAGGGTGAGTCGGCGTGTTTCAGCCGTCTGAGAGAGACTCTTTCACTTCCCAGGAGGATCCTGGACTGGCAGCGCTCCACTTTCGCCAGCTTTCCATTTACAAACCTGAAATAATTCTGGAGCGTCATGGCGGATCAGCAGTTACAGACCATTTAACTGGGAATGGAATCTAGACTCACTGGTTTTTTTCCACTACTTTTCTTTTTTTCTCTAATTACCTATAAGCAAAATGATCAGAATATAATATAAGAATCCACATTTCAGTCGTCATCCTGGGGTGTGAGCCAAACATTAATGGCTGAAGATAGGCATTTCTTCTATTTTTAACATTTTATTAGTGATGGAAAAACTACTCAGATCATTTACTCAAATTAAAGACCAATATAATGATATAAAAATACTTCAGTGCAAGTAAAAGTCCTGCATTCAAGATCTTACTTAAATTACAGTAAATTAGCAAAATATACTTCAAGTCCCAAAGTGCCAGTTGCTAGTTGCTAATTTAGGGGTTTGCAGCCCAGGGGCCGGGCCCCCAGAGCAACGCTGCTAGCATGACTAAAAACAAAGACAGAGTGAAGGAGCGATGAAGAAATGGTAACTGCAATGACAGAAAGAGGAGAAACCGAAGAGAAGAGTCAAGGAGGAAAGGAGGTAGGGAGGAAGGATGTTGAGGATGGAGGGAGAAGGGAGAAGTGAGAGGGGAAGAAAGGAAGGATGGAAGGGAGAAAGGAAGGAGGCCAAGGACACGGACATGCAGGAACAATACCGAACAAATCCATGTTCTCTTGCTCTTTCCATTTAAAATCTGAAGCCAGTGATAAACACACACACACACACACACACACACACACACACATGATCTCTGAGCTCTATCTCCAAACAGCACATTGTGGTGACGCCGGCAGCGGCCAGCTGACTGTAGTTGGGGGGACGCGAACCAGGCAGCTGCTGGCGGTGGAGATAAGGCATGTTTCATCATCATCCTCATCACCATGGCAACAACACAGAGCCCCACCGCACTCCAGTTGACAGGGAGCAGAAGGGGCGGGGCTGCTCCCGTGGAAACACTCATACACATCCAAAGCCGTTCTGGGAAATACACACTCCTGAGCAGCTGAGGGGTCAATGCCTTGCTCAGGGGCCGTGGATGAACGTCAAGACAGCACACAGGCGGTTGTACCTGTCCTGGTATCGTGATAGGTCGTACCTGTCGTTGGGGGTTGCACCTATTATGATGGGTCACCCCTACCATGGTAGGTCGTACCTGTCATGTTGGGTCGCACCTGTCATGGTGGGTCATACCTGTCGTTGTTTGTCAACCTAACTGTTTTGGTAGGTTATACTTGTCATAGTATGTATTACCTTTTGTGGGGGGGTCTTACCTGTCGTGGGGGGTCGTAACTGTCGTGGTTGGTCTTACCTGTCTGTCATAGTTGATCTGTGTTTCCTGCTCAATGTCGGAGTCAAGCTCTGGGACGTCCGACACATCGCTGTCTGACTCCTCGCTGTTAGAGTCCCCGTGGCCGTCTACAGAGGACAGATGGACAGGTTCGGGTTTAACCCAGTTTGACCCAGTTTGACCCAGTTTATCCCGGTTTAACTGCATAGAAGACCTCCAGGTGGTCTACAGCACAGCAGTGCGTTCACTTTAATGCATCAGCATGCTAACATGGTCATAATTCCAATGCTAACATCATGATGATGAACAAGTGTAATCTTAGTTTTAGCATGATAGCATGCTAATATTTGCTAATTAGTACTAAACACAGAGCCCAGAGAGTACTGGACAGACTCAAATGTTGATCTGATGATGGCGCTCTAGATAAAATCAGAGGATTACCAGAGTTAATGCAGTTCATCCTGAGGGGAACATGAATATATTAACCACATTTCATCACAATCCCTCAGTCAAGAAATCTCGCTCAAAACATCAGATGTGAAACTGATGGTAGCACTAGATGAAAAGTCAGGGGCCCAGCAATGTCAGTAGAATTCATCCTCTGGGGAACATGAATGTTTGTACAGAATTTCACGACAATCCACAAGTTGATAGGAGCCAAAGAGGTGGACCAAAAAACTGCTAAAAATGGAAGTTAAACTCACCAAAACGGTCAGAGTTCTGATATGGTTGCTCATTGACCATCACCTGGCTCTGGGGGTGTCAATGCCAGTCGAGCCACTCAGCAGCTCAAAGAAGTATATTGATATATATAGGGATGGTTCACCATGAAATGTGGTTCAGACGTTCATGTTCCCCACAGGATGAACAGTAATAACTGATGATCCTTTGAGCTTATAATCAAACATCAGCAGGACTAATGATATTCGCATCAGCCTCACCTGGACTTTGTGATTATAGCAAATTAGCATGTGTTAGCATGCTACCACGTTAAACCACGTTACCACGTTAAAGATCAGCGGCCCCAGTAAGGACCTCTGGAGGACTCCTTCATTATTAACTTAGGTCCTCTGACCTTAGATTTTCTTCACTTCCGCGTTACTTCTGTTTTTTTTAACCCATCTTCATCCTGTCACTTTAGTTTCACTACCTTGTACGTTAGTGTCCAGGCCTCCGTTCATGACGGACTCTGGCAGGAACCTCCACTGGAAGAGGGCGTGGTCGGCCCCACCCGTGGTCAGCACCCACTGAAGGTCATTTGACCAGCGGACGTTGGTCACATGGGCAGAGTGGCCGATGTACTTCCTGAATTTGGCCCCTTGGAGAAAAACAAAGAAAAACATGAGCCACTTTAGCAACAAAAAAGGAGACAAAGAACAAAAAAAAGGGAAATGAATAGAAAAGACGGAGACCTTTCCTCAGACAGGGGAAGCGGTAGAGCTTGACGAGGCCAAGGTCGTCCCCGGTGACGAGCACGGCGGCAGAGTGATTGGCATCCACGGCGTTGACCTCGGTTTGGTCTGAGTATTTTGGCCAGATGCCGATGACCTCTGAGCCAAGGACGCTGCTCCAAGACGCCCAGCATTGACCTTTCACCTCCTCCTTACTGACGACCGGCTTCCCCACTGCGGGAGGTGGAGGACACAGGGAGAACAGCGCGTGAATGTGGACGGCTCACTTCGCATTCATTAACACGCTCCGGGTCGTCTTATCAATAACAGCAATGGCTTGTCTCAGCGACGAGTGAGGGGAACGTGTGGATGCTGCAGATTTTAATCCTCCGGGCTGGAACCTGGTCCGAGTCGAGGCTGAACTCGTTTCCCTCCGTGGACGTTTGTGTGTGTTTATGTGTGAATGGCTTGTTACATCAGCACCACACACAAACACACTCAGGACTGTGTGTGTTTTTGTCAGTAGTTTCACTCGAGTTGATCATTAGAAATTCATCTACAAATCTACAAACTGAGAGGTTTGGACTTTTACTGTCGACCGACTTCGTTACAGCTACCTGAGTTTTTTTTGGCTGAGCTGCAGACAGATTCACCAGCTGTTCTAACTCTTGATTTGTGACCCAGCAGCAGTTCGACCACTGTCTTCTGCCTCACAACACAATAATTTAGTAATTTACCAACTGCTGTTACCATAGTAACTGTGAGTGTCTCCAAATCAACCAAGACTGAAATCTCCATCGCCTTTTAAGTTGATGTGTTGAAACAGCTGCGGTTACAGATCAACATGATCAACATGATCTTCCACCTGGATCTGATCTCTGAGTCCACATGGCCGGTCTAGGTCCAGGACGCCCTCTTCCTTTAGCTCCGGCTTTGGTCTCCACCGGCTCCTGAGGGGAAACCCCAGGGTCTTCATCTGCTAAATGCTCCACCATGTTCACCAGCTGGTCACTGACTGGGTCTGGCTGCTGTTTGCTGCAGAGCAGGTGGTGGACAAGTGGCTGTTTACAGATGTTTGTCTGAAAACATCTGGCTGCTGCTGTATGAGAGCCATGAGACTGAACCAGAGCAGCAAACAGATAAATGAGCCGAGACTCACTGTAAATCTTCTCTGTAGGTTTTATTCTCTGTAGTTTCATCACCACCAGAGTTTCATGAGGTTGTGTTTTTGCATTTTCATTTCATATATTATATGTTATAAAATCACTGAATACAGTTGCTTCAAGGATTAATCTTGGAAAAACATTCCCATCAGTCCTTCTTAAATTACTTAATTCACAGTCAGTTCCCTACCCGGTCTTATTGTTTTCTGTCTTGTCACGAAATCTACGTGTTTGTGTCTTTTTTCCAATGTGTGTATTCAGTTCTGAGTGTGTGGAGTCGGGTCTAGCTAACGACACACTCAAGCATCATTACGCATCTAACAGGTGACATTTTCCAGGTCCACTCAGTGACATCGTCATAAAACGATACCAAGAAGTGTCAAATTGCCAAGAGGTGACCTCCAGGTGTGTGAACCCAGGAGGTTCCCCTCGTAAATCGAGGGACCTCTGGCCAGAACAACGAGCGCGGAGACCCACCGGGCATCCGGTAGAAGAGGCGTTCCCCTGCTCCATCGTTGCTCTGCAGGACCTTGCTGTCCAGGGACCAGTCCAGGTGCGTGATGAAGCTAGAGGATTTGCTGCATTCTCCCACCTGCAGGTAGACACATGACGATGAAGACCACAACAACAACAACAGGGTTTCTGTACCGTTGAGGTTCAGGATCTTCATCTCTAGCGTCCCCGACCTGCCGACGCTGACCCCGGCTCCTACCTTCTTGTATCTCTGGGCGACGGCGTAGACGTCCACCAGGCCGTCATTGGAACCGACGGCGAGATACGCGCCGTCTGGAGAAAACTTCATCTCGTGTATCACCTCCTTCCTGTCTTTGATGTGCACGACCTCCGTCATGTCTCTGGGACGGAGAAAGAAGAAACATCCTGTTGATAGAGGGAAGGTGTGTGTGTGTGTGTGTGTGTGTGTGTGTGTGTGTGTCTGTGTGTGTGTGTGGTGTGTGTATGTGCACCTCACCGGACTCGCAGCACGGTGAAGGATCCGTCCTTCATGCCCAGGGCCAGCTGGGATCCGTCCACGCTGAACGCCACGCTGCGCACCGCCTCCTCCATGTTACAGCGGGCGATGAGGGCGTGGTCCACCAGACTCCACAGCCTGACACACACACACACACACGTATATACAGTTATATACACACCTACAGACCTTTGGCACGGTAGTTAAAGCCTGTAACCTTCCCATAAACTCTAAGCACCTGTGACGCTTCAGATCCAGATTCTTCCTTTCTGTTTTCCACCTCGTCTCACAGACCAGGTGCCAGGTCAATAAACACCTGGATCCTACCTGTCCGACTTAGGAGAATCTCCTGAAAACCAAAGGCCGTGTTAGGACTATTCAGTTTCCCTCCTTACATCCTAGTGCATCATGGTTTTTTTTACCCCGCCCTCTGTCTGTCTGCGTCTCTGCCTCGCCTTCACAGCCGCCACTCGTCTCCTCACCAACCACGCCAACCAGACCTCACCTGCCGGGACATGAGAGACCCCGACCAGACCGCCGGTCCTCGGAGAAATTGTTGCTCCGTGCAGAAACGCGTCCGACCCGTTAGCAAGGATTCTTTGAAGGTCCTTGAAGGTTACAATCCCTGACCTTTATGTCTGTTTTCCACAGAATCATCTGCCTGCGGTTTGCCACCAGACTCGCCCTGTAACCGCGTTGTATCCACGACGACCATCGGACTACCTCTCCCAGAATTCTCCGCTCCCTATGTCTAGGAAGGAGGAGACCCGTCTGTCTCGGTAAACCACAGCCAGGTGTGTCACCTTTGGCCTCAGACCAACACCAGCCCGGAGCAGGGGGCCGCGCTGGCGCGGGACGTGACTCGGTCCAGTTTGACGCAGGATATCAGACCCTGAAGCAACTCAAGTTTATCTGTAGCTCAGGAGACCCCCGGATTTCTTCAGTAAAAGAATCGTACGAGGAAACTCTCTGTTTAGGGGAACTCACCGTGGAAAGTTAAAAACTTTACCTCATTAAAAAGTCAACAATAAGACAAACACTGTCCTTATTTCCTTTGTTTGCATTTCTACCCCTGACAAACATTCACTGCAGGAGCTACAGTGAACACAATCACATTAGCATCTACCTTTTCTTTTTTTTTAATGCTTTTATTTCCATCTTCATGTTATCATTTGTGTGTGTGTGTGTGTGTGTGTGTGTGTGTGTGTGTGTGTGTGCGTGTTATTGTGTTGGGTGTATCTGACTGTGTGTGTTTTCAGATATAATTGATCTCAGAGGAAATCTGCTGCAACACTGAGGTAATGAACACTGAGCAGATGACGGAGACGAGCAGAAGGCGGCCCCCTGGTCCAGCAGGTAGTGTCCCCCTGCAGCTACTGGTTGTACTGGACAGCTCCCAGTATGTAGATGTGTGAGAACAGCCGTAGGTGTAGTGTGGACCCCCCCGAACCATCGGGCCCCCGGGACCATGCCCGAGGGGTCAGAATACCGACCTGACGGAGCGGTCGTCGCTGCCGGTGACAGCCAGCGGTTTTTTGGGGTGAACGTCCAGCGCCCAGAGCTCGCCCTCGCTGTGTCCCTGCATGATCAGCAGCGGTTTGTCCCGGTCCCTCACCATCACCTGGATGGACATGAGAGTCTCAGACACAAGTCGAAACGGAGCCAGGGGCTCCACCAAGGTGGACCACAACAAAACCGTTCAGAAATGTACCCCCGGGGAGGAGCGGGGGCCTTCGATCGCCGCCCTCACCTCGAAGATCTCGCTGTCCTGGGTTCCTGCCAGGATCCGGTCGGCTCGCCAGCAGACGCTGCGAATAGACAGACCTGGAGGAGGAAGAGGGGGAGGAGGAAGAACGGGACTAGATCAGCAGGAAATATATATCTGTATATACTCTCTCTGTAAATGCAGAAACCAGAGAGGAGCCGCAACAAATCCAACAGCAGCTTTTAGGCTTCAAAATAAAACAGGAGGAGAGAAAGAAGAGAGGAAGAGAAAATGAGAAAGGGACGAAAAGAAAGGACGCAAATATTAAAAAATAACATGTGAAATAACTGGAGGAGAAAAAAGGGAAGAGAAAAGGAAAATAGAGGGTGAAACCAAAAGAAAGAAAGGAGGAGGAAGAGAATTGTGAGTAAAGAAAAAGGCCGAAAAGATAAATCAGAGAAAGAGAGATAGAGAGGAGGGAAGGATGGAGGGAGGAAAATGCAGGGAAGCGAAGTGAGGAAAGGATGAAAAAAGGAGGAGAAAATGTGGAGAAATGATCCGAGCAGATGGGAAATGAGAAAAAAAAGCTGGAAGGAGAATATAGAGAGAGGGAAATGAAGACCGAGGGAAGAGCTGAGGTTGTGATCGATCAGAGATCAAATCCAGCTGGACCATGAGAGGGAGGGAGACCAATCGATCGGTATCGACGAGGCGGCGTTTCTGATTCATTAGGTCCCGTTAATGAGCTAGAAACATCGGTCCGGGTCATTTCACCGACCTGCGCTAACCTTAACCCTAACCCTGACCACTGCAAGCATTTACTTTACAATGAATCATTTCCATTTAATGTTTCATTATGGAATAAATCTTTGGGAGGTTTAGTTTAGGGCCTGGACGCAGAACTGTTCTCGGACGGACTTGAAATAACTGCGAAGCCTCACAGAGCTGCAGCATCTCAGTCCTGTCATGAGAGCAGCACACAAAACAATTATATACTCATCAAAATGAAAAGATTCCTCATTTATTATTGTGACAACTGGACGGAGAATCCAGATGTGAAGCATCCGGAGTCACACACACACACACACACACATGCTCGCTGGAAGGGAACAGATGTGTGAGTGCAGGCGGACAGGCCGAGTTTTCGTTTTTTGTGCTACCCTCCACCCTTCGCCATCAAACCCCTGCTCCTCCGAAACCGAAAAACGTAATTAGTGGCGCCGCTAGCAGCCGCGCTCTCGCCAATTAGTGGCGCCTGCCGCCGCTGAAGGCCTGACTCAGCCGGTGATGTTTCCTATGACCTGACAGTTTATGAGCAAATTGGAAATAATTGGGGAATTTTTTTTTTGTCTTAAACACAGGATAAGCATTGAGGTGGGAAGGATTTCTGACATTTGATCTCAAAAGTGAAAAGTAAAAGGCGCCAGAGGGAAAGAAATGTGACATTTTCTCTTCCCCCACGACTTTGTGATTTATTCACTTCACTTTATCATGGGTCCGACTGGGCTTTTTGAGCTTAAATCAGTTTTCGCTCTCTTTAATGGTCAGTGAGGAGAAAACATCTGTCAACAGCCTCGAAGTGAAGCTGTGAACAAAGGAGAAATTATGCTCATCTCGTTCGTCAGAGCCCTGATGTGAACCTAATTTTATTTAACCTAAAAGGTTCAGGAGAATAATTCAGATCTTTTCAGGCTCCAACCGACAGCTACACTTACACGGCTAAAAAACATATTGGAAATTTATTTCATTTATCTAATTTAGCCATTTTTTAATTTTCTCTCCTAGCAACAAAAATCTTTTTTATTTTTTCTCACCTCTCTACTTATAAGCCTCAAATGGGGTAAAAGTAGATCTTTCACAAATAGGCAATCTAAAGACATTTTTTTTTGTACAATAGCAAAATCAAAACTCTACATAAAACTTGTATTTTTTAAAGATGAATGACTAAATAAAATGAGTCACTGTGGATTGCTTGGGTGCATAGCTGGTTAACCTTAAATGTCCTCAACTCTAAAAACCAAAACCTTGCTCCACAAAGGCAGAAAGCAGCAGCTACACAAGCAGGGAAGCTGAGAAAACAAGGGGATACAGTTTTAAGGCTGGGCATTAAACTGTAAGACAGGTAGAAAGGTGGTAACGTTTTCATTTTGTCTTCTTATGCCCGTTGTCCTACTACACAGCAGCAGCTGAAGGTGCTGATAGCGACTCCGCCTTCGGGATTTTTTCGTCTCACGGAGAAGGAGCCTGGGCGAACAGGTGCGGATGTGTCAAACCGGGTTTAAGTGATTCTGAGACGTGGACGTTCAAGGTTTTATCCTAAAGACGTCGTTGATCCATCCCAGATTCACTGATGCTGAAATGGAGAAGATGCGTGGGCCATACATCAGACTATGTATATCGCTTTATATATGAAGTTCAGGTCACAGGAAGCGTGTGCAGGCAGGCTGGAACGGGTGGAGAAAAGTGTCAGGTGTGATGTGTGATAGAAGAGTTTCAGCTAAAATGAAAGGAAAGGTGTACAAAACTGTGGTGAGACCAGCGATGCTGTTTGGTCTAGAGACAGTGCCACTGAGGAAAAGACAGGAGGCAGAGCTGGAGGTAGCAGAGATGAAGATGTTGAGGTTCTCTCTGGGAGTGACCAGGATGGATAGGATCAGGAATGAGTACATCAGAGGGACAGCACATGTTAGAGGTTTAGGAGATAAAGTCAGAGAGGCCAGACTGAGATGGTTTGGACATGTCCTGAGAAGAGATAGTGAATATATTGATAGAAGGATACTGAGTTTTGAACTGCCAGGCAGGAGGCCAAGAGGAAGACCAAAGAGGAGGTTTATGGATGTAGTGAAAGAGGACATGAAGGTAGTTGGTGTGAGGGAAGGACGCAGAAGACAGGGTTAGATGGAGGACACTGATTCGCTGTGGCGACCCCTGAAGGGAAAAGCCGAAAGAAAAAGAAGAAGAAGAAGGTTTGTTCTGTATGAACAGAAGTTCATATATTTTACCGAGAGGCCGAACATTGACTCACACTTTTACAGCGAAGTGTTGGTACAACTGTTAATGTGTGTAAATGGCCAGTTTCTCCTTAGAGGCTTATTACAACAGAGTCAGACCAGCTCTGTGGGTAGTGAATTTATATCTTTATCCTATTTACGCATTCAGGTCTGTTATTGTTGGCCACGTCTTTTCCTGCTCTTCTAAAACAGCGGTCGTGTTTCTCTTCCTCCTGAGCCTCCATCAAAAGATGTTGGTGCTGTTGGAACGGTGAAATCATTATGTGGCGACAGTTTAAAGCAAATCAACGACAGAAACTCAGCATTTCAGTGCAGTTTTAACCCAGAATGGCTCAATCTAACATTTTCTTAAAATAGAATTATGGAGAATAACGAACTAATTAAAATGGCCACTAATGCACCATCATCTGGGTTTATGACACCTGTGTCACCAGTGGTTCTTATGGGTTAATTGATAATATCATCTATATATTAATATGCCATTAAATAATCATTCTCATTAGTTTACTACTTGCTACATCAGCTGTGTTGCGTTGGTTAGTTTTGTTTACTTGTGACAACAGTTGCAGAGGAAAGAAGAGTCATGGCTCTAACCCACAGAAACATAAAAATTGATATCTGAGAAATCCAGGCTTAATCCTCCGTCTAGGTTTAGTGACAACCGCCCTCTGTTGTAGCCTAAACCGGGGATGAGTCTCTTTGCGCATCTCCTCTCAACAAACCGCCTCCCGCCGACTCCGCTGCCGTTAATCAACCACCTGCGTCCCTAGGACTTGTCCTCTGGGGACCACGAACGTCTGCACAACAGTTTCAGGACGATCGGCTCGGTAGTTGTCAGGTTAGTTCAGCCTGGACCAGAGCGGTGGACCGTGGACCGAACCTGCTCACCTCACCGTCATCAGGGAAGGATTAAAGCCGACTCCTGCTGAGGAGTAACATTTACCATCTGCTTTTTTGATGTGAAGGAGCCCCCCCCTCCACTCCCCCCCGGAAAAAAAACTCTGACTGGGAACAAAGAGATCAACAAAGCCTTCACCTCTTCCCTCGCAACTTTTTCATCCCCGACTCCCTCCTCAGAAATCTTCAGAGAGGAGAGATGAAAAAGAGGCCAGCCCCCCCCCGAGCTTCTCCTAGAGGATCATATCTCTGCCTCCTGCCGAGAAGCGGCATTTAGCAGCGAGAAGGCAGGAGAAGGTTTCAAACACTCCCCACCTCTGGGGTTTTTTCTCTTTTTTACTGAATCACCTCGGTTCTCTTCCCCGCTGAGGACGGAGGATGATGAACCCCGACACCTCCCGTCCCATCACTGAGAAAAACTTCTCCTCCGACTCTCTCAGGGGAGAAAAAGTCAGAAAATCGAGTCCCGAGCCTTGACCTCCTCCAGACTTTTACTGAAGAGGGAGAGAATTTAGACGAGCCTGAGGCGTCAGAACCTTCATCTGACGAAAGCGTCTCTGTCTCTACGTGACCTTTTCTACTCCCCTTGCTGTTTCCTCCAGGGAGAGGGAGGGGAGGCGCCGAGGGAGGTGGCAGTTCTGAGATACTTAGCCCCGCTGGGTGTGACCGGGTTCAATGAGGCACGAGGAAGAGTGAACGACAAGTAAGAGGCCGGCGGCGGACACGGAGACGGAAAGGCCAGAGCTAATGTCTGAATAACGTCTGAATAACGTCCGACCAATGTCTGAATAATGTTTGAATAATGTCTCAATAACATCTGAATAACGCTTAACCCCGCCTCCACCTGCTGCTCCCCTGTGACCCGTCTCTGGATGCATCCGGTTTAGATGTGAACGCGGTGCCTCGAAGGCATGAAGTCACTGCGTCAACCTCATTTTCCTTGGTCTGAGCTGTGAGGCTATGAGTTTTCAGTCAGTCGGCCTGATGGATTTCGGGACCCGTCGCCCCCACCTGCGCCTCACCTTTGTATCCTTGCTCCGCCTCCCGCAGGTCGATCTTGGTGATCGGCTTGAAGTCCACGTCCCACAGTCGGATGCAGCCATCTCGGCCCCCGGTGGCAAAGCCCTCGTCACAGGAGTACATGCTGAAGATGCCGGCCTGCACACGCACACGCACAAGCACACACACACACACACACATATTTTTTTCTTTAATCCCAGAGTCGTCTCTTATCCGGACCGAAAGTCAAACACTGCTCAGCTTTGTCTGTTTTCTGCAGATTTTTTCAAGTTTCACTAGTTCCCTTGTTCTCAGTTCCCTGGCCAATCTACCCTTTTCGAATATTTATGTGTTGTATGAATATTTTATGTATCTTTTATGTATTAATATCATTAATTTTACTGCACCAAAGGAGCAGATTAAAACATCTGGAACATCTTCTGCTAGAAAAGGGTTTCAGTTTTTGCCTCGAAGGAATCACACTGATGTTTTACATTTCCGTGTCTGTAAAAGGGTAAAAATTTCCGTGTAAGTGAAGCTGTCGAGTATTTTCTGCTCAGTCAGTGAGATGGAGGTGAAACGATTAGCTGATTAATCAGTTGGTTGAAAATTACTAGATTAACAGTTGACTACTTTGATAATCTCAGTTTTGAGGTTTTTCCTTGTTCCATGGAAGAAACATCAGTTTTAGCTTCAGGAAATCATCTTTTCAATCATCTTTTTCTGGATTTTTTTTTAAGCTTTAAATATGTTAATAATTAATCAGGGAAATAATCAGCAGAATAATTGATTATGATAATAATAATTTATTGTGGCCCCTTAAGTCAGGTTTTTTTTCCAGTTTGCTTTTACACAAACAAAAGAAATTCACATCTTCAACCTTCCGATTCTACAAAACTCGGAAGGGTCACGTTTTGTGCACCTTGGGGTCATTACTTTTTATCTCATAATGAGGAAAAGAAACATTATGACCATGTAGAGCAGTAGTAGCAGTGACGTATAGACCCCCCCAGCCGGTCCGAGACTCACCCCGTGGGCGGCCTGGACCGTTCGTATCAGATTGAGCCCCTTCCAGACATAAATGTCCCCGTTGAGGGCCCCCGAGTATGTGACGTCGTCCTTGGCCGATGCCACGCACAGGATGGTCTGCAGGTCCCCCGTCTTCCCAAAGATCCCCCGCTTCGGACTGAGGGAGTTTCCACACAGGGACCAGAACTACAGACAGGGACGGACGGGGGGTCAGAGGTCAGAGGTCAGAGTGGATTTAGAAGAATCTGCTGGTTCCTGAGATATTTTTCCACCTAAAAGTTTTATCTTACTGAACCAAACCGTAGGGTCCTGCTAAAGTTATCAGTTTCCTCTTCTTCTTGACAAAAATGATCTCCACTCAAGATCCACTTACTCACTTTCTCTGCTGCTTTTAATCATTTCGCACGATCTTCATCATAAAAGGTTCTGTCATCTGCTTTTTTGCCAAGATCGGTGGGGAGCTTTCAAACTCAACTTTCCAGCCAAAAACGCTGAGAATAAAGAAAAATCTGAATATTTACACTTTCATGAAAACCAGGCAAACTCCCCCTGCTGATGAAGGCCACGAAAAGCTCTGGAACGAGCCAGTAAGTAAGGACGTTGAATTGAGATTGTTTAGTCAGATATTTAAACTTGTTACTGAGAAGTCTTGTTTTTTCTCCTGTCAGTTTGATGCCTGGCACAGCATTACAATACCCATGAGCCTTAGCTGCAAAGTCAGAACACGTAAACCTGTTGCCATGGTAACCGGGTTCATCCCAAACTGATCCAGAGTCAGAAAAGGGAACTGTGTGATCCAAACTGCTGAGGGTTTTTATCGAGTTCCTACACAGTGCGACAGAATTTGAAGCCTTATGATTTGATGTTCGTGGGTGAAGTGCATCCTGGGAGGTGTAGTCAAAGGCTCTCTTTCAGTTTTTATGTCTCTTGTCTCTTTTTGAATAAAAGAACCTTTTCTGACACAGCTGCTCCTCTTTTGTTCTGATGATTCATGTTCATCCAAGACTCCATCATTCAGTCCCTCTAAATGAACTACGAGAAAATTAACAGGAAATTTCTCTGCAGGAAATCTGGATGCCACCTCACAACTCTACTGATGTGTGTGTGTGGGATCATGTGTGTGTGTGTGTGTGTGTGTGTGTGTGTGTTTCTGTGTGTGTGTGTGTGTGTGTGGTACCTTGATGTGTTTGACACCACAGCTCACCAGACGGTTCTGTTGAAACGGATCCCAGCAGATGTCGAAGATCTGGGGGACACAGAAGATATTAACACGCACAAACACACACACACACACACACACACACACACACACAAAACAGACAGACCCACACACACATGCACACACACACACACACACACACACACACACACACACACACACACACACACACACACACACTCTCACTCGATCTGAGTGTCCGGTGGCTGTAGCCAGGATCTTTCCTCTCTTCCACTCCCAGATACACACTGTGTTCTTGGCATCCAGGCCGACCGAGGCTAGCCGCTGCAGGGGAGAGAGAGAGAGAGAGGGAGAGCGGAGAGAGAGAAAGAGAGAGAAAGAAATCTAAATTGATGAGTCATATAAAACATGATTAGAAAACGACAGTTTTCAGAGGATACTGCTTCTAATTTCATTTATTCAGCAGCGGATACAGGAAGGGGCTGATACATACACACACAAACACACTCAACCACACACACACACACAAAAACACCTACACACACATACACACACACACACACACACACACACACACACACACACACACACACACACACACACACACACACAAAAGGACCTACATACACATACACACGCACACACACACACACACACACTTCTTAGTTGGACACACTAGAATTTCTGTGCAGTGTCTCGGCTGTTCCCATGACTACACTCGTCTGGACAGAGACCTGGGATGTGCCGGAGCCACTCTCCCAGTTTGAGGGTCGCCGCTCCCCAGTGCTCCCATCACCACCGGCACCACCGTTGCCCCACATCTTTGGGGTGGGCCAGTATTTTCCCAGCCTCTCGTCTTCTGTCTTCCCGATGTCACCGTCGCTCGCCGTCGCTCGCCGTCGCTCAGGTCACTACGTCCAATCACCGTTGTCCTTCTCCTGCTGTTTGTCCATCAACACGACGTGCGGTCAGTTAAGACGTCACCAGTTTGTTGGTCTGGGTCCTGAGGTCCCTCAGGGTCTTGGCTCGGACATTCTCAACCACCTCATATACATGTATATATGTATATATATGTATATATATGTGTATATATTTGTATATTTATATATATATATATATATATATATATATATATATATATATATATATATATACATGTATATATTCATATAACTGCCCTTTTTCACACCCACTTTTTATCTCATAATATCACTTTCCATCCCTTTTGTTTTTTATGTCTCTCCAAACAATATTCCGCTGTGACATTGATGTGTAAATAAAACTCAGTGAATCCAACGAAGGAACAGCAGCAGACAACAGACTGGGGGGGGGGGCAATTATACCACAGACCACATGTGTTTCAACTCATGTGAGGTGGTTTTCATCTTCAGAGGGTTGTATTTTATTTTTCTTGTCTCATTCTTGGAAAACTTGTTCAACCGAACCTCAGGTAAAAAAACAACAGAAACAACAGAGGTTTCAGCCGGATGCTCTTGTGTTTGTTTCCCCGTCTGCTCTAGTTTTCTCTGGGGGAATTAAATTCTGGCTTCTCAGACTTTTTTGGAACAACGCTCCTCTGCGGATTTTTAATCTCCTGAAGAGTTTCTCTGAGGGTTGAGCAGCAGCAGCAGCAGCAGCAGCAGCAGCAGCAGCAGCAGCAGCAGCAGAGGGAATAACGGAAAAAGCCCTGGGTTTAGGGGAATGTTCAGACTTAGTGTGGTCCCACTTAATAATAAATCAGCCGAACCCGAAGCCTGAGTGCCGATTTGATTTATCATGGCGACGGATTTACGATTATTCTTTATTGATCCAGCGATCTGCCTCACTGGGAAACCGCTGACGCAGCAGAAGGGGCCGTTCATGGCGGCGCTTCCAGACTCGGGCGGGTCCTTTTCTGTGAACTTCTCCAGACAGCGCGGCGGCGGCGGAAGACCTGACGTTTAACTCATCAGGTTCCACCGAGGGAGCGTCGCCGAAGAAACGGAGCTCGGAGCTTTCTGCCGTCGTGTGTCGAAGCCTGAGTTGTCCCTGTTTTCTACCTCAGCCATGGGGCAGCGGTGTCTCCTTGAACCTGATGCTCTGGTTCCTGTTTGGAGCATTTCAAACATTTCCCCTGAGAGTGGAAGCGCTTCAACGTTAAATAAATGTGAGGAGGCTCACTCTTCCTCAGGGTTTCTGACGCTACTATCTGCTACTAGCTACGCAAAGGCACGTTGGTCTGGCAAGTGATCAGCCACATCCAGGAGCCCCCCCAGCTCTGAATCCAGGTAGACACCAGTAAGTTCAGCACCGTTCAAGGCCCCAGTGAATAAATCTGATCCCAAATTTTATGTTCGTATTCCAGATTAAATCCATGTCCACTGGAACGTCTCACTGTTTTAACGATGATCCAACAACTACAGCTTTGTGTCTCTGCCACTTAGGAAAAAGAAGAGGTTTGACCTTTGACCTCTGACATTTTCAAAACCATCATCATTCTTCACAACACTAAGCTTTAGGAAAAATATCTGGTTCAGATTCTCTAAAATTTTGTGTTAGAAGACAAAGCAACAAAAATATGGGCAGGGTCTAAAATTCATCAGCGCCACGTGGGTTCGCTCAGGTCTGTTGAGGTTCGGACCAGGTCCAGGCTTAGGTTTATGCCCCTGCAGGACTCTGCTTTGCAGGAGATCTCTGATGTTTCTGTTTCTACCTCTGACGAAACTTTGGGCTTAAAACATTGGCTGTAGAAGGAAGAGGACTGTTACTGTATTATCAAATCATATTAAACTCGAGGCTTTTTACGGCCCGAACATTCAGCCGACAGAGAAAACGCGGTACTGAGGTCAAAGGTCAAAGGGCTCTGCACTATCTAATAAATCTAATAAAAAAACATTAATGCAAAAGAAAGAAGGATCCAAGGAGTCAAGAGCTCTTCCTCGTTTTTGTGTGGAGGTTTTTCCTGAGGTGGTTCAGAGAAAACCAGAGTCCACCTCCGAACTGCTCTGAGCCACTGAGACTCAGAGGCCCCCCCCCCTTCCCTGACTCAGTCACACTCCTCTCAGATGCAACGCCGCCTGTGAAAAGAAACCGTGACTCCAGGTCCGATGAACTGAGTCACAGCGGAGAGGCGGAGAGGTGGAGGCGGTGGAGGTGGAAAGCGATGCGACTACACACGGTCTTAAAATCGTCCAGAATCGTCCAGCAGACAACTGTGCAATGGAAATGTATCAGCACCGGCCCGAATCCTTCGTCAGGACCGGCTGCACATCATTAACACCATAAGGGAGGAACGGACCTGTTACTACTGTGTCTGTGACCTGTCAACTGACAGATTGACTGGTCTGTTACTGGCTAATCTGCAGGTTCAGATTTCACATATTGTAGAATATAAATTTAACACCCTTGAGACCCCAACAGCGTTAAAACCTAAACATCTTCCTCTAAACCTCTGTGAGGTTTCGGTCAGGTTTCCTGCTTTTCAAATTAAAAGTAGATTAAAACTGAGGCAGATCTGAACTAACAAACTGAGACGATGTGAGATCTGTCTTTGTTGTTCTGTTGCTCTTTGTCGCTGTTTGTTGCTGTTTGTCGTGTTTGTTGTGAACGCCAGCTTAACCAAAGTGATGAATAACCATCATCATCATCATCATCTTCCGCTTGTCCTTTTTCCCAGTACTCCTTCGCTCCATTTCACCTCCCTCTTTTGTACCGCTGTCAGTGTGTGTGTGTGTGTGTGTGTGTGTGTGTGTGTGTGTAACACCATTCTTCCATGACCTTTAGGTTGATGAATGAGTGTCCTTTAATGACAAAAACCATCTGTTGGTTACACACACACACACACAAACACAGAGGCTGAATCATTTTATGTATCCTTGATCATGCTCACTGTGTGTATATGTTGTGTGTGTGTGTGTGTATGCGTGTGTATGTGTTTGTACAGTGTGTTTGTACAGTGTGTGTGTGTGTATGTACAGTGTGTGTGTGTTTGTACAGTGTGTGTGTGTGTGTGTGTGTGTGTGTATGTACAGTGTATGTGTGTTAGTACAGAGTGTGTGTGTGTGTGTGTGTGTTTGTGTATGTACAGTGTATGTGTGTGTGTGTGTATGTACAGTGTGTGTGTGTGTAACACCATTCTTCCATGACCTTTAGGTTGATGAATGAGTGTCCTTTAATGACAAAACCATCTGTTGGTTACACACACACACACACACACACACACACACACACACACACACACACACACACACACACACACACACACACACATTACACACACTGGCTCCTCTCCACTCTGTTGATGGTGTAATGGTCCCTGACGCTTAACGTCTTTCTGTGTGTGTGTGTTTTGTGTGTGTGTTTGTGTTTGTATGTGTGTGTGTTTGTGTGTGTGTGTGTGTGTGTTTGTGTGTGTTCGTGTGTGTATGTGTGTGTGTGTGTGTGTGTGTATGTGTGTGTGTTTGTGTGTGTCTGTGTTTGTGTATGTGTGTGTGTGTGTTTGTGTTTGTGTGTTTTTGTGTGTGTAGGGTCACTGTAGTGTGACCTTGGCTCGTCTATGTCTTACTTCAGCCAGAACCATATCTGACAGTAACAGATCTTTGTCAGTCATTAAATCCTCATCAGCCTGTGAGAGAGACAGAGATGGGAAGTCAAAGTGTTTTCTTGTCTCTGAGTTTCTGTGAGTGTTTCTGTGAGTGTTTCTGTGAGTGTTTGTGTGTGTGTGTGTGTGTGTGTGTGTCTATGTGTCTGTGTGTGCATGGTCAGTAAGGTGCAGTGTTGCTGGAAGAAGTGTATAAAACATGAAGAGACTATGTATGAAATAACAGAAGAATAAACCAGAATAGAAATAGATAGGTGTGTCGGTTACACAGGCTTATTGATCTCAGGGATGTTGTCTGCTCACACACACACACACACACACACACACTTGCGCCCTTCGACATCCAGTCTCCTCTTCAACCTGCCAGCCAATGAGCCTGCTGGCTGCCGCGGTTGCCATGACAACCACTTCGGCAAGGGCACAGGAGCCGAGGACCGAGCACGACGACTGAGTCAAGGTCAAACATCACAAAACACACACACACACACACAAATAGAAACACACCAACACACCAACACAAGCACACACCTGAGAACACCTGAAACATAAATAGATTCTTATTGTTCATTTATGATTTTTTTTTACCCTTTGAATGATCTATTTGATGCTTTTCTTTTATTTCAACACATTTTAGACTTTTATTATGCAAATGTCTAGATGTTTTTGTAAATCTGCTACTACTACTACTACTACTACTACTAATACTACTACAGATACTACTACTACTACTTCTACTGCTGCTACTACTATTACTAATACTACTACTACCGCTACTATTACTATTAATGCTGCTACTAGTACTACGACCACTGCTAACACTACTACTACTATTACTACTGCTACTACTAGTACTGCAATTGCTACTAGTAGTTTCTTTAATGATAAATTCTAACTATTAGAGACAGAATTCTCCTCCTCTTGCCCTCGACTGACACTAATTTTTCCTCAATCACAGGAACATCAGAAACAGTCATATATATACTTAGACAGTTTCTCTCCTATAGGCCTTCACCAACTGACTTCAATGATCTCTTCATCTAAACAATCAACCCGTCCCTTAGACCTCATCCCAACCAGGCTGCTTCAGGAAGTTCTACTCTTAGTGAGCATTTCTCTATTAGACATAATAAATCTGTCCTTATTATCAGGCTATGTACCACAGTCTCTTAAAATAGCTGTAATTAAACCCGTTCTTAAAAAGCTTTCCCTCGATCCAGATGTTTTAGCCACTATAGACCCGTATCCAACCTTCCCTTTCTCTCTATATCATCCTTAAGAAAGATGTCACCAACCAGTTGTGTGACTTTCTACATAAAAATTGTTTATTTGAGGACTTCAAGTCAGGATTTAAAAGCATCATAGCACTGAGAAGCACTGGTGAAGGTTATGAATGATCTACTAACCGCATCAGATAAAGGACTTGTCTCTGTACTTGTTCTGTTAGATCTTAGCCGCATTTGACACTATCAACCATAACATCCTATTACAGAGACTGCAGCATTTTATTGGCATTAAAGGACTCACTCTTAGCTGGTTTAAGTCCTACTTATCAGATAGATTTCAATTTGTGCACATTAACGATGAATCCTCCATCTACTGAGAAGTTAGTCTACGAGTTCCACAAGGTTCTGTGCTTGGAACAGTTCTATTCACCATATCTATATGCTTCCCTTGGGCAATATTATCAGGAAATACTCCATAAACTTCTACTGTTATGTAAATGACACCATATTGCACCTATTAGCTAGACAAAACCAGTCAGTTAGTTAAACTCCAAGCATGTCTAAGGAATATAAAGACCTGGATGCCCAGGAACTTCCTACTATTGAACTCAGATATTAATGTGTCTAGATGAGGATAGGATAGGTAAAAATTCTTCTTAGCTGCATTTAACCAACATTATTTCAAACCAGTCGTGGCAAGTTCTCATCAGGGGAGAGAATCATCACAGAAAAAAATTCCTCCAAAATCATTTCAAAATAAAAGTTAATCAGCAGGTGATGATTCTGTGCACAGGTGTAAAATCTCTCAGGTGCTAAACAGGAGCAGGACTTTCACCATACTAGAAAATGTTCTTTTTATAACAAGAACAAGAGCAACTGTTTTTCATCATGGTGACATTAATACACTGCTGCAGGTGTGTAACTAATAACGACACTGAAGGATTTTTTGTTGTTTATCATAGAATATGGAAAACAAACGTGTTTAACATTTTCACAGAGACAGATGAAAGAAATGCTGAAGGAGAGATTGAATCGAGTTCTATAAGATACTAGGACAGAGGCTGACATGGTGGGGGGGGGGGCAGATCTCGCTGCACCAGTACCACCATTAGTAATCAGCACCACGTTCTAACATCTGTCAGCCCGAACAGAACCCAGCAGAACTCTCACCGGGATAAAGTCAGGCGAAACTATCTGATGAGCAAGAGAGAAAATCCGTGAGGAGACAGATCGTTTCTGTGTAGGAGGGAGAGCGAAGGAATGGAGGGTGATGGAGACGCTGGATGGAAGCCATGGGGGGGGGGGGGGGGCCACACACACACGTTATCTAAACCCACAAGCATATGTGATAAAACATGTATAATTCACTCACACACACTTGCTGAAAGGCCCTCTCAGACAGTGGATATGTGTGTGTGTGTGTGTGTGTGATGGATGGGCGCTGCAGTTTACACGAGTGGCATCGATTTTTCTTTTTCTTTTCCATGGAGAACAATACAGCAATTTTACCCTCAGTGGAAAAAAAGGTTCTATTTAGAATACTTTGCAATATCTGTGTCTATCATGTGTTCACGATGACCAGAGAGAATGTGGGCTCTGATTGGCTGGTGGGCAGAGGTGACAACTCAGGTCGAAGGAAAAGTCAGAGTATCGCCACAGACGTCAGGGTGAGTCGCCTCGACGCCGTGAACATCTGTGGAGGGAACCAGCCAACAGTCGTCCACATATTTATGTCCGCATGACAACGTTATCCCTGGACTGTTTTTACCTGCTCGACGACGAGTCGACACCTGTTGTCTTCATTTCCACCAATCAACAGGTCCAACCCACCGCTGACTTCATTCATACTTAGATCCATATTTTTCATTTCTTTATGGAAACGCAGAAGATGAAACTCGTGGAGTTCGACTTTACCTTCAGACGAACTGAAGCCTGACACCAACACACACATCAACAATGAGTCAGACGCAATATGAGAAGAGAAGAAAGTGTCTGTGTGTTGGTCCTTTTGTGTGTTTGTCCTGTTTGTGTATCTCTTGTGTGAACTGACACATGAGTGACGTTGAGATGTTTCCTGGATTCTCCTCTGATATTTTTATCCACTTTGGTTCCCTGCCCTCTTCCTCCTCCTCCTCCCTCCTCCTCCATCCTTCCTCCTCCTCCTCCATCTTTCCTCTTCCTCCCTCCTTCCACCTCCTCCCTCCTCCTCCATCCTTCCCCCTCCTCCTCCCCCTCCTCCATCCTTCCTACTCTTCCTTCCAGCTCGTCCTTCCTCCTTCTCTTCTTCCATCTGCACTTTCCTTGTTTCTCCTCTTTTTCCTTCACGCTCTCATTCTCCTTTTTTTCCTTCTTCACGTTCTGACTCTCTTCTGCTCTCTGTCCACGTCCCCGGGACAAACCACCATCTGTTTGTTGAAACCACACCAGCCAACCCCCCCCCCGCACAAATGGAGTCCCTCTTGGTTATTTATAGAGGCTGCACTGATTTCACTCACTGCTAATAATAAAAGACTGTTGTGTGTGTGCCAACACACTGTGGAGTGGCAGTAATGTGATTTATAAATGTCTCTCCCGGACTGAGAGAGAGGGTGGGGGTGGGGGGTGGGGTAGCTGTGATTTGTTTAGGATTTAGCTGAAAGAAAAGGACTGAATGCAGTATTACAGTAATACAATATTATTTGTATATGTTTTATATCAGTAGTTACAAACAGTGTTGCTCTGGGATTTTGAATCAAACGTCCCTGGAAAAACACTTAACATCAACCGGAGAGAAGCACAACCTCTAGTCTTAGTGGTTCAGTAACTGTCACCGTTCCAGAGCCGCTGTGCCAGAGATTTTATGGCGAATGAATTTTAAAAACGCTGGCACTGGATACTATTAGACATTAATGCAGGCGCTCCAGGGTTCTGTAAAATCCGCTCATATCAGCATCCCCTGAATCTGGCGTGGATGCCAATGAGACACGGCCGCGGACGACGTCCCTCTCTTTAGAATGGTCGCGATGAGGCGAGGTGTAACGACACGTTTGTCTCGGAGCGGTGGCGGTCGTTACACCTCCCCGCTGTCCACTGGAGGGCGCTCACGTCGTATGTGCGACTCGTGGGCGCCAGCCTGTTTGACGTCAGCTCCCCGGCTATAACAACCCCCCCCGGGTAGTTTTGCAGAGTCGTTGACGTTTAGCTCTGCGGGGTCATTAATCCAACTTCAGGCCGTATTTACGCTTCAGTGTTGAACTGCAGCTGCTATATGCTAAGGCTACGAGCTCGCGCGGCCTCCTGCTCGCGGCTGTCGTCGGGCTGCATGTATTTATTCATTAAACAAGGCCAAAATGATGCTCCAAGTTTGTGTAGCTCGGCGTCTGTCTGTGTGACAAACTGAACGAAGTACCAGTCGTTTTTTTTTTTTTTTCTGGTGGTGACGGTCGCCCCAGGTTCTTTTAAGCAAACAAACTGAGCTGTCACCTGAAAGCGATGCTACATTTTTTTTCTTTTCCTAAAGATTCGATTACTTTTCCAGAATGTTAGCGTGATGCGTTGGCTGTGACAGACGGGCCTTGTTTTTCTGGGGCCGAGCGATGAATCGTCTGAATAAGAAGCGAGAGGAAAAAAAACCCCAAAAAACGAGCAGTGGCGCTTGTTTCGTGCAGATCAAAGCCGAGTCTGACAGAGAAAGACGCCGCAGCCGCCGCCGCTGCCGCCGCCAGCAGGGAGATCTGACTGAGATGAGGCAAAGCGGGAAACAGGAAACAGTCATCAGAGATTAACTGGTAATGAACACACACATAGACACATGCACACACACACGCTCACTTTAATAGTGCCAATTAAACTGGAATGAGCCCACATCCTCCGATGAATATAGTAAATGCCATATGAATAATTAATTAACAAGTTCTTTATGTGTGTGTGTGTGTGTGTGTGTGAATGTGTGTTTGTACTCAAAAACTCTCCACCAGAATAAAAACGATCCTCTCATGCATCCGTTCAGTTCTCATTCATCTGTGTCACAGTGACACAGGGGCCACATGACTGTGACCTCTGACCTGTGACCCGTGACCCCTGACATCCTCAGCCACTGTGATGGATGAGGCTTATCTCTGTTGTCTCCAGCAGCCTCATAAACAAACAGCAGACGTGCAGCTGCGGATAGAGTCGACGTAGGTGATTTTTATTTATAGCAGGTGGTGAAATCAGGGCAGCCTCTATAAATAGCCCAGAGGATCTCCTCCTGTGTGTGTGTGTGTGTGTGTGTGTGTGTGTATGTGTGTTTGTGTGTGTGTGTGTGTGTGTGTGTGTGTGTGTGTGTGTGTGTGTGTGTGTGTGTGTGTGTGTGTATGTGTGTATGTGTGTGTGTGTGTGTGTGTGTGTGTGTGTGTGTGTGTGTGTGTGTGTGTGTGTGTGTGTGTGTGTGTCTGTGTATGTGTGTGTGGATGTTTGTGTGTGTGTTTGTGTGTGTGTGTGTGTGTGTGTGTTTGTGCGTGTGTGTGATACAACAATAGACTGTCTTCCCCACTCATCCCTGTGGCAGTAGTCGAGTCTGGAGTTACTCTTACAATAATACTTTTTTTTTAAATCTGATTTTTAGCTCCTCTCCTGCTGTTAGAAAAAAACGTTTTTGTCCAAATACAGAACAGCTAAATCAGATTAAATGACAGTTTCGAAAAGAAAGACACTCGCTTCGTGTATTATTATTTTAGTGGGGATTTAGAGGCTGTACTGCGTATAGAGACCTTTATGAAGCACATAAAAAGACTTTATTTACAAAACATCTGGTGCTAAAACCAGGAAAATTAAAGCAGAGACTATTCTCACCAAAACCAGACAGCGCGGCTGAATTCTCAGGTCTCAAATAGCTCCAAACAAGTCAAGGCACTAGTCGCTCAACGTGAGTCCAAGTCCAGTCTAAAGTAGGTAAAACAAGTCCAAGTCTCGAGTCCGTCAAGATACGTCCAAGCTGAGTCTGTCCCAACTGGTCTATGCTAAGCCTCAGGTAATGCAGGAGAAGTTTTCTTTATTTTGTCTCAGGTGTTTCAAGTCAAAGTCGAGTCTTAAATTGTTACAGCTAGGTCCAAATCATGTTTTGAGTCCTTTTAGACAAGTCAAAGCTGCTTTATGTCTCAGGTCTGTCATGACAGGTCTCAAATCAACCCTTAGTCACTCATGACAAATCCAAGACACATCTGAGGTCTTCAAAACAAGTGCAAGTCAAGTCCTTGGTGATTCCAGACTAATCCATGAGGCTTCTCTCAGAGCAGGTCTCAAATCAATTCTGGAGTTATTTGGAAAAAAAGAGTCAAGTTTCAACTCTGAAGGTCAAGTCCAAGTCAAACCTCATGTTTTTTGAGGCATGTCCCAAACAAGTCAAGTCCAATAGAGCAAGTCTCTAGTCAACTGGGAAATCATTTTCAATTTTAACTCAGTAATAAATAAGTCCAAGTCATCATCAAACATTAAAATTATTATAAAACAAATTCTCAAGACAAGTTCAAGTTTAACATCATGCAGGGCAAGTTAAGTCGAGTGGAGTCGACTCAATCGAGTCAAGTCACAGATCTTAGTAAGTGTGGCTCATCATTAAAGTGATGCTGCAATTTAACATTAATTCCTCAAAACTGCTGCTTCAAAGTCTTTGACGTGGTTTTAGTCTTTAGAGTCAAGTCTCACAGAGCAGTCAAGTCCATGCCAGGTTTACCAAGTGACTCAAATACAAGTCTCAAGTCTACAAGTCCTGGACACAGCTAACGGTCAACCCTGGTTTGGTTTACCCATTATAACAACCATTATAATGACCATCAATCAACAATCGTTGTAATGACTGTGAGAACGACCTCATAGTGACCTTTATAACCACCTTTCACTGAGCTTGAACGAGGAAGAGTTGTCAGCTGGTCTGTGACCATCCGACTGACGAGAGAAACAGATCAGCATTGTTCCTATTTTGCCTTGAGGATTAGTCGGTGGATGTTACCTGCATTAAATGCTGTGGGGGGTTTTTTTCATAATAAAAATACTGTAATTTGTCAGTGAGATAAAGTGGTTACGCAAACACAGGCTGTAAAACTAAAAATCCATACGAGCTCGGCCCCAGTCTGAGCGGTGGCGCATCCGATCGCCGCTTTCAGGGGAAAAGGATGCGGCGAGCTGTCGGGCTGTGTAATCTGGACAAGAAATGCTGCCCGGAACAAATCCACTCAACTGGAAACTGTCAAGTTTTCTGGCAGTGAGGAAGAAATCCTCAATGGACGCTGCCGTGTGGAGGAACTCCTGTGGAAATATTCCCTTTTTTTTTTTTTTTTTTTTTACAATTGCCTGAAAAGTTGCCGCTGGATATCTGCTGCGTTCAGAGAGAAAATGGATGAGAAGTCTGATAATCGCCCGTGAGGAAAGAACATTTTCCTAAAATAAAGTCTACGTCCTCTCTTCTTTTAAAGGTCCGATAAGGAGTTCAGTCTCTCTTTCTCTCTCTCTCCTTATGTCTGTCGCTCTCTCTCTCTCCTCACAATAAGTAGCTTAAATTCAGTTTCCAGACCTTTCAGAACTGCACTGAAGAGTGACATAACACCCCGGAGGGGTGTGTGTGGTTGTGTTTGAGTGTGTAAGTCTGTGTGCAGGAAAAAGCACGCGCGCCTCGTTGTGTTCGAGCGCCGGCAGATCGTGGGAACATTGGCGGCTGCGGGGCAGATTGGCAGCGGGATGCCGATAATTTCTTAGTCGTCGTCCTAATGAAGATCACTGAGCTGTGAATCCACAGAGCCACCAGGCCTGTGCCGCTTCGCTGCTGCCATTAACGAAGTCTGTCAAACGAAAAAAAAAAAATTAAAAAGAGCGTGTATCTGATATAATGGAGCCTTCGAGGAATCAGCTCCTCCTCCTTTCTCCGAGGTCTTTGTGAGGCACTGAACAGGGATCCCGAGAGTCAAAGAGCCACGAAATGACTCAATTCGACCACATACTTGTTCTTTGGCTGTGGGTCTTTTTTTTTGCTCAGTCTCATGAATTCTTACCTGTCAGAGGAGCTGGAATTACCTTTAATTATCACCATTTACATCCCAGTGAGTGCTGATTTGGTGCTTTGTTCGTCAGAGGGTGCCTGAGTTGAAGCCTTGTCTTTTATGTGGAAAACATTGAGCCCTTCCCACTGGGAAATTTAAGGAAGTGCCACTCGTGGTCAGATGTGGGAAGTTAACCAGACCTGCCTTTGCCAAACCAACCAGTTCGTCCTCAGCCTTTAAGGGTCTTTTTCATGTAACACTGTTTGAAAACATTCGCCTTTTATGTCATTTGTCCAAATTGTTGTCAACTGCAGCGACTTCTTGGCCTAACACTGATCTATGCTTCTGCTACAAACCTACGCTGTAGCCCCCCAAGTGTCCTACGCCAACGTGAGCATCTATACTCCTGCATCTGTGTTACTCTACAGTTACTCCACCAAACCACTAGTTGCGGTGGCGTTAATACACCAGCGTGTCGAGGTTCTTCGCCCCTGCTTTCCACCAGTTTGTCGGTGTTTGAAACGACGGCGACTGAAACCGAGCTGATCTCGATGGAGTCGGACCAGACGGATGTTGAACAGCGGTTTTAGTATTTCCTGAATTTACTGTGACGCAGAAACAAAAGAAGACGTCGGAGGAGACGGTCTGAATGACGGCGAAGGAAGAGACAGACACGACCAATCAAAGTTCTCGAGGTCTGTGTTGCCACGACTACCCCTGGCCAATGAATCTGGGCAGAGAAAGTGAAAAAGCCGCCGTTGGCCTTTCTTCATTACCGGAGCACTGAGGTGCTCTTGAGCATCAATGGAGCTGCTCAGCGGCAGCCAATCAGACCGTGGTTGCACCGAGCAGCTTCCAGATGTGAAGATGTGGCGCTGTGATGGGCGTCAGAGCGTTTCTGCTGGAAAGAACTTAGATTTAAGGGAAACTTCCCTGAATAGATGAAAAGTCGTTAGAGTCGTTAAAGTCACCTGAGACCGAGTACGAATGTTTAATCTCCTGGGAAGTGATTAAAGGACAATATCATCCCGGGGGGGGGGGGCAGGTGGTGTCCTAGACCTCCTCCTCTGTTGAAGGACGGTTTCTCTACTTTGGCATAGGAGCCCGTTAGACTCTTGAAAACAAAAGTAAAAAGGTTGAACAGTAGTTGGACTTGTGCCTAATCAGAAACTTTTCAAACAGCAAGATTTGGTTTCAGTAGAGAAATACTTTGGAGGATGAGAACCAACTGTTTTGTTTGGCAAATGTGGTTCTGGTAAACTTCCCAGCTCTGACAAAGAGCAGTGCACAAGCCTGTCAGTAGGAGGCATCCAGACCAGGACTGTGCTATATTTGATCGCTGTGAAGGAGATTTTTCTTGGACACAGATACTGCTCACTGCTTCTCAAAGACGGACAGAGCATCAGACGTTATACCGCAAAACACCCACAAAGTCAATAAAAACCAAGAAAATCAGAAAACTCTAAAATGTTGCAAAAAGGGCAGATTCAAAAAACTTTTCATAACATTAAAAACATTACTTCAGTCGGCCAGTTTCACCAGCGACCCCAGCGGGACTCGAACAACCAACTCAACCTCCAGTTAGGGCCTCGCTACGCCCACCGGGCTACAACTGTGAAGCTAAATATGAAATTTCACAAGTTAAGTTTAAGCAGATTAACACAAAGCTGCCAGGATCAGTCCTCTGTCAAACCAGCTTGACTCGAAGCTTTGGTCTTGATTTATAACTCAAGGAAACGACACCATGGGAGTCGCTAACTTTGGTTCATGAGGCTCACGCAGCGTAGCTCCGCCGCCAGTGAAGCCGGCACCGACCGCTCTGCCTCCTCTCAGGCCGTGAGCTAGGCCGCGAGCTGGGCCAACGACAGCTACGCTAGCTCTCGTCTTCATCAGCTCGGCCGGCTTGGCGCAGCGTGTTCCCCTGGCTCGAGGGGGATGAGCTAGGCTACGCTTCAGAGGACTCCTCACCTTCAGGGTCTCACACACCCACACACACACACACACACACACACTCCAGGCCTCGGGTGTCCCTGCTGGTTAGCCTCAGCTGCGTATTAGCGATTCTGGCAGAACCGGTTGGTTTTGTGGTTGTTGAGGATGCTGATGATGATGCTGATGACGATGATGATGCTGAGCCTGCAGCCTCGCTGCTCTGTTAATGCATGCATTAATGGATGCATGAAGTCCAACATTCCCTCAACCAGCAGAAACATCCATCACTTGGTTTATATCACAGGAAGAAGAGGCTGTTGATGCATAGTTACTGAATAGAACCTTCATTATATTCTTCATCGTGTTCGGATTAAACCAGAAGGGAGAATGTGACTATATATGTGATATATATATAAATATATATATGAGGTGTCTGGTAGTGATGAAACCACAGGAATCTATCAGCTGAGTCTGCAGCTGTGTTTGTGTATTAACAGTCAAAGTGCTGTGTGAATGCGTATGAATGGGTGAATGTGGTTTTATAGTGTAAAGCACTTTGAGTGGTGGATAAGACCAGAAAAGCTCCAAATAAGTTCAGTCCATTTACAACCGAGGAGATTTTAAACGACAGAATTGTCAAGTTAAAAAAATTATTTTTGCTGATGGAAAAACATAAGCCATCACTGACCTAAACGACTCAGCCTCATCAGCTTGACTCTCTCTCTCTCTCTCTCTTTCTAGGCCATTAGACGACTGGTTTATTTTATTCAGTCAAGCAGAAATACCATCAAAACTACATAACAAACATAACGAGCTCCTTTAGTTTGGGTTAGTTCTTCCTGTGTGTGAGACTATGTGTGTGTGTGTGTGTGTGTGTGTGTGTGTGTGTGTGTGTATTCGTGTTGTTGGTCGGTCAGGTTCTGCCTTCAGGCGACAAACAGGAAGTGGGACAGGGCAGGAAATAAAGGAGACAGAGAGGACGACAGAGAGAAGATCTGTCCTGATGAACTGAACACACACTTGAACACACACTAAGGGTCAAAGGTCATCCTCATTCAAGTACTGAGAGGCTCCAGTTTTCTCTCTTGTTTCCCTTTGCAGTTCTGAATACACAGGAAGTGTTGAGGGCAGAAAGCCTGTATGAGAGCCGGTATCAGCAGCAGTCCGTTTGGGTCCGTTCTGGTCGGGTTGGGTCCGGTCCGGTCCGGTCGAGTCGGGTCAGGTGAGGGGTCCGGTAAGGTTGAGTTGGGTTGGGGTGGGGTGGTTCCGGTCCGGTTGGGTCGGGTCAGCTGAGGGGTCCGGTCAGGTCAGGTCCGCTCACTGACTCACAGCCGCTCACACATACACACACACACACACGCACGCTCAGGGGACGGGCTTCCAGAAATCGACCACTAAAACCACTAGTCGTTATATTTACACACCAGATGCACTGAACAGTAGCTAACGTGTCAAACACTAACGCCTGTATACATTTACATAGAATATCCCTGAATATCTCCCGGTGAATGACACGACTTTATTTCTTTATTAGCATAGTCTCTCAGCAGGAGTCTGTCGCTGCAGCGAGCTAAAGATAAACTTTAAAGAAGGTTCTGTTACCGACACAGCACTTTTCTGGAAGTGTCTCAAAAATAAATCTGGTCTAACCGAGGTTGGTGGCGAGAAAAGGTTCAGATGTGAAACTTTCATCATTTCTCCTGGGAAAGTTTTCTCCTGGAGATGAAAGCGATGCTACATCTCCAAAGAATGCGTGAACGCAGAAATCGGATCAGAGAACCGATGTTAAAGCCGAAGAACGACGGAGGAGGACGTTCAGGAGCAAGAAAAAGAGGAAAAAGAGGAAATGCTCAACAGAAGCGAGGTGGGGTCCTGATTCGCGTTCAACCGAGAGCGCCCTCTAGCGGCCACAGTGGTTAGGAGGAAAATCTGGTCACGTTATTACTGAGAATCAGAGTCTGTGTGTGTGTGTGTGTGTGTGTATTCGTGTTGTTGGTCGGTCAGGTTCTGCCTTCAGGCGACAAACAGGAAGTGGGACAGGGCAGGAAATAAAGGAGACAGAGAGGACGACAGAGAGAAGATCTGTCCTGATGAACTGAACACACACTTGAACACACACTAAGGGTCAAAGGTCATCCTCATTCAAGTACTGAGAGGCTCCAGTTTTCTCTTGTTTCCCTTTGCAGTTCTGAATACACAGGAAGTGTTGAGGGCAGAAAGCCTGTATGAGAGCCGGTATCAGCAGCAGTCCGTTTGGGTCCGTTCTGGTCGGGTTGGGTCCGGTCGGTCCGGTCAGGTCAGGTCCGCTCACTGACTCACAGCCGCTCACACATACACACACACACACACGCACGCTCAGGGGACGGGCTTCCAGAAATCGACCACTAAAACCACTAGTCGTTATATTTACACACCAGATGCACTGAACAGTAGCTAACGTGTCAAACACTAACGCCTGTATACATTTACATAGAATATCCCTGAATATCTCCCGGTGAATGACACGACTTTATTTCTTTATTAGCATAGTCTCTCAGCAGGAGTCTGTCGCTGCAGCGAGCTAAAGATAAACTTTAAAGAAGGTTCTGTTACCGACACAGCACTTTTCTGGAAGTGTCTCAAAAATAAATCTGGTCTAACCGAGGTTGGTGGCGAGAAAAGGTTCAGATGTGAAACTTTCATCATTTCTCCTGGGAAAGTTTTCTCCTGGAGATGAAAGCGATGCTACATCTCCAACGAATGCGAGAACGCAGAAAACGGATCAGAGAACCGATGTTAAAGCCGAAGAACGACGGAGGAGACGCGGTGCGTTCAGGAGCAAGAAAAAGAGGAAAAAGAGGAAATGCTCAACAGAAGCGAGGTGGGGTCCTGATTCGCGTTCAACCGAGAGCGCCCTCTAGCGGCCACAGTGGTTAGGAGGAAAATCTGGTCACGTTATTACTGAGAATCAGAGTCTGTGGTGCTGTGTGTGTGTGTCGGGCGGGGGTCTTAGCCTCTAACACAGGGGACTGCCGGTTGATCAAAGTTGCTGACCACGAGTCGGCACCGTGATGCTCGTCTTAACCCGAACCACCATGTTTGAGGGGATTTGAAAGGATTTGGATCCAATAAGCGGATTCAGTTCTGGATTTGGATTTGATGGGATGATGTCGAACTCTGACCCTTAACCCCCCCAACATCAAATTAAGTGAATGTACTACTGATACTACTAATATAAAAACCAGGTCCAGGTGCAAATGAGTTCAGGAGGATTGTTGAAACTCTGGTTTTGGGGTGAGAGATGAAAACCAATAACCTGAAGATGTGAAAAAATGTGAGCTCTTTACCTTCAGCCTCCCCCCCCGGAGGGGCTGGGCCATGAAAGAGCCAATGAAATAAAGACAGCCCCCCCACAGAAAAACTCAACATGGATTTATAGTGTCAACACGGAGCCTGCAAATACTGAATCAGTCCATCAGACAGAGAAATGGGAGAAGTGATGACTCAGAGCCTCCGACTCAATGAAGCTACAAAAATGTTAGATTTCGGTTTTTGAAAAATGCCAGTGGGAAGAAAAAAAAATCCACATCCAGAATAACTGGGTTTATTACTTCTAAACCTAGAAAATTCAAATTTTCCAGGATGTTCAGTGAACTGTGAATCACCGACTCTTGTCACCAGAGAGAAGTTAGATATCGGACAATTCTACAAAACTCCGGCAACGTTTATAATGTCCATTCATCCAAAATGAGCCCCAGTTCCTTCCAGAGTCATTAGTGTAACCTGAACCAACTACAGCAGTAAAATGCTAATTTCTCATTAATGCATAGGACATAATGATCTAATGATGTAGTTTATGATAGAAACATTCACAGTGGCAACCTACCGTTGTCAGTGCTTTTACATTCACAACATTAATAAGTATGATTCTCTGATTGATCCTAATTAGCTACTGGTGCTGACGGAACTTTGACTTCGGAAAAAGATAAAAGTTGAATATTTCACATAAAGCTGATGTCACTGGAGGAGGAAGAGGTGGAGGAGATGGAGGAGGAAGAGGAAGAGGAGGAGGAGGAGTAGGTGGAAGAGGAGGTGGAGGAGGAGGAGGAGGAGTAGGTGGAAGAGGAGGAAGAGGAGGTGGAGGAGGAGGAGGAAGAGGAGGTGGAGGAGGAGGAGGAGGAGGAGGAGGAGACAGTGCAGCAGACCCCAACTTCTGCCCTGGAGTCAAAGCCGACATTCGCATTTCACCGGAGGCGCAAAACTTCAAGTAATTTTTGGGATCGTTAATTCCAGCCGTTGTTTTCATTACACAAGCTGTTTCAGTTGGTTTCCGCTGTTTACACTCGTTTCCGTCACCATGGAAACTGTGGAGGAAGAAGATCTGATGACAGCAGGTTTCTGCGTGTAAATCTATACCGACAATCTGACCCTCGGGGGCCCCCGTAGACGCAGCGACCAAAAATATGGTTGGGTCCGATCCTGACATGAAGCGGCGTCAGCTGAGTGCGACCTGTCTGTTCTGTTCCACCACGTTTTCCTGCTGAATAAACCTTCCCTCGATAAAAGTGTTGAATCAGCTGCAGACGCTAAAAAACCTTCAAGATAATAAAAAATGCACCAAAATGTTCGAGGCCAGAACCAAACGTTCGATGTCTAGTCACAGATTTCTGACAGAAGAGAAAAAGAAAATGGCTGTCGGGCGTTTAAATCCGTCCTTTTTTTTCCCGGCCCGAGTCGAGGCCGGATCCGGTCTCGGTCCATTACAGTCTAATGGCGAGCTGGCAGATCCCCGCTGCGACAGCAGCAGCCGCCGTGCCAGCAGTGACGAAGAGGCCAATGCGTCAGACTGGGCCGGTGACAGGGACATTTCCTGCAGCCGGCGCTCACCCAAATAGTTGCCGCCGCCAGGTGCTGCCTGGGTCCTGTCCTCATCACTGGGGAACAGGACCCGGACGGCACCACGAGGACGTGCGAAAACCGTCGCCACAGGGACAGGTCGAGGTTTACCCCCCTTTTGTCAAATTTGCTATAAGAAACATTTCAAGACAAATAATCACCTTTTCTCCAAACCAGGATTCTCATTCATCTGTGTCGGACTCGCCGAAGGTTAAACCACTGACTTGGAGGCACCGCGATGACTCTGGTGCCTCCAGACACAGCTGGGAACCTGCAGTCAGCTGCGAGGGATAATTTGGCACAAAAGCACATTCAACACTGCGATAGGGGAGTGTGGCTGGACCGAGGCAGCATCCAGCTTTTCAATTAGTCACACACACATACACACACTGTACCATAGGCTGCAGCTGACTGCCCTGCTGCTCCGATGACTCATAGGCTGTTTGGTGTCGGTGAATACACCAGGTGTGTGTGAGTGTGTGTGTGTGTGTGTGTGCGTTTGCGACCATGTTAGGATGAATGGGCGTCCTCCCTTAATCATCCTCCTCCTCTACCTGCTCTAATTTGCTCTCATCAGCAGAGAAAATCCCGTCTCTCTCAATCCTTCGTTCCAAAATGTGAGAACAAACCGAGTCCTCGTCTGGAAACACTGCAGGTACAAAAACACAGCCAGCAAAAGGAGAAGAATCGTCTCGACATGCCAGGATTAACCCCGTCTCCTAAAAGTTAACTACTTTGATTTGAGGGAAACGTAACATGAAGTTGTTTCAGCAGCTGAAGCTTCACCACCAAGGACTAAAGACCTGAACCCCCTGAGATTTAAAAACCTTGCGTCCGCCCGGCAACCTGCCTCCATGGAACGAGAACACAACTCAGGCCTGAGACAAAGTTTTTCTAAGAGAACAATGATTCGAAAATGAGAAAATGTGTTTGTCTGAACTCACTGACCAGTAAAAGATCGATTGTCTATAGCTAAACATCGACAGGCATCTAAGGAAACTGCAGGTAGATTGTCACCGACTGAAGCTGCAGCCCTGTCCCCCCCCCCCCCCCCCCCCATGACCCCCATGACCCCCGTGGCCCTCCAGCCTCGGCACTGACAGCGTAAAGCAGAAACAGGCTGGGAGGCATTCGCTTGGCCTGGAGAAAAAAAAGACACTACACAGTCAGTGGCGAGAAATTTTGGGATTTAACTGAACCAAATGATTCAAATCAGCAACAGTGATTTTATATTTTAAGTGTAACGATGTTGGATAAGTGATGTCAAGTTAAAAGCAAGTTAAAAGCAATAATTAATAATCAATTTTGTACTGACACCTCGATCTGGGTCGGGGGTGGGGGACAGATGAACTCCACAACTAGTTCATAGTTGCACCAACATATGCAGCAGCTACAGAGCAACATGATCCTGCATCTGGATCTGGTCCATCTGACGAATCTTAGTCCAGGATGCCCTCTTCTTTTAGCTCTGGCTTTGGTCTCCACCAGCTCTTGAGGTGAAACCTCTGGCTCTTCAGCTGCTAAATGCTCCACCATGTTGACCAGCTGGTCTCTGACTGTGCCTTTCAGACTAAACCAGACACTATAGATCCTCTGTGGCACCAGCACCATAGGAGACGGCTCCACGCTCGGCCCTGATTGTCAGATAATCCCAGATTAAAGGTTTTGGGTTTTGTGGACCGGTTTACACCCTAAACAAAGGTTTAATTGGTTACTGCAGATCCACAAACTGCGCTCGAGGTTTCAATGGCTTTTCCCGGATTTTTGGAGGCTTTTTTGGAAGTGTGGTTCATCTTCATTTGGAATCTTTGCTTCCTCTTTGTGCGAAAAGGCAGATCCATAATTATATCACTGTGGCTATCTGCTGCAGAGAGCTAGACCCCCCCCCCCAATTCGGTTCAATTCGTTCAGGTGAGAACGGCGACTTTCTCCACCTGAAAGACCCATCTCGCTCCTCTAACCAGGTTTTTATTCTCTCATAAGATTTGGAAACATCATGATTTTATTACATTACACTGAGACGGCAGTGAGTCACGAGTTAAAATAAGAAACACACTTCATCTTCAGGTTTTATCGTTCCTCTGTTTACTGCCTTTATCCTGCTCATTCCTTTCTGTCTTTTTTTTTTAGTTATCCGAGGTACGTTAGCGCTGTGATGCTGCCTTCAGGTCATGTAGGAGACATCAGAAAACACCGTGCACGAATGAGGCAACATAGACAGAAACAAGACATAAAACCAGTTTGAGCCTTAACCTATCCTTCCGAAGTTTCTATTTTCATGGGTATTGTAATATAATGTAAAAATATATGAGGTACCAGCTTGTGTTGTAGTAGTAGTGAAACTACTGCATGTCTATCGTCATGTGTTTAACATCATTTACAGACGTTACAGACGTGTGATTTTGAGACGTTTTAGGTTTGATAAACTCACATAAAAGACTTTTGTAGATTCACATAGTCTTAAGTTTTCAGATTAGAGTCCATCACTATTACGTCGTTGAGGGAACTATATACATTCATACATTTCACATTTTCAGAGAGTCTAATAACGTGTTGGGGGGGTTAAATATAAAGGTCAGTTCACATGTGAGGTTTGATAATTTCATGTGTGAAAACATGATGTTTTTTTTCTCTGCGTTTTTGAGAAAACCAAAGTTAATTTTACGACTTCACTTCACTGCGGTGAAGACGTGGACACGAACCGAGCGACTCCGTGTTTCCAAGCCAACGAGCTAGAGGAGCGTTTTCCGAACAGTGTCCTCCATCGGCAGGACGGTGTCATTCATTTCTTCGAAAAAAATTACGGATCACAGAAAGGATTTTCTGATCTGCCACCTCCGTCACTAAGGTTTGGTAAAGTTCGGTCAATTAAAATGAGGTTTATGGAATCATGGAAGCAGGAAACCACCACTTCCTGACACCTCCATCCACCCCAACCTTCTCCATGAGAGGTTTTTGCTGCCATACTTCTACATTTCCTCCCCGACACACAAACGTTATTGTTCCAGGACCACCGGAGGTTGTTTCTCGGAAAATGAGGATCTGGCTGGATTTATGTGTCTGAACGAACGGCCTATGCCAGAGATTTACCGCATAGACCAGTCTCTTCCGGTGTCTGAAGCATCTGCCTCTCCTGTTCCCTGTTTATCCGATGCACGACTCCGTCTCGCACTCGTATTAAGGACGAGTGTCTCCCCGAGGCTCCAGGGGAAGCGCCTGCATAACACATCAGCCTTGGGAAAAGGAAAAGAACCCTTCATCCGCTCCTGAGATTCCCTGCATCGCCGGTGGGTGAACTGCGAGAGGCAATGAGCTCGTCTGAATCCCTAAGTTTAAATGTCCATATTTCCTCATTGCATAGATTAACATTTGTTTAAACAGCAGTGATTTCAGACCGAAGAAAAACCGAAGCCTTAAAAGCTGCATTCAGGCGCAGCACAGTCCTGTTTCTGTTGTAGGTTTCAGCTCAGAATGGACCAGAGGATAAACCAGTGTGTGGGAGAGATAAAACCCCAGCAGGCCTCTAAATAAAAAAACAAAAAAACATCTCATCCCGACCAAACGTCCAGATGAGTAAGAGCAGCGGACCAGTCGCCCCGGGACAGAATCTGCCCGGGACGACGCTCAGTCGAGCGCAAACCTCCGCCAGTGCCAAATGCTGACGAAAGCCAGGGAAAGTTGCCGGATCTGTATCGTTAGGGGGAGTGATTTAAAAAAAAGGTTAAAAACAGATCGGGACCAAAGTGAACCCCCCCAAATCCCTGCACCGAGTTCAGCGCAGGTACAGGACTTTTTGGGATAATCCTGCAGAAAAAGTGAAAACAAAACCTCCTTTACTCCCTTAGTGGCCATTATTTCATTCAGCAGATACCCCCCCTCCCAAAAAAAATAACCACATCTCTGTATAAACGACCAACCACAGAAATTCATCTTCTAAAATACCAACACACAAATATGAGCTTCACCGTGTCTTCAGTCTTCCTGGGAACAGGAGTCGCTCCGCAGTGACAGTAGCGTCCCAGATGTACAGCGGCGTCCAACAGCTGGATGGCGGCAGGTGCCGGAGGTGTTGTCGTCAAGCGCAGGAGTGTGTTCTGATGAAGACGAGATGGATTGTGCCAAATACGGCTGAGTGCATTGGTTAAAACCTGAAATCTTCATCCAGGCCAGAAGCTGTTAAATCACAAATTATTCTACCAAAGAGACAAAAGTCTGGGTATTTCCAGGTGTATTTCTAGAATTTTATAACCTGTCTTTATATGAGGGCTTTTACTTTTTCACCATCTGCTTGAGCAGGAGAATTTGGATTTTTTTGCTAAACACAAATTTCTTTTCCTCCTTACATCAATAAGCAGGTCGTTTGTCTTTTTCAACAACTGATCCATGCCTATTTTTAATTTGAAATTCCACTGAAAGAAACAAAGGTTTTTTTAGAATATTGCCTTTTTTCATCATCTGAGCTCTGACTGGAGTTTGTTATTTTTTTTACTATGTCCCATCCTAACACCTTCTTCTTCTGTGGTGGTTTAACGGGAGCAACTGGAGGACCAGCGCCACCAGCTCTTCACCTCGATGAACTAATGCTAATATTCACAATTCAGCGGTGGATGGAGACAAACATTAATCAACATTTTCTTCAGCAGAAATGGTTGAACATGCATTAAATTTGGGAAAATGCGCGTTTCTTTTCTGCCGTCCCTGTGTTTGCTTTAGTTACATTCAGGAAACCAAATCTACCTGGTAACGGCTCAGAGAAGACGCTGAATACATGGTTAAAAGAAATCGCGGCCGACTGTCGGAAGGAGACAGGAAGTGAAACTACTGACTCCACGTCCACGTCCAACCTGTTGTCCATTCTGTCCCTATGGCAACAACATACCCCCTCCAAAACAAATTAAACAGAAGTCAGTCTAAGTTTTCTCTTGGTTCAGTTCTCAGGTAACGAATCCAGAATCCATCTTCTCCACGGTAACTTTTCTACATCCTGACGCGAAGCAGCTCCTGCTCAACAAAGCTCATCACTAGCTCACTGCGGCAAATTCTTATCACTAATAAACTCTGATTAACTCTAATTACACAGAAAGTAATTATGACATTTTACCTGTTTACCAGAGCCGGAAGTGATGATTTTTAAATGTGACCTTCATATAATAGAAAAAGTGGCCTCTCTTTTCTAGGGATGGAAAGTTTGTGGTTTTTGCTCCCGTGAATCCCACAGATGTTTATTCTTTAGGTGAAACAACCACAACATGTGGACAAAACCCTCCACATTTCCAGTTTGCTATGGTTGTTCCTGCTCTCAGGGGATGAATCCTAGTGACCCCGGTGACCCCAGTGACCCTGGTGACCCCGGCAACCTCTGCTCTGGTGTCATAATCAGACCAAACTCACACTGGGGCCGAAGAATTATTCAGATTTTCATGTTTTGAGTCTGGTGAAATGTGTTTGAATGTCCTGCTCCTCAGAGGATGAACCACATTAACCTACAGTTTTAGCTCCACCACCTGTAAAACCCCAAAAATCTTTGATAATTTGGGTGTCATGAACACAGTGGCCTCCAGGGTGAGGGAGCTACACTGGGGCTTTGGCTGCCAGTGTTGTTGGCTAACGGTGATTTTCACCAGCTTTAAAAACGGGTTAATCTTTCTATGGAGACGGACTCATTCACCAGGCCGGTCCCAGACCTGCGGGCGCGTCTGGGACACAGGTGAGTGTAAACTCGCTCCGAACGGAGCTCTGCAGCGGGCTCACCTGATGATGTCGTCGTTGTGGCCCAGGTAGAACCTCTGGCCGTGCTCCCTTGTGTTGTACACCACGCCCACACCGGCCACGAAGTACACCACCTCCTTCCCGGCCGTGTAGTACAGGTTATTCCGGCACTGGTGGCCCCGGTACCCGTAGACCCAGTCCAGCCTGAGCCGGCAGCCCGGGGCGCTCCGGTCCGACATGGTCGCTCATCTGAGGCCCGGTGCCGGTTCGGCCCCGCTACTCTCTCGTGGTTTCTGGACGCTCCGGACCAGAGGAGCAGATCTGTGGTCGGTTCGCCGGAGTTTATCCCCTGACCTTGTTTTGGTTCTGGACTGTAAATGTCTTGCGAGTTCAGCCTCTCTCTAAGTTCGGGCTTATTGTGTGTAGTCGTTCTGGTTCTGTTCCAGTCGTGTTCCAGTCATTTCCTCTTTACGGGTTAAGGAGTGAAGCTGAAGCTTTGTTCTGTTCTGATCCAAACCCGAAGAACCAGGAGACTGAATCACTGATGTGAAACTCCTCCCTGGAGTTTTATTGATAAAAATAATCCGCTTTTATTCCTCTAATCTTCTGACTTAAAAGGTAACTTTTCAAATTAAGGTTCCTATAATATTCCTTGTTATGTGTCTGTGCCACTGTCACATGATCTGGGTTTTATTCTTATATTATTCATTATATCTGTTGTGGGTTTTTTTTTTTAATCTTTATGTTATTTACAACGTTTTCCTTCCAATTTAAATCAGCTGCTGAGACTTTTATGGTTTTATTTTTTTATCTCCAGTGATTTAGTGTAAGTTCCTTTAATACTCCTAAAGTGTGTTTATTATTATTATTTTAGTCTGTGATGAGTTTAAAGTGAGACCATCATGCTTTGGGGTATTTATTATCTATAATATAAATCTAAATCTATAACATAGACACGAGTAACACATGCGTTTTTCCAGCTAGAATGCGGGCACTCCGAGGCACGTGCCTGGTTCCTGGCCCCACCTGGAAGATTCTTCCCGGTTTTTACTCCACCTATAAAACACAGGTGGAACTTTTCCAAGGGGAAACGAAACGGAGACAGAAATGGAGAAAATTAAAAAAAAAATTACTCAAACGCGTCTGGAAAAGTTCTCGTCGTGTCCAAAAAACAAAAAAACAAAAAAACAAAAAAACAAAGAGACAGAGACGATCCTGAAAAAATCAAATGGACACAGGGCGGATGGAGGATTCTGCTCCTGGAAAATATAATAATCCTCCTCACACTAATCCTCGACCCCGGAACCAGCCCCGGTCCCTGCAGCGCGGCAGCCTTCGCTCCTGGAGCCGCTGTTTGGTCACATCGTCCCTGCGCGTAATAACGCACAGCAGGGAGGGGGTGGTGGGGGTGGTGGGGGTGGGGGGGGGCGGTGCCGCGGCTCACAAACCCATTCACAAATCTGTGCGTGAGTAAAAAAAACAAGCAGTCAGGTGGACAGGATGTATAATAATCCAGAGCCACGAAATAAAAGAAGCGGATTAGTTCCACTGTGAAATGATCAGGCGGCTCCGGGAGCGAGTCCGGGGGGGCGGCGAAAACGAGTGTTTAATCCCCGCTGATGATCCAACTTCAGCGGGCAGAGGAAGGGAGAAGCCCCCGCTCCAGACCGCAGCATCCCGGCCGGATGACGGGAGAGGAAAGTCCTGGTTCCCGGCGGGAGGAGGAGGAGGAGGAGGCGGAGGAGGCGGAGGAGGAGGAGGAGGAGGAGGAGGAGGAGAGCATCCTCCCGCTGCAGCCGAGCGCCTCCAGCCGCTGACCCACAGACAGGCAGGCAGACAGGCGGACAGACGGGCTCAGCCGGTCGCTGGACCACGGACCCTGGTGCAGACCTCCCCGACCGCCGACGCTCCTCACTGTGACGCTTCCCCGCTCGGGCTCGCACTGAAACGCAGAAACGTCAAGTTGGACACGGGGTCGTCGCTACGCGCTTCCGTCGCTGGCCCTTAGAAATAAAAGCCCCCTGAGTCGGAGGGTGGGGGCGGTGCTCCCTCTGGACACCCCCCACCTCCATCCTGGGCCGAGCCGGGACCGGGATCAGGTTTAGAGACTGGTGGAAAATAAGTATATTTACTCAACTGCTTTAACCTGAGGTGAACGCTTTACTTGATTACAGCAGTTTTATGCTACTTTTCCTAATTTTACTTCACCGCATTACCGAGTAAAATATCATAGAAATACTTTTTACTGCACTACATTCATTTAACAGCTGTAGTTACTTTTATAACCCTCATTTAAAAGGTGCATCTTTGGGGGTTAAAACATAAACAGTAAATAGAGCTGCTACAATTTTCTGCATCACAAACAGCTGCCATGTTAATGTAGTTTTGAATGCAGGACTTTTACTTGTAATGGGGTATTTTTACTTTGTGGTACCGTTACTTTTACTTAAAGTATGGGTTCGGCTTTTTTTCCAAGTCTGTTGTAAAACAATAGTTGGGTGTCGTCTGTATATATGTGTATTTAAACCGGTGTTTCTTGCTTTAAATGTTCCTCCTGTTCACGCTGAACTGTACAAGATTCATTATATGCTGAGTCATGACGGAGAGATGGGGACAAAAACAAGGAATCTTTTTGAAATGTTAAAATACTGACAACGATTTACCCTTTAATTTGTTTTTATGAATTATGCGCTGATAAAATACTTCCTGACTAAAAACAAGGCTGTGGGGAACAAGGGAGACGGGCATTAAACATGTAATATGACCTTATAATATAAGATGGTATAACCTGTCAGATACACTGTGTGTGGTTGGAGTCGCTTCTGTAAGTGTCCGAGACTCAAAGACCTCAAACATTTCGCAACAAGCAGAGAAAAAAATAGAAGAAGAAAGAAAATAGATCAGTGAATCGGAATTTTGTTTCTTCTTCTCTCTCATGAATGAGGTGACGCCTCCTCAGGTTTACCTGGTGTCCCTCTGGAGGGTCCCGACCCCCAGGTTGGGAACCAGTGGACTAAACCATCTACCTGTATATATAGTAGTTAACAGCAGGTTTATCTGGTGACCCCCTGAAAGGCCCCGACCCCCAGGTTGGGAACCAGTGTTAACATGTGTATATTTTTCTGACAATACTTTTACTTGTAATGGAGTGTTTGTACTTCATTGTCTTGGCACATTTACTTAAGTAAAGTTTTTTGGTTTTTTTTGCTTTTTTAACAGCACTTTCACAGAATATATATTTACATTTTTCAATTTGATTTAATTCTGGTTTTTACTATTTTTATCTTGAATTAATTATTGTAATATTTATCATTTACAGCTGTGATCTCTGCAGAAGCTTAAAATATTAGTATCCTGTCGTTTAAATATGTTCAACAAGCTGAAACCCTGCGTGACCATTGTAATTTGAGCTCATCATGCGTGTGACCGTGACACGTAGCTTTATTTTGAAGGCCAAACCTCCACACTTCCGCTCTCGTTGCGGCGGTTTGCCACGCGCTTGCCGCGGCTCAGGCTCGGGAGGTCGCCACGACGCGCCGAGGCCGCAGAGGATTGTGGGACTTGGTGTTTTCCCGTCGGTGTTGACCGTTCGTGTGATTTTGGCAGCGAGGAGTAAAAAAACTACAAGTCCCAGCGGCGCTGTCCGAGGTGCTGAAGTCGAGAGACGCAGCCGAGCGAAAAAACTACGGGAGAGAAAGAAAAACAGAAGAAAAACTCACCTTTAACACTAGAACGGAAAATAATAAAAGGTTCGTGAGGACCCGGAGGAAACTAACGTTAGTTCTGGAAACTGTATATCACAAAATCAACGTATTAAATAACCAGGAAACAGTTTTTCCGTCGGTGATTTGAGGAGAAACGATGTGAAATTGAAACGTTGAAGTTCAGATTTTTCATCTTCCCCAGTTTCTGCTGACACATGAATCAGTAACAAGGTTTCGGCTGCTCAGTGGTCGAAGTCGGATTCATTTGTCTCCAGTTAACTGGTCTTTCGTCTGAAATTTGTTCCCAGAAGTAGCCAATCACACACACACACACACACACACACACACACACACACACACACAACCTCTGTTCCCACAGGACTTCCTCTCCTGTCTGTCGTCACCCTGACAACATCATGAGGGATTTACACACCCACACACACACATATTGTAACAGCTGTGTTTACCTTAATGCACCATGGTAACACACACACACACACACACACACACACACACACACACACACACACACACACACACGATGGAAGCAGCTGCTTCCTGGATGTGAGAAGTCTCAGCGACTGAAGCTGCAGACGTTTGTGTCGTCATCAATAAACTTAAACCGACAAGAGCAGTGAAGAGTCTGAACCTGACACGAGGTCTGACGGTTCCTCGGGTTCACTTACTGGATTTCTACGGCAGCTTTCAGCCAGCACGTCATGGCCTTCACGAGCGGACGGCGGCGGCTCAGTTGTCATCACCAGTGATGGAGAAGTTACTTCAGTAACACTCTGAGGTACTTGATTCTCTTTACTCCACTGATTCAGATCAACACACATAACAGGGAGCGTCATCGTGTTAAATAGTGTCTGCAACAAATCTAGAACAGTAATAGTGTAAAACAGTTAAGTGTAGTAAACTCACAATACTCACTTTTACTTATTTGTACAGAACCTTCTAGAACAAAGCAGTTTAAAGAGCTTAAACGAGACATTACAGGCATTAACACAGATCAAGATGTGAATTAATAGTCCAGAAGTTAATTTGATAAATATAAAGCAGCAGAGATGAAAGTTCAGCCGCGATGTAAACGACCTGAGATTTTGTTTCTCATCTGCAGAGGCTGAGGAAAAACTCAGATCTTTTACTAAATAGAAGTTTCACAGTGTAGAAATACTCTGTTACAGGCGTTGAAATACTCTGGTACTATCTAGAAATACTCTGTTACAAGTTAAAGTCCTACACTCAGATATTTGATCGAGTGACTTGAGTGCAGAGGTATGAGCATTGAAATATACTAACTAAAATCAAAAGTCGTCCTAATGCAAATGGCCTATAGGAGAATTATATATATATAAAATATTACTGAATAATGATTTAATAAGAGGCTTATTATTATTGATAAAAATAATACATCATGATTTATTATTTGTTATCTGTCCCATGTAAAGTGTCCCTTTAATAAGTCAGGGGCAGTTGAGGGGCAGTTGAGGGACAGTTGAGGGGGGGTCCACTTATTTGTCTGAACTGGAGATGAGCCGTTAACTTGTGGCCAACACAAAAAGACTTGTATATAGAATCTGTGAAAAGTGAAAATGGTTGAAGTTTGACTAAAGTTCTCAGCCGAGAAGTCTGTTGTTTTACAGAAGAGCTGGTGAGCGAGAGACTCTGCTCATCCACGTCTGCAGGTTTCTGTTCATGTTGCGCCACCTTGTGGCCAAAATACAGAAGGACACATTCGTTCTTCCTCCGTCTGGGACAAAGAAGGGTTTCGGGTCAACTGGTCGCCACAAGCTTTTTCTCTGAAAACAGTTAAAGCGACGCTGTGAGAGAAAAGTTCTGGTCCGGACGGACGAATGACGAGCTGAGACCCGATAAAGCTCAGCGAAGCCCAGAGGAAGCTGCTGATTCAGGGGATTATTCTCTGCGGCTTCATCACCACCACAGGGTCATTATAATAAATACGATTCTAGCTGCTTTTTAACAAAGGCTAAAACTGGAACCAAAAAACAATGACAAACGCACCTATAAAAAAATACAAATCTTCAGTGAAATCGCTCAAAAAATATTTTTGAGAAGTTTGCAACTTTTTAAAAAACATTTTTTCACAGAAATCACTGTATTAACCTATTGATGCTGTTAAATCCTCATATAAGCAGTGGCAGTCTTTTTTTTTTTCTACATGACTTTTAAATAGTTATTTTTAGTATAAAACAGAGACAAGTGCAGTTTAAACTGCAGAGTTTATAGGAAACAAGAGTTTAATTAAACTCTCTGAATGTCATGAGTTTGTAATCCTGTCTAATCCCTGCTGTGTAACACACACACACACACACACGCATTTTGCTTTCGGAGAAGTTGTCTTTGATGAGGTTTGAAACGCTGTGACGTCCATGGGGAACAAACAGTTGGACATAAATCACCAGACCAACTCATGTTTGGGAATTAAAGGATCAGTTCACCCAAATCAAACATCCATCAGGTCTTTGCCAGGTAACAACCATCCTCATTTAAAAGGCGTTTGGTGAAAGACGTCAGACTTAGTTTCTAACTTGTAGCTTCGAACACTGAGTGAGATTTATTTCGTTTGTTATATACTTAATTTTCTCTTCCTTCTCCGTACAGAAGTGTTTGTCTTTGGTGGGCTAGAAAACATCGGTTCATACCTGTAGTTGGTCTATTTTTAAGCTTTTACATTTTATAAACCTGGGGCTGCAGGTCAGCACTGAACGGCGCCACCTTCAGTACGATACTAACGTTTCTAGCAGCAGGTTGCTACATCTTGTACATTGGCTCCATTCTGGAAAGTGGACATCTCTTTTTGTTAGTCACCAGTTTGTCATTGTACAGTTCAGTAACACGAGCATTTTTTTCCCCCATCCTTACGAGCCTCCGGGGGTCAGCAGCAGTCAGCTGTACCTGCAAAGGTCAAAGTTCAGAGGATTTCGACCTTTGGCCGTCTCCACAGAATCCGGTGGAATGTCCAACTGGGCTTTTTACTCATTAATCTGAACAAAACTTAGAAGGGATTAGATTAAAAAGTGGAATAAAGAATAAAACTTATGTTGGCAAATGATCAACGTTGGAATAAGAATTAGCATCCTACAGGTTTTCGTAAAATTTTTTTTTTTTCCTCCATAATTTTTGATCCTTCATAAAATAACAGGTCACTGATATTTTAAATACCAGCAATGGATATATATATATATATATATATATATATATATATATATATATATATATATATATTACTTGACGTCACACACACGACAAAAAAAACGGAGTCTGTCTGCTTCGTTTTAAAAGCATTTTAATGGCTTTTTGCACATATGTAACAGAGATGGGGAGAAGTCTACGGGTGCAGATCCAACTAGCAGTGACCCCCCCCCCCAGTCCACATCACACAGACTACCTCACCTACAAACCCCAGCCCCGCCCCCACCCCCCACCCCCCCATCGTGGCAACCGTTGATTGTGCGAGATGAAGAAACGTCTCGTTGCTATGGTTACAGTGACAGAGGAATGCACACTATATTTATCAAATCGCCAGAGAAAAGAAAAAGGAAAAAAAAACAAAACAAAACGAAACAGGAACCATTTCAGGGCCGACCCCCGAGTGAAGAGTTTCTCAGTTACTTGTTTCACCAACGTAAAGCCCGAACACCCCCCACCCACCCGACGGACCCCGCCACCATCACCACGCTGTGGAAAAACGAAGGCACCCACCTCATTCCTGCCGTTCGCCCTCCACTTTTCTCGCAGCGGGTACGGAAGTTAATTAATGACAAAAGTTCAAAGCCAGAACAAAAAAAATCCAACTCAAGCTTTAATCGAGCAGGTTTTAAGAGCAAAGTTCTGGATTTGTGGCGGGTTTAAAGTCTAAACTCACCTTTTCCATGGCTGCTGTTTTTGAGGGATTTTGCAAAAAACACGGAAACACGCTTTTCAGAGAACACGCCCCCTACAGGCTAGTAAAATCGGACATTTCGTTCAGTTGGAGATAAACTGAAGAAATCAAGAAAATTGGCAGCGTGGTAAATAAACTACCAAAACTAAAGCGCGAAACACTCGCGATGGTCATAAAAACGCTGATAAAATTCAGAGGCCGGCCGTTGGAACCTCGTTGAACCGCGCTCCCAGATCAGCGCCGCCACGCTCTCAAACCTGGACTCTGACCGATCGCGGCGCAAATGATTTCATTTTGTCATTAAAGAGCCTCCGTAGAAAAAAGGAAAAGTCAAGTAACTCGACAGACAGTTTCACTGCGAGGTTTCACCACGGTACAAACGTGATGCTGAAGCCAACAAGCAAGCGACTGTTATTCTGCGACACTACTCACTTCCAGTAAATGCTTTTTAAGAACCAACCCCTCCACTTAACAGCAATGCTTAAAGTAAGTTTTTTTTATTTATTCATTTATTTATTTTATATAGAACATCTATGTCTCCATATTTGTCAGACTAAATAAACTTTAGACATTTCTTAACTGTGGAACAGAAAACACATACTAGAGAAAATGAGAACAAAAGAAAAATACTCCGGGTAACTGAGGGAAGAAGTAAATGTTTCAAAAAATGTATAGAGAGTAGAAAATAAACCTTAGTGGATGAGTCAGCAACATTCTCACTGGTCTTAGTTATTTATACCCCCGTCGAGTCGTGGACGGCGCCGACCCGACCCGACCCGACGGCTCCTTCATTCAGATTTGTTAAGTGTACATATCATTTTCAGGTAAAGAAAAGTTATACTCAAATGAAGCTTATTATGGTCGGTAGGTATTAATATTATTATTATTAGTAGTAGTAGTAATAATAGGTGAAATTAAACACAGGTTTATTTTTTAACAGTTTGTTATACACAAGTTATACATACAGTTCAAAGCACCGCAGGGTGACGCTCCGAATTACAGCCACTGCCTGTAGGTTGTTTTTTTTTTTTCCTTTTCTGTCTGTGATGCTGCAGGAATTAGACGGCACCTGAATTTACCGGGACACGGTGGTGGTCACGGTTCACAGCCGCCGATGGAAACGGATTAATACTCGGCGCACAAAACGCTGTTTGGGTTCCCAAACGCGCGATGTGCTCATGGGTGATGTTTCCGTTAGGCGATGAATTTTTTTTTCTTCCTCTCGATAGTTAATTTAACGTCTCTCGCGACGCGACTCTGCGTTTTTCGGCTCAAATCTCAAACTGGAACAGACACGTGGCGGCTGTGATTTCGGAAGCTCCACCCCCTGCCGTGGCCTCGGTTATTTCCCCGCCACAGAGGGATACACGTCATCTTGCAAAGACAAGACCTCGCAAAAAAAAAAGAAAGAAAACGGAGGATGGACCCCTGAACAGGAACTTCTACCTACAACTTTCCCAAAAGAAAACCAAAAAAAACCCAACAACAAAACAACAAGAACCGAGACGGCTGGGGAGCGTAAACACAACCCACAGAAGGCAGTAGTCGACCAAGAAGCCGGGACGTGAGAAAGCAGAGAAGAAGAAGAAAACGGTGGGAGGCAGGAAACACAAACAGTAGCAGTAGGAATAATTCACTGGGATTTTCTGGGAACTCCTCTACGTCGTGTTGTTGTTGTTGTTCAGCGGCAAACTCTGGTTTGTTCTTTTTATATTTTTAATGACAGCAGCTGCCTGAAGCTTTTGCAGACCCCTCCTTTATTTTTCCCTTCAATCAGATCTTTTTTTTTTTTTTTTTAATTCGGTTTTCCCTGCTCCTTATCTTACAAAAACTGAACAGAGGATACAGGTGGTGTGTTGTAGCTGTACTGTAGCTCTGAGCCGGACCGGACGGTTGATAGGCACAGAGTGGAGAGTTTTGGCTCGGAGCTTGCATGCTGGAGTCACGCTTTGAGAGGAAGGAGGAGGAGGAGGGAGGAGGAAGAGCGGCTGTTTGGGATTTCATTCGACATAGCAACAGCTAATGTTGCTGGACGCAGGCAGAACCGTCCAGGTCAATAAATGAGCTAAAATGTCGATTAAAAGCCAGTGGCAAAGTTTATTTTCCCTCATTGTTGTCGTACGAAGTTAAACACTATGTGACAGTGACAGTTTTGATTGAGGTCAAATCCATCTACAGGTTAAATTTATCACGTACTGAGCGGTTATTGGATTAATTCTTAGTTGTGACAGTGTCAATTGCTATGGGCAGACTCTGGAATCGAATGTTTGGTCACCTGACATCGACGCCTTCGGCAAACATTTGACCAAAGATCGATCGATGGGGAGGACGAGCGACCCCAAACAGCACTGGAGGAGAGAGGAGGAAAGAGGGAGGAGGGGGGGAGGGAGGGAGAAGGGGGAGGAGAAGGAGGAGGAGAAGGAGGAGGAGGAGGAGGAGGAGGAAGGAGGAGGAGCGTCTATTTCTTCTTGCTGAACAGACTGAAGCGCTTCTCCTTGTCTTTCTCCCGCTTGCCCGGGCTGGACTCGGCCGTCGCCGCGGTGACGGAGGCCGGCAGCGTTTGAGCGCGTGCGGCGGGGGCGGGCGTGCTATGGCTGCTGGGCGTGACCTCCGACCTCTCGCATGCCATGGCGGCCGAGATGGCGGAGATCCACGCGTTCATCTCCTCCTGGAGGGAGGGGGGAGGAGTTAATGGGGACACAGGTAACACCTTGATTTAGGTTCCACTATTTAGCATTTATGAGCAGCAATCGAACATTTATTCTAAGGTTCATAACACACTATAATGTCGTTGTAAAGCAGGTTTTCAAGTGTTTATTAATGTTCAGTATTTTTTCCACATATTTTATATTATTACAGCTGTTTTTTACAGTGAAGTTGCTCATTATCTGTTTAAACTCCACAGGATGAGCTAGAGTCGTCAATAAATTTACCAATAAACACTCAGAGCTGATCACAACTACATTATACTGAGTCATAAACCATTTATTGTTACTCAAGGTTAAAACAGAGGGACTGAAAGTAAAGTGCTGCTGGGATAAATAAAAAAAATATAATAATTAATGAACAAATATACAGCAAAGCACAAAATACCCTACATTTTTTCCTTATAAACAACAATCTAAAAGAAATATAAAATAAAGAAATAATAAAATTGAGGGGAAATAGCTTTAAAATAAAATTTAAAAGAAATTACGAAGAAATTTGTTGCAAAAAGGATTAAAAAATGAAAACAACACTAATTTATTTAATATAAAAAATTAACAATACTACTTTAAAGGTTACTACTGTAAATCCAAAAATAGAAGGATGCACCACAATATTGATAAAAAGGTGAATTTCCTCTTTTTTTAAACTTACGTCGTCTTTGGCTTGGAAGAGATACTCGTTCCCGTCGGTGATCCTGTGGAGAAACACGTGAAATAATATTGAAGATGGCGGCGTGAAGTTTTCTGGTCTCAGGTCAGAGTTAAACCTACGCCACCAGCAACAGCTGATGGTTGGTTGAGTTACATATGTTTTGCTTCACCAAGCGAGATGCGACATGGAAACGGAAAGTTGTACATGGAAAGTTGTACCAGAACCCCCCGACATGATGCTTGCTTGCCTTGGAGTCAGTGAGTTAAGCTGTCTGCTGCAGCTTCAGTATGCTTTTTAAAACTAATATTCAGTCCACTAAATCAGCTGAACCAGCAGTGACCAGCTCCTGTCTGCAGTGTAGCAGTGGATGAACAGACAACTGTCAATGGAGCACTGAGACACCGGAGGAGACTTAAAAACGGCAGGATTCTGAATGGAGTTCTGCATTGAGAAGAGTTGTATTTTTCCTCTGTGATTTCTGAGCAGATTTATGGACGTTTATTCTCAATGGACATCAGAGATAATGATGTCTATGGGGAGCGTAAGTCTCAGAATCTGACAATATGTGGTTATTGTGTGTCTGCTCTGAGGGTTTTTGACTCAAATTGCTGCAATTCTCCTCACACAGCGTCTCTGACCTTCGCCTTTACTGTTTTAAAGCCTCCCTCTATTTTCTGAACTCTGACAAGACCCAATGTATCTTTGGGCGGGTCGAGAGCTTCGTCAAAGGGAAACGAGTTTCCCTGCAACGCCGGTGAGACTTTCCATCATCGTGAGACTCACTTGAGCTTGAAGACATGTTTCTTCTTCTTGTAGTCGAGCGCCACCTCGCAGATGGCGTCCTTCAGGCTGACGGGGATCTCGCTGTGGTAGGGGATGCCCTGGCTGGCGCTCTTCTGGTCCTTGTAGAAGCCCATCTCCTGCTGGTTGATCACACAGTACACATTGTGCCACGACCTGGAGGGGGGGGCAAGAGTCAAAGTTAAGTGGTGTCATTCTGCAGAAAATGATGTGTTGTTCCTTTAATTTAAAAAATAATAAGCACGTATTATCTAGATGTGAAGAAACAGATGAATCCGTGTGGAAGGGTTGTTTGTTTTCTTTTGTTAAATCCATTTCCTTCATGGAGAGCAGGAGGTTAAAGTTCAAATTAACCCGAAAAGGGAACATTGTTGTTTTTAGGGCTTTTTTTTTAAGTGAAGAACTGTGCATTTCCTGATCACATGATCCAGCTGAAGCCACAGACACTTCCTGGTTCGTTAAAGTTTTCAGAGGTCGGTCCTCTGCAGTCGGACGGTAGCGGCCCCTACCTGCTCGAAGCCTTCTTGTTATGACCCTCCCACTCGTGCTTGCGGTGCAGGAAGCCCTCCAGCTGGGACGCGGGGGCGTCCGGCTGGGTTTTGGCCGGCAGCGTCGCCGCCTGGCTGGCCTTGCCCTTGCGAGACGCCCCGGGAGACCCCGCGGGGCTGGGCTCCGACACCCCGTTCACTGCCTCGCCACCATCAGTGTTATCCTGGAAAACCAGAAAGGGGGGGGGTGTCAGAGCAGGGCGGTGGAGGGAGGCATCTCTCTAACATACAATCTCTTTTAATAACGGTTCTTTCTCAGACACACAGAAGCTGTAGATCAGTTATCAGTGCTGCAGCATGCAGAGCAGAGCGGATCACAGGCTGAATCCTCTAAACTTACCTATAACCGGCACCTGCATGGATGTTGGGAATATGTGGTGTTTTCTACATGAAGCCGTTATGTCTGACACGTGTCCCCCAAAGATGCTCAGACTGAATTCAACTCAAAGAAATAAAACGCTGATTAAAACGAAGTCTGAAAGTGTCCATTTAAGCTCCAGCCTCAATCAGCAACGTTAAAATCTTTCTGCTTTCACATGCACTGGCAAAATAACACCTTTTAATTACCATCAGGCTCAGACTGACAAGTTTCTATATCTTTTTCAAAACGGTGTAAAGTAGTGTAATCTTCCTTGTTCTGAGGCCGAAGACCATAACGTAAATACATCTGATTTACTGTGTTCACCTGTTTTAAAACGGTTCCAAAAAAATTCCAAAAAAACTATAAGAGGACATGATACGACGATAAAACCGAGCAAAACTGAACACAAAAATGCAACCAAATGCAATTAAACTTAACTGAAATAAAATTAGAATAAACCAAAGTTTTTGCTTGAAAAATTACCGACGTGATGAATCGACTATCAAAATAGTTGCAGATTCATCTTCTGTCGGTTGACTGATCGATTAATCTCCTAATTGTATCAGTTCTAAGAAGTTTTGCAACAAGCTTTTTACTAAATATTTTTACGAACAACATGTAAACACACAACCAAAGCCAATATTCTGCATTTTACATTTCAGGGGAGCACACACAGTCACTGTTGCCAGGCAGTAGCCTGCACCAAGGACGCTGTGCTAATGACTGTACTAAAGTGTTATAAGACACAACCATTGTGTGTTGCCCCTTCCTCGTTGTGTTTCGGGATTCCGGTTTCAAAAGACTAAACTCTGGGTTAAACCAAAAAATTCCAGGTGTGACAGTCGAGTTAAAAGTCTCATTGGAAGTTACCAGGTTCTGCCTCGCCTCTGATTTGAGTTCCTGCATCTCCAGAACCCATCGCGAGCTAACCTACGACTCTCGGCTAAACCAGACCCCAGATCCGTCCAGCAAACCACTGTCATCAGCTACATCAGCCTCTTTGAAGCAGGTTTAGGCTTTTTTTTAAAAAGCATTGAAACATTTTATGGTGTGAGTCCAGCGCTGGATTCCAGTACTGATTAGAAGGACGACTGCATTGTTTATTAACAGCACAGAGAACCAACCTGGTCTGATCATGCACAGATTACAGGTTTTAGGACATGCACTGTAGATCATGACACCACTCCATGACACACAACATGGCAGACAGGGTGAAGAGAGACGAGAGGGAGAAGCCAGCAGAGGGAGGAAGAGTGGAAACACAACAAAAATCTCAAACAATTATCCACAAAAATTGCTTGGAACTCATTACTGGGCATCATTATTGGTGAGGGGAGAATGCGATTGGCCTAGTATCAAGACAGATTTTATTTTTCCACACCACACCCACTCCAAGCGGATGCTTTATTACCCTGTCACTGAGCTCCTCAAGGGCCGGACCAATGGTGGCTGCTCTTTTTGAGAACAGTTCAGAGGCTGGAGCAATCCTGCGAGCTTTAACTGAAGGACCCTGGGACCTGGACCGATCCTGGGGGCTTTTATCGGGAGCTTGGAGAGACCTGAGACCTAAGACCGATCCTGGCTGCCTGGATCGGAAGCTTTAAGGGCTAGACTAATCCTTAGAGCGTTTACCTAGAGCCCAATAATGGTTGGACCAGTTCCAAGAACTTTCCCAGACAGATGATCAGAGGTTGGACCCGTTCAGAGGTTTTGGGGTTTTTTTCCAGAGGAACCTTGTCAAACTCTAGAGCAGATCCTAGAGGTGTTTGTTAAAGCTTGTTGAAGGCTGGACCAGTTCTAGGAGCTGTAACTCCTGGAGCTGGTTCCTCTTTTACCAGGATATTCGACCAATCCCAACGGTCATAGTATAGCTCCAGAAAACTTTGAACGAGGCTTCGTCCTCTCAGTTTTCATTTTTCTACAAATAATGTCTTTATCTTTACCAACCACTGGGATTTACTGGACAGTTTTTGCCAGAATGAAAATCCTTCCAAAGAAAGATGTATATGCTTGTGAAGCATTTTTAGTAATACTCTACTACTTTTAGTGCTCTAGCACTCTAGACAACATTTCAGTTATGTCACATTACCCTACTTCCATGATAGACCTCATCAGATATGGTCTTGAATGCTACTTAAGTTTACTCTGCCATGTTTCGACTTTTAAGTCAGATCTTATTTTCTGCAACATTGCAGATTAAATTGATAAAGCTGGCACAGATACTGTGTGGATGGAGCTTAATTTTAGTCCCAGGTTTTGGAATCAGGCTGAATTCCGAATCACTTTGCCACAGTTTGTGGTTTTGATACCTGATTAATTGTCTAAATGACCAAAGATCTGGAGGATCTGATGGGTTTGTGGGGGGTCCGAATTTTTGTTCAGCTGTCTGCAGGTTGAGCCATTCCATGGTCTGATTTCCAACATGACCGCCGTCATAAAGATCCGTAAGAAACTAGTGATCTTATGGGAGAGTTACTTTATATTTTGTCTTTACTAAGACTACACTGATATAAAACAAAATTTTCTTATTCCATTTTTTACTGGCCATCACGATAGAATCACACAAAGTAATGCTGCCTTTCTCACTTTTTCTCACGATGTGATCGTCTTGTTTGACTGAACTTTATTCGCACCGTCAAGGTTCTGTAAGTTTTGGCTGAGCTGAGAGGTTGATTAAAACATGTGGTGTGATAAACACAACGTACAAGATGAAGGAAAACACAGTGTCTGGCCAGTTTTACATCTAATTTGAATTAATCCACCACTGGCAGGTAGAAAACTTAAATTGTGGGTGGTAACCGTCACCGGGCAGGAAACAGCAGCACATACATGATGTGGATTTACCCCCGTTCTAAAAAACTATTGGTTAAATAATGAAATTATCTTGAGTGTCAATAGGAAACCAACTACATTGTAGCGAATTCCTGTTCTACTTTTACAACTAAGGGTTGGTGATGCAAGTTATTTAATGGCTTTCTGGTCAATATTCGAACCTTCCTTTCATTTTGTTGATTTTATCCTACGTCAATGAAATCAGCCGACCATAATAATCCAAGGATTAAAATAAAGCCCCAGGATGAAAACCGGTGAAAAACATGAGATGGAGAAATATGACATCAACAGAAAAATGCAACTGAAACAGTAATGATGATTGACAGCATGCGGCAATATAAAAAACATCAACCTCGACATTATACATGGACAGACAAACCAGAACGGGCCGGAGTGCACCAGTTGGTTCTGATAGGGTTTTTATTGGGGAATGTGTGTTAGTGGGGGAATGACGGGGGGGGGGGGGGTACATGCAAAAGACACCATGAGGGGAAACGAGGAAATCAACAACAGAGACCGATAATGGCTGTAATACAAAATAGTGCTGCGGTGACACAAGATCATGACTGAATGAATATAAGGAGGAGATGATGCTGGGGATGTAAAATTGAAGGATGGAGATACACACACACACACAGACACACACACACACACACACACACATATTAACACACACAGTGGGACATGTCTAAATGCGTATAAACACGTGGGGAAAAAGTTTTACATGAAACTGTGGAGTGATTTTGAAGATGGATTCATATGTGTGACTTCTGTTTAAGCAATGTATGAAATAACAACTTTCTGTTGTTCAGAATATCATATATGGAACCTGGAGTGGAAATTAAAATGTGTATTAATGTGTGTTATATTAAACTGACTTCATTTTGCTGTCTTTACTAAGTGGTAGTGAATTACACAAAAAGTGTAAAAAGAGGAAAAATGCACATTGTGCTGTTGATGTTAATTTCTCCTGTTAAACTACTTACGTTTAATTATGGTATTATTATTACTGTGGAGATCGTTTTAATTGTATTTATTATTCAATTCTTTCTTATTTACAGTAATGTAGAAAGAAAATACTCTTGAGAAATAAATTATGATGATGATAATAAATCATCTTCTGGATGTAGGAGCTTTAGTATCTCAAAATTGATTAATTAAAATAGTTCTTTGGTTGCTTTTCTTTTTTTTCCGCAGTTTTTATCCAAATCTCAAATTGATAACTCAGAACACATCTCACCCACTGGTCATGTTAAATGAAGTTTTACGCGTAGACGTGTGTGCTGTTAAATGGATTTTACTTCAGATGTGGGATGGGAAACATGGTGGAACACATACTGTTCCTCTCTGAGGAACAATATGAAGATGGTGAACATGGGTTGTTGGATGTAGACACACCTGGGATGGTTAAAAATAATTTTTTTCACTTAACTACATTTTGTTTAAAAAAAAAAAAGCACAAAAGTATACAAATCATTTTTTCATCCTATGAAAGTAATTCCTGTTTGTCTTAGACAGACTGATCATTTCCTCCCTAAAAACAATTCAGTGTATCATTTTGAAATTTAACTCTTTATATGTTCTTATTATACATTAAATATATAAAATAAATAACATTTTGATATGATTAATATATAGGTTATCACTGCAATGTGTTAATGATCAAACTAAACTCCACTGAGCAGAATCTCTTTTATTTTAAGACAATGAGAGTAAAACATCTGAAAATAAATCTTTTGAATGTAATATTACAATGTTTTAATGATTATCAGTTATCATAATAATTTCTTATTGTTAACTTTTTCTTTTTGTTGTAATTACTTTTTTTTTTTTTGCCCTTTTGTCTTACTGCATTTCTCAATATGCTGATGACAACACGATTTATTTTAAGAGATTAATTAAATATCATCTATGAAAAATCTTACAAATGCCCACAAAACAGATGAAATTGATTTGAAATCACTGTCTGTGGCATTAAAACCTGATATCAGATCGAGGACCATGTGCCAGAGAATATGTTTTGTGGTTTTCTTCTCAGGTGTTCATATTCCACATGGTGAGTTTATAAATGATGACGTAAAATAGCAGAAACATTAAGAGCTGAGGGGAGAGGACGACGGGAGCGTCGGGCTGAGATAGACAGAGGGAAGGGGGAGGGAAGAGAGAACAGGGAGGAGTGGATGAAAGCACAGGTTGTGGCTGGTTTTTGTGTATGTTTGTGTCTTTGTCGTCCCACACACCACTCGTTCAGCACACCCAGTCGTAAAAAACAGGGTTTCACACTCGTTCTGCTGATTCACTCAAAAATCAAACATTTAAATGTTTTTAAATCATGAAGATAACTTTCTGTTTACATGACTCATACACCGCTACTCTGGTCCTTTTGATTTAAAGTACACACCGCTGTTTTGTAGCACAATTAAAATTTCTTCTTCTAGTCTGTTTGTAATTTCTTTCATTAAACAAATTTAGTAAAAAAGGGAATGTTAGGGAAGTTTAATAGAATGTGTATATTCACTTGAAGGGCTTATATGAAGCCAAATTTCATTAGTAATTAAGGTTTCACCCTCAAAACACAAGGTGTCACATTAACAAACTAACACTACAAACTACAAAGGTTAAGCATCGTGTTACCTGTGCGTCCACCTGGATCTTCCTTTTACTCTTCAATGTGCTGTTTTTAAAATGTTTCAGCCTTTATCAGGAGTGAAGCATTTTACCGGAATGATTAAACAAGCGCCAAATCAAAAGAAGATCACTTTGTGGCCACTTGATTTACACTAAATCAACAGCCTGTAGCCAATGACGACCATTGACAAATTCCTCTAAATTAAAACATGATGCCACAGCTAAGTGGAACTTTTGGCTCTTTGAAGTTCTTTTAAGCTGCAGTTCCTCTAATGGCCCCTAGATGCCGCTGCAGTGAATGGGAAAACGGACGCCTCTCCCAAACTACAGCAAATATCAGACAGTTATCACGGGAAGAAAGTCTCCGTCCCCGGTTTAACGTCTCCGTGTCCTACTAATGCTTTTGAAAATGACTGTCCCATTAAGGAGGTTCTACAGGTTATAGAAACCAATGTTTACCACCTTCTCCACCCACTGCAGCCTCAGAAAGCTGAGTCATGATGCAGTTTATCTATGGTTTAATTTCGTCCTTCTCTTCTTTAATAATTTTTTCCGTTTTTGTTTTATTAGCAATGACAGGGATCACAACTGGCTCCTCCTGAAAGAACTCCTAGTTATTACTGAAAGAAGATCCAGGTGGACACAATAAAACCTGCGATAAAACCTGGAATGGAACCTGCACTTGAACTATTAATTTAAGATCAATAGAACTATAGCTTTAAGGGGAAATACTTAGAATTTCTCATGATAATTATATTGTGATATCGTAGAACTATAAACCAATGGGGCTGATTGTCCTCTAACACCAGCGGATTTAGACCACGTTTCCCATCAGTACCACTGCTTCCTGTTTCCTGTTTCTCTGACTAAAGAGCTGACTAGAGGCGAGTTAGGGGCCTCTGAGCCTCTAACTTGAGCCGAACCCAGGCAACTATCGCCATCAGTTAGAGATCAAATTATAATCGTGTTACGTTTGAAGCTAAACTTATTAACACTTCTTGAATAGGACGTTATTGATCAGGTGGGAGGAGCAAACAAGAAATGCTGAACACAAGTTATAAATACAGGAGGAACATTCATGTGTGTGTGGTATTTGTGTATGAGGTCAAATGTTGGTGGTCAAAGGTTATTGTGTTGTGATCCTTGTGATGTTTCGTGTGTGTGTGTCAGGGTGCGGCGGCGGCCCTGCGGCCCTGCAGGGCGCTGCTGTATTTCTGGTAGGCAGGCGAGCGGTAACTAACCCGGGGAGACTCCTGGTCGGACGGCAGCCCGTTCTGAGACGCCGGCTCGCCCTCCCTGAAAACACACAGGTGATACAAGGAGTCAGGCTCAGTCTGGACGGATCGAGTCCTTCACTTGGCCCCGATCCAAGTCAGGGGCCTCCAATAATGAGTATCTGCCGATCCCATACTTACCGGACTTTATATTCATCTAAATATTAATCTAGTAAGTATCTGACACATTAAAATAATGTGTAGCCTAACAGCTCATTTTTCATCCAAATACTTATGGTCCTGATTCAAAACTATAAAGGTTGAAGCTTAAATTATTAAAATCATATGAAGGAAAGTTAACTGTTGGAACAGAGCCAATCACGGATCTGACAAAATAAGTTTTTACACCAACAGAATCTAATTTTGACTTGTACATGGACCAAAATGTCATTAGAAACAGCGACATGCAGTAAGAACATCAGGCTAAGATCATTAGACACGGTAGAGATCAGTGGAGAAAAGGACCAGGTGTTGATCGGTGATGATTTTAGCCGACAGTCCATTAACATACAGAATCGGCTCAGGACTTCCCTCGATTACACATTTACATAAACACACAACAGCTAAAACCGACGACTGCTTTTTGTCAGTGATCGATCCATCACTTTCTATTTTTTGAATCATCCTCACGCTGTTCTTAGGTTTTATGGGAGTTTCGGTCCCTCTTTTGTAGGTTAAAATTTCTTATTTGTATGTAACCGACTTTAAAAGAACCAAAATGGATGAATTTAGAATAATAATAAAAGTGAGAAGGAAGAAGTCCTTCAAATATGAGAAGCTAGAATAAGGAAACATTAATCACATTATTTATTACTGAAATCAATAACAATTTTTCATCTAAGTTTTGACAAAACAATGTCATCACAAAGTCCATTTAGTAGTTTTTCTTAAGCTTTCTATCATTTTCCCCTGACTGAGCCGCAGATGCTGTTTCCAATGTTACAGATCAACTTTCAGAACGTCATAACCACGACACACCTGTAACACACTCGCATCCCTGATCGGTAAACACACACACACACACACAAACTCTCACACTCTCACCTGTTCTGTGCTGCAGTGTCGGGCTGAGCCTCAGTGGGCGGAGGTTGTCTCCTCTTCTCTTCTTCCTCTTGCCTTCTTCTCACTTCCAATAACTCCATCTGGACACACACACACACGCCAGGTCACGTCCTGTTGTGTAGCCCCCAGCCTCTGCCCGGTCTCTCTCACACACACACACACACACACACCCACACACCCAGAGCAGTGTGTGTTTGCGTGCGTCTCACCGTGGTCAGCCTCTCCAGGGCGGAGAAGCGCTCCTCCCAGGTGGCGGCCGACTTTTCGAAGGCCTCGTGGCGTTTGATGAGCTTCTCCACCTCGTCCACGTTCTGGCCGATCTCCCTGCTGGACAGGTAGGGCTCCTGGCCCAGCAGCCAGGCCTCGGCCACCCCCGCGTCCCGGGAGAACTGGTGCACCTCCAGGACTGAACACACACAAAAAAACCACACATTCAGACATGACACCAGATTCATTTGGCTTATTTCACCTCATTCTACTAAACGACTGAGAAACTGTTTCTACTGAGGAAACATCTCACCCAGTCGTAGCCACTCCCATCTGTCCTCCCACTTGTCAATCATATCTTTCCTCTTGTCCGTCAACTGTAGCAACTTTTCTTTAATCTGAGGGAAAAAACAAGCAAATTCCAAATGTATTCATGTGATTTGGAAGCAGGATTAATGTGAGATGCTTCAATCGGAGCAAAAAATCATGAGCCTCTTCCTACGTTCAGTCTGGACCCATAAACGTATAGATTTTACTTTAAAATGTTGGTGATTGACACAAGACTTCCACCATTTCAAGCCTTTTAAAAATCCCTGCCTGAACAAAATTTAGCTGCTCTGGTTCCTGGTTGGTGGAACCGTGCTGTTTGCTCAGGTTTAACAACTGAGGCCAAAGGTTGAGGTTTGAGCACTGAATATCAAGGGATATGGGAAGAAAAATAGAAAAAAAGGCCACAAAACAGAAATCTGGGAGGAGAATCCGCACATATTGGGAAAAACTAAATTTGAGAAACTCTTAATCCAACCTGGAATTAAAACCTAGACAAGTGTGGCAATTAATTTGCCCCCTAAAAATGCTGCAGATTTCTGATTAAAAGCTGGAAATTAAAAATGACTTGATGTCAGTCAGAAGTCCAGCTGTGCTTAGTTTAGCATGAAGAAGGTGGATGACAAAGAATCAACTTGCATACAGAGTGAAATGAGGAAATCTGTAAAACTTCTATTTAGAATTTATTTGTAATGTTGAATTAGGCCATGAATGGATCTAAGTGGGTCAGAGTCTTGCTCCTGGGCTACGCGACGGCGCCTCCACCTCCTCTGATGCGTAGTGCTTCCGGGCCAGCAGCGCTTTGCCCAGCTCGATGCAGGCCGTGAAGCTGTCGTTGCGGGCGTCGATCTCCGCCTTGATGCCCTGGTGGTTGTTCATCAGCAGCTCCACCGATGACACGTCCCTGAAAAGACAACGTCGACGTCAGTCCAATGCTCAGCTAGTTACATATGTAAAACAAACACGAATCCTGCTAAAAAAAATACACAAACGACAACAAAAAACACTGACGTATGCACCATAAAACATGTTCATTGCAGGTGTTACTACTTTGATTTGTTTTCCATTCTCTTGCGTTTAACTTCGGTCTAAATGCCTATTGTCTGAATAGATTGCCCGGATCACGTCTCCCCACTGTCCCGGCTGTTTAATCCCATTCATTTAATCTCGCTACCGCTCGTCTTTCACCGGACGCTGTGCTGCTGCTGTGCAGGCACAGCCCGGAGGCAGAGACGTCTGATGGCGGCCGAAGGAAATTAAAAGACGACGGCGGTTCACTACGGCGGCGCGAGCGGAAAAATGATCCGACCTCCAAACAGATTAAATGAGAGCTTCATCATAAAAACACCAGGAGGCCTCACTCTCTCTCTGCCTTTTGTTAATCACTCAGATATTAAAAATGCATCTAACAGCCGTGTTTTAATTTCCCTTCATTTAAAATATTGCCTAATGCATTCAAAGTAATCAGTTGCAGTCATGTAGGTTTTTGCTGTGGACGTGTTGGAATGACAAAAGTGGTGTGTGTGTGTGTGTGTGTGAAATCACTAATACTAAATTGACGACAGCAGGGACAGGAAGAAACCCCCCCCCATCCCACCGTGACCCGTGTCCCCCACCTGGGCTTCTCCTGGGCCTCAATCAGCCGGATGACGTCCTCCATCCACAGCATCAGGTCGCGGACCATGCTGAAGAAGCGGAACTTGTCCCCGGTGTCCACCAGCTTCGCCCGCCGGCCCTCCACCGCCTCCAGCAGGTTCTTCCAGGCCTCCAGGACCTGGAGGGGGTGGGGGGCACACACAGGCAGTACTGAGACCGGAGGGATGCCAGGCCAGGGCTCCTCTAACACAACGTATCCCCTGATATGTAAAAACACCTTCTTTTCTGCTACTTAACCATGAGTCTGGGCTGATAGACATGAAGGATTTGCAGCTGCTGTTACTGGTCTCGCAGCCTGAAAACATCTGGCTCCATCACAGAGGAACATCTGGGGAGTGTCTGATCTAAAAAAGGGGCGAGATTCACTCCGATCCCTGTCAGAGCCTGAATAGCCATGATCGCAAAAAGCTGTTCGATCAATGCTGAATCTTTATTTATGATAGACACTATCAGTCACTATCAGTCACTGGAGGATATTTTCTTTGCGAAAGTTGTCTATATAAACAGAAAATATACTATTAGACTTTAACGTGTCCATTGCTGGGGGGGGGCACAACCTGGCCTGGAAAATAAATAAATGGGATAATAGCAGTTCAAAAAAAAAGCATAACAAATATGTGCAGATGCAGAAGCACACATTATGTTGGGGGGGGTGACAATAGGTAAACTGAGATAATACATGAGACTGTGAGATCTCAATTATACTGATGAAGCTCTCCCTATAATGTCTCTGGTTGTATTAGGTGTAGTAATAAAAGTATGCTCTTTTACAAGGTATGGGTTTGGTTTTCTTTGGATTAGCATAAAACAGACATTTTATTATTCATCATATAGGAATATCTCATTTATAACTTAAAGATATAAATGGTATCATATTGAATTAAATATGACGTGATGGAGGATTTTGTCCTTGGCACCAACCCCTTCCTCCATTTCTTCACTGGACTGATCTTTGCTAATGTCTCCATCTGCTCAGACAAACTTGTTGAACTTTCCAGAACCTGCTGCCAGTGTGTGGAACTTTCATCCATTATTCAGATCCTCTTTCAGGCCACAGGCCTTCAACAGTAGCTGAGGAGCTGCTGAGCTTTTCCAAAGTTTATCTCACAAATGTTTTACCCGTGGCTGTGAATCAGAACGAACCCTCTGCTGATTTGGTGCAGCTCTGATCTGTCGGGTCTTTATTTTTTTTTTTTTAATTTTAAATCCAGTATTCAGCAAAGACTGAGACGCTTTGTTTAATCAACTAGCATCACTAGAATTAGCAACATGCCGTCTGTTTCAGGAGCCTGCGTGTTAATGGCCGACCTGACACCATTAGATTGGTTTTAGATGGAGCTCGACAAAGAGTTAGCTCACATAATACCGGGCTAACTGTCAACAAGCTAATTAACCAGTAGCCATGTAAAAATGTTAGCAAGCTAATGCTAGCCCCTACTGGTTAAGTGAGCTAGTGAGGTTCACAACCAGACAGTGGCGATTAGTTGCACAGAAGTTGTGGTTAGCTAGCTACAGGCTACGTCCCAACGATCAGTCGGACCAAAGAAATCGGATCAACCGGATCAATCAGATCAATCAGATCAATCAGATCAATCGGATGGCTCAGTGACGAACTGATCGGTAAATGCACCAAGCCTGATTGATTCCGTCGCAACAACAGCAATAAAAAAATATTTGTAATCTCTATGGTTAGCTAGCTACATGCTACTTCCAAACAATCCGATCAATCAGATCAATCCGATCAATCAGATCAATCCTAACGATGAAGAATCTTCGTAGCCTCTGTGGTTGAACTGCTGAGGACGTCCAATATGGCCGCCAGCAGGTGTGTCACATGGAGCTGAGACGGACTTAGCGTCTTTGCTTGCTCTGTGACATATTGTACCAGAGCTAAAGCTCAGTGCTGGAGATTTTAACGCTGATTAATCGTGATTTATCTGATCTGACAAAACAGTTAAATTATCTAAGAAGATCCTAACACTTGGTTTCTAGTCTTTTTTTTTTCTTTTACGTCGACACACACTTTTGCAGACATTCGCAGCTGAAACGTGTTGCTAACTAAGCTCAAACATCACTCAGCTTCACCTCGATTTCAACACCAGCGCCTTGTTTTTGTTTCAGGGCTGCGACAAAGCAGAGAAGGAATAAATAAGACCTGGTTCTTTGGCTTTTTCCAGCCACAGTCTGTCTGCCACTCGCTTTAGCTGCAAACGTCTGCAAAATCGGCATCATCCCTCCTGACTGAAAACCAGCAGGTTCACATGAACTGCACAGAATCTTCTCATTAACATTTTCAGCCACAGACCCTGATCTGACACTGAGACACTGGTCACAGAGAAGAAGATGGAAACATGGCTCCGGACGACGGCGGGCAGAGATTCGTTGCCGGCTAACAAGCGACTACGAAAACGAAAACGTTCGGTTGCACCACTGTGTGCAGCCGCAAGAAATTAAATATGCCTTTTAAATTGTTTTGAGAAAAGCTACACACAAAGTTTTCATCTTCACTTACTGACCAGACCCCAACTGTGTTGGCAAAGTGCTTGTAGCGTTTGTTTTAACCTCCTCAGAGGCCCAGACAGGTGGGGTTTACTGCTTATTAGTCAATCTGATGAACTTTTGTTTGGATTTCGTTCGGGTTCTTTGCAGAAATCCACCCACACAGTGATTAAAAAGCAAACGCTACGAGTATTTTTGAAACACCAGGTCCGTGACTAACACTAGGCTAAAACCAAAGGGCATGAAAATGACTAAAATGTCACGTTGATCGACCGACATTTTAGTCTGGGTATCAACACAAAGTCTAAAACTGCAGCCAAAATGAAGACTGATGCAAAGCCAACGTTTTTTTCTTTTTGGAGAACGGAGTCTCACCTCTCCCTTTCTCTTCTGGGCGGACGGAGGGGGAAATGCAGGGAAACGGACATGGACAGGGAATGGTGAAAAGACAGCGCCATCAAGAACATCCAGAGCTTATCATCATCATCATCATCATCATCACCATCATCATCATCATCATCACTCTGGTGGTCAGGAGACACAGTGCTGCTAAAGGGGCACTCCGCTTAAACTCTGAGGTTGTTTTGCTCACTAACTGTTCCTAAAAATGCCAGTTTGGCCTCAGTGCGTTTTAACTCTGGTATCAGTAAAGTGAAAAGCCTGAGTTTTTGCCAGGAAGAAGGAACCGGAAAGGTCACCGGGCGACCTTTCACCTTGTAGATTCACGAAGACCCGGGACGAGGTTTTCACTCAGCCGGAAACGTTTTCACCTGGACGAGTCTGTGCCTCAGTTTGCAGCCGTTACAGTGAATCTGTGAATTAACCTCAACCTGCAACATGAGCAGGTTTCACCTCTGTATCATCAGAGGGAGATGATGAGATAAATCAATGAACGGCTGTTTGGCAAATGAAGCTGGAAAAATTCACCTTAAATCAATGGGCAGAGAAGTTAAAAGATGAACAACTTTCAGCCTGACTGCTTTTACAATCTATCAAATTCACATGTGACAGTTATTCCAAAATAACTAATTATTACTCTGGTGTTGAGCCCAGGAGGGAAATCGTCCTTCAACCAGGGAACTTGCTTCTAGCGAGTTTACAAGGATCTGTAAGGCAGCATGTAACTATCCTGAGTTCTCAGCCTGTTCCTGAGGATCAGCACTGACCTCACGTCTGCACACTGAAACTGTAGTGAGGCGTTTCCTTTATTTCAACCACGGGAGGTTTCATCATGTGTTTATAATCTACAGCCTCTTGTCTTGTTATGAATAAAATGACTTCTGATGATTGGAATAACTTTAACATATGTTTGGCTTCTTTTATCAACCTCTAGATTTTTTTCAGTGACCGATGTCCACGAATATGCAATATGTGCCTTATAGGAAAACTTACTGTTCATCTCATTCTAGATTATTCTCTCTCCATTTGACCCCTGAACTCACCACCTAGTGGTTACAACCGTCTCATCCTCTAACTGGATCCTTTCAGCAGCAGAGAAGCCTGTGTGAGGCAAAGGGCCTTTACAGTGACCTCATCCACATCAACGCTGGGTCCAGTTCATTTTGGATTCAGCCAATCGGAGGAGGTGGTTTTCTACTAGGTTTTCATGCCAAATAGGAAAAAAAAGGCTGTGAAATCCAGTGCGCTTCACTGATCCTATTCAAAGTGAACTGGAGCCCAGTCCTGATGTGGTCAGCGCTTTCCCTGGTCTCACCTCCCCCTCCCGCTTCTGGATGTCGTCGGCTTTATCTCCGGCATAGGCCGACTGCAGACGGACGGCGTCCTCCTGGAGCTGCCGCACCTGGAGGAGGAAGAGGAAGAGGAAGAGCTTCAGGTTCGGGTTCAAGATGCAGCGGGGGCAGAGGTTCAGCATCTGTTTCACTGTGAGAGAAAAAAACTCCCGTTTACACCGAACGGCTGAGTTTCCTGCCGCCGCCACGGAGGAGGTTCTGGGTCTGAGATGTGTCAACTGGCCACCGGGGGTGCTCATTTCAAAAGCTGCCGGGCGGAGTCGGGGCTGGGGTCGACAGTCCACATACAGTGTCTCTGTATGTGGACTGGGTTGTCCAAATACTTTTGGCCAAATAGTGTAGCTAGTTTGCGAGCCAGAAGAAATATTGAGGATGATTCCTTCTTTTCTCTCAGTTTTTATGACTTCAAATTCATCGTTCTTGTACCAAAAGCCACCGGAGCGACTCCCGGGCTTCTCCAGTCCCACATGCAGAACGGTACCTGTGTTCCCAGAGCCTGGATGTCGTGTTCGAAGGTGGTGTGCATCCTCTGCAGCGTCTCCACCGTGTTCTGGTCGCGGCCCAGCTCCTCGGGAAGCTTCTTATGCTTGTCCAGGATGCGGTTGAGGATCTCCTTGGCGTCGTGGTAGAACTTGTGCAGCTCGTAAGAGGCCGCCAGGATCTGCGTCCGGGTGTCGATGAGTTCCAGCAGGTCGGCCCAGGCCTCGTTCAGGCCGTCCTTCCACTCGGCGATGGTGGCGGCGTCGCCGTGGCCTGTGTTGATCAGCTCGTCCGCCAGGCGGTTGACGCCGTCCACGCGCTCCTGGCCGATGTTTCCGGTGTCACGGGCGAATTCTCTGAAACGCTCCTGCAGCATCTGGTGGAGGAGGAAAATAAAGGGTTCCAGGGTATTAGAGATAAGAAGGTGCTAAATATAATGAATAAATGGTACAACAATATACACTTGAAATTTAGAGTGATTTGTTTTAAGTGATTTTCAGAAAAAAAAACACTCAAAAAATGCTTCTCCAATTAAAAACAAAAAATGTAAAAAGTCTCATAAGTATAAATTAAAAAATAAACTTCAGTGTTTTTGCTAAAACTGTGTTATAAATATCCAATTTGGCTGATATTTTCAATGCACTTTAGAAGAGTCTAAACAAATATTGATTTTCCGGATTTTTTTTCTCTGGATTTTTTTAAAACAAATTGAAGTAAATGCAATTTAGTTCAAAAGTTCTATAATAAATGACACATTTTCTGTCAGCGCAGTAGCCGACACGCTGCGGATGAAGACGCGACTTGTACTGACGGTGACGTGCTCGTAGTCCTGCCCCAGCTCGTGGGATCCGGCCACCACCTCCCTCTCGGCGATCCACTGCTCCAGGTCGTCCACCTCCCGGTTGAGCTGGAAGAGACGGAAGCGCTCGTCCAGCTTCCCCCGCCGCTCCTCCGCCAGGTCCTTCAGCCCAGCGTACAGCTTGTCCACCTGGGACTGGCGCATGCCGATGCGTTCGCTGCAGGGAGAGGACGACAGGCGCTCAATCTTTCTCCCTCTTCTCGTCTTTCCCTCACTCTCGCTCCTTTCTTCCTCCTCTCTTGCTCTTTCCCCTTCTAACGATCTTCACCCTCCACCTTCTTTTACTATATATCCTGATTTCCTTTACTTCCTTGACTCTTATTTTCTAAAAACTCTCAAAAACTAAAACCTAAAAAAAAAAAAAAAAGATAATGGAGAATATCTTCATAGTCCTGGTCATGCTCCCCTGACCGTTGGCCCATGTAACCACTCCCCCTCACCTGTCAGGGTGCCCGGCGGCCACCAGGCCCCGGCTGGTGCTGGACAGTTGGTGGACAGTGTCGGCGTAGTCCTCCACCGCTTGCTCCAGGATCTGGTGCTTCTTCAGCATGGCCACCGAGCTCTGCTCGTCCTGAGGGACACAGTTAATACGTTCATTACCTCGCCGAAGAAAACAGGTTGAAAGAGAAAGGAGGAGACGGGAAGAGAGAGAAGTCAACCAAAAAAAAAAAAATGGAAAAATGTAGAAGGAAACGATGGAGAGAAATGGGAATGGAAAGAAAAAGTAAAATCGGAGAAAAATCGGAACTTGAGAGAAATGACTGAAATGTGTGGACAAGGACAAAGAAAAACACGAGATGGACGGAAAAATATCAAAGGTAGACTATGAAATGACAGAAAAAGAGAAAACTGAGTAGAACAGAGGGAGAGAAATGGAAACAGAATCCGAAACAGAGAAACTGAAGATCTGACATCAGATTCAAACGACCGTATGTTCATTCTTGTCAAAATGTAAGTTTCAGGAAAGGTTTCTTAAAAATTACCCCCCTCAAAGACAGACTTTACCCCCTCGTCTAAACGGATCTGTCACCAACCCGAGCAGTCGGATAGAAACCAGATTTACTGGCAGTAAATGCAACAGTTCAAGCGTTAGCTGAGCATTAGAGAGGAAGCCTCCAGGAAACCACAGTGAAACCAGGATTGCACAAAAAGAAGCCTCTTTGCTCGAAGCGAAATGAAGAGAAAAACTCGGATCATCTGCATCCAGGGCAGGAATATTTCCAGGTAGCAGACGACTGGAACATTTAACGTCGGAAGGGGGGAGTGTGAACCGACCTGCAGGTAAACAGCTGGTAAACAGCTGGCAAACAGCAGGGTAACAGCAGGTAAACAGCTGGTAAACAGCTGGTAAACAGCGGATGAGACTCTGACAACGACACAAACTAACCAGACTCACAGAAAACTCTCAAAAGGAGAAAAACTGTATTTAATGAGGTTAAAATGAGTATTAATCTTCACGCGTGTGACAGCGTCATGTTCAGGATCAGTCAGGTTCAGATTCAGTTTCAAGTCTCTGTCTCTGGCTCAGAAACTTCCTCTTTCACCTGCTAGTTCCTCAGTCTGTTTCCCATTAATTAGCTTGACTTAATCCACTGGTGTCTGAGAACCTCACCATCATAACCTGTATCATCTCGTTCCAATTTATTAATAAAACTTTAAGATCTCTATATGGAATAAAATATTTCAACTAAAAAGGAAATGATGAGAGATTTAAAGACCAGATAGAGAGACCGGCCGGACGTTTTGGGGGGGGGGTCACCACTGTCCTCACCTCTGATTAAGCTGTTGGATGGAAGAGAAATGAAGAAACAAAGATCTTCAAGACTCATTGGACAGGAAGCCTTAAGTTTGTCCACCTGAGGTGGGGTCCCCCCATCACCTGTTACCTGTCTGCGGTACGGTGGCCCCTTTAGGACAAGCTAGGACAAGGGCTCAGCACTACACTGACTTAATAAAGACTTTGTCACCATGTTAATATGTTGATGTGGAAATATCAGATCACTGTAGGTTTAATTCTTAATTGAGTTGTCTTGGCTGAGTCACATTTATTGATATTTATTACTTATGACAGACAATCACCCACGTAATGAAAGCAACTTGTGGGGGGGGGTGACAATCTGGGGGCTAAACACCATGACTGACAGTTACATCTAAATAAAATCCATCAGCACTGATACAATCAGCTGATTAAAAAGGGAAAATAGGCTCTTTTTTTGAAAGGTTCCACTTGTCCTTGAATCACACAAATATCTAAGTTATTAAAAAACAGTGAGGTTTCCCAGTAGCTTCCACTCAGCTGGTGTAACCAGAGGACCAGTAACCAAACTGGAGAAACACGTGAACTTTAACCCCAAACTGGATCAACTGTGAGGTTTTTTTCATTCTGCTCACATGGTGTGAATTCAGCATCAGCCGTGGCTTCATAATAATGTTAGTGTTTTCACAGGCTAGCGTGCTAACATTAGCATGTGAAGAGAAAAAGAATTTGCCTGCTAGTGCTAATGCTAATGCTAAATATCATCAGGATGATTTATCATTGGTGGATAAAAGGTACGTTACAGAGCTGAAACCTCGGCGAGCGCTAAAACACAAATCCTCACAAAGCTGCTGCTGCTGCTGCTGCTTCAGAATCCACATCTAAAAAAAATCATTTGGTATCTTTTTCTCTTTTTGTGGCTTTGGATTCACTGTGTTTGCACCATAAAAATTTGAATAAAAATCAGATTTCATCAGATGAAAAATAGATGAAAAATATCATCTGGGATATCGGAGATTCTGTAAAACTCTGTATATTTACAACCACAACCCCACCCGACGGTGTCCTCTACACCACCCTGACCCCAACCCCTCCCTCACCTTGGCCTTCTCCTCTGACATCATGTACAGCTCTTGCTCACTCATCCAGGCCTCGGCCTCGGCAGCATCGAAGTAGTATTGCTGGGCCTCGTGGGCCTCGCTGAGGCGGGCGTGTCGCATCTCCGTCTCCTTCCTGATCTGTTCCCATAGCGACTGCAGCTCGGTGAGCCGCTGGTGGATGGGCTCGGCCGTCGGGCTGTCGTCCCGCAGGATGTGCTGACTGCGCTCGAAGATGTCGTCGTAGCGCGGCTGGTGGCCCTGGATCTCCTTCTGCAGCGTCTGTCAGGGTCAAAGGTCACGGAGAGCGTTCAGTGAGGAGGCTGCAGGACACGTTTAAAGTTCAGCCACTGCAGCTATTCGTGTAATTGCTCGTTAGCAGTTAAGAGAAGGGAGAAGCTTGAAAAAATTTAATCAGCTGTTAAGTATTTTATGATATTAAGGAAATATCTCCCTGTTCATTAAATTATTGTGTAGGTGTGTGTGTGTGTGTGTGTTCTATGTGTGCATGTGTATCTATGTGTGAGTCTGTGTGTGTGTCTGTGTGTTTATACCTGGTTCTTCTTGATGAGCAGCTGTACAGTCTGCAGGTTGTGTCCGTGGTCGGTCGATGTGGCCAGAGGCATCCTCTCCTCAACCCAGAGCTGGAGACACACATGCACACACACACGCACACGAACATATGCACATGCGCACACACACACACACACACACACGCACACAAACACACACACACACACACACACACACACACACACACACACACACACACACACACACACACACACACACACACACACACACACACACACACACACGCGCACACACGCGCGCACAGCCAAACACACATGCACACACACATACGATGAAATTTATTCTTTGTCCTGTTTTTTTTTTTTTTATAAAGAATGTGACCAATTTTTCCATCACTGCTGATTATTGATATCACTACTGTTACTACTAAAACTACTACTACTACTATTACTACCAGTGACACTGATAATACCTTTAATCTGACCTCTACTTCTCTTCTACTAAAAAACCCTTGAACTTCCCCTGAAAACACTCTTGATTTTGGTTCCTTTTTCCAGACATATTCCTCATTAAATGATTTATTTCTGTGAAACGAGAGACGAATCACGTGTTCAGTTTTCCGTCTTTTACTCACTTTAGGTCCCGCTGAGGTCGACAGTAAAATAGAACCCCCCCCCCCCAGTTCTTGGCTCTACTTACGATCTCGTCCTCCACGTCCCTGTTGAACTGGTGGATCTCCCGGGACGCCATCAGGTTGTCTCGTCTCTTCTTCAGCGGCTCCTGCAGGGACTGGAACTTCCTCTCCACACTGATCCTCTGGCCGTCCACCTCCTCCGAGCCCTTCCCCTCCTGGCTGAGGGCCTGTGACTGACTCTGCAGCTCCTCCACCTCCTTCTGACGCACCTCCACCTGGCTCTCCAGGATCTGCAGGGGGGAGGAAGGTTACAGGTCAGACAGAGGAAGCTGTTGCTGCATCGGTGGGAGGAAGAGAGGACAAGCACTGATACAGTTTTTGGTAAAACATGCAAAAATAAGGATGAAAATAAAAAAGTTAAAAAATGGGAATAAAATAATTAATGAGCTGGATTTATACAAGATAACATAACAAAAACATCGACAGCAAAAAAAACAGGATTTTTTTCTAAGTTTGAAAAAAAAGTAAAATGTATTTTAAATTCTAACTATAAATATGAAATATGGGTAAACTTGAAAAAAAAAAGTAAATCTACTCAAGGTCCACCAAAGCAGAGCTTTCAACCAAATCTCAAGGTCTTCCTCAGCAGGTGGAGCTGTCGCCATGACAACTGAGCAAGTTCCATCTGCAATTTAAATCTGTGGGAAAAGCTAGTAAGTGGACCTTGAGTTAAGATTTTTTTCAGTTAATGTTTAAAAAATTAAAACTAAAAGAAGAAATACATGAAAAAAAATTGAAGGAATGACTACAAAAATATTTTGATGAGGAGAAAATTAAGGGAAAGATGTCTTTAGATAAAGAAAATAAATGCAACTAAAAAGAACTTAAAGCTCAATGACTTAAATAAAATAGAGTCAAATCAATGATCACAGGTTTTGTCTCTATGAAAATAAATTAGAAGAAAATAAAAGAATTACAAAGATAAAAGATCCTTTACAGGCCTCGACTCATCTT